>VCAZ01000107.1:1212500-1375000 GCA_005784505.1 Bagarius yarrelli
TGACGTTTAACTTTAACTGCTATACAATAATAATTACATCTTATGACCCACATTGGAGAAAATATAAAAAAAGAAAAAAAATCCCGTGAAACTGAGAGCACTTTTGTCTTAGCGCTGCACAGTGACGTTGGCTGGATCCTATAAGCTGCCATGTGAGTTTAGGTGTAAAAGCGGCCTGTATGTTATTGGAGGAAACTTCTGGATTTTGGCGCTTCATCTGATAGACGGCAGCCTTTTGACTGACACTTCTTTTGCTTAACATTGGCCTCATTGTGGGGACGCGGCTCCTCTTTCGCGATCGAGTTGCGCAGCTGCCGTTAAGGCGAGATGAGCAGCTCGGCTAGCCGGTCAGACTCGGGTTCTTTGGGATCTCGGCGAGCCACCGGAGCTTCGAGCTTTTATCGAGCTTTGCAGATCTTTATCCCTCTTCCCCTGAAGAGTTGAACTCTAACCCGACTACTACACGGGCTGAAAGCAAAGCCGTCACGATAAGAATAAACGTTGCGACGTTGCGTCTTTAGGGTAGGAGTCTATAGGATGGACTGTTTGTTGGGTCCCAATCTACATACAGACGTTATAATGAGCCCATACCTCGCCAATGCTGTTCTAGAGCAGTGAATGGTGATTTACACTTCTTACCATGTGAAAAACTTACAAAGTTTATATGTTGGCATCACAACCTCACTTCTGTGGACTTTCTAATGACTGAAGATGAAAATCTACATCTTAAAAGATCACCGAATAATTCATGCTCGTACCACTGTGTATTGTTAAAAATGGTTTATTTTGCAAAAGCAATTTGTTGCATGTAGATAAAACATTAAAAGAAAATTAAGTCATAACCCAAGTGACCAAGTCTCGAACATAGATTAACAAAAAAAAAAAAGACTGAAATTAGATTCATAATTTACACTTGGGAAATAACTGACAAGGATTTATAAACTATTTTCATTTATTTAAAACTGTTAAACAAACATCACCTGATGAATAAAATGTCAAATTATGTTAGGAATAATTTATGTTTCTATTAAACAGTGACAGGTAAAAATTAAACAGATAATGGATTTAAAATTAGAATGATAACATTCATGAAATTATAGATAAAATATAGATTTTGATTCAAGGTTGAACGTCTTTTTTTTTTTATAGTGAATTGATGGCTTTATGAAATGTTTCAGGAAAAGGAAAAACAAATAAAAGTAAATAAAGAAAATGTGTCTTGTTGATTTCAAGGCAGAAATATTCCAAAGCGCCAAAGCTTTTAATTTTCAGTCCTGCTGCAACTCACAGCCATTAGCAATTTCATACTAGACTAAGAATGATGTAGTCCAAACTCTAAAAGCATTAAAAAATGTTAAAATGTTGATAGATGATGATAGTGCATTTCTCTATAGATTCCCCGCACGACTCTTTCATTTTGGTTAAACGTTGGTTAATTTGGTGGAATTTGTTGAATGGGTTAATTGTGCTTGGAAATATTCAAAGATCCTCTTTAAAGGTAAACGTTTTGTTAAAGCAGGGTGACATGCTGTCATGTCTGAGCGACAGCTTAAACCTCGACTAATACCACATTGTTCTGTTTGTCTTTTGTTTATGCTACGAAAGTGACATCATGTGCTTTAGCAGAAGCAGTGGGTGTCAGTGTGATGATGGGAGACTTACCAGGCACGCATGAACACCACCACACCCCATTTTAAAAAGGCAAATTAGATTTTATGATTTAAAACCCGTTACCTTATTTTTAAGGTCAGATATTCCAAAAAGTATCTTTAACTTATTTCAGATAGGAGTACTTCTACAGGTTTGATTTTGGTCATGGATGTGAGTGATGGCGCACTGGCAGGTGATGAGAACACAACTGACATCTTATGTATACATTCGGAAGCAAATATATACACACAGGTTTCTTCTGTGTAGTGCGAATGTTCAGGGTTTAAAGTGTAAAGAATGAAACTTTCTTATGCACGCCAGCAAACTGGGTAAAACTGCAGATAAAACAGAGCTGTTTAGGGATAAAGTAGGCTAAATAACCTGCAAGTTCACCTGTCTGTGTGTGTGGGTGTGTGTTGGGGGCAGTTAGAGGTATTGTGCAGTGTCACCTGACAGCCTCAATATGGCTATTGAAAGCGTACGGGGGAGGCACAAGTAGTATATATTGCTCTGATAGCTGTGTAACGCAACACACTACTCTGATGTATCCACGCAGCCCCAAAATCTAAGGCATTGAACAGATTAGAAAGAGGGGCCTACTGTAGGGCTAACCGTTAAAAGCATTAGAAGCAAAACTATTTAACCGAGAGTGACCCAAGGGGTCAGGAAGGTCTGATGATATTCCAGAATTTTCTATAAATCCTCATGTTTGTCACTTTTTTCTGTAGTTACTGTGGTAGAGATATCTTCCCCCTCCTCCCCCTTTTCCTTCTGCTCCCCTTTCAGCTCTTCAGTCTCCTCTTCTTTCTGCTCCTCCACTCTGTCCGCTTTCATTTGTGCCTGGAGATGTTCTTTGAAGAACTGGAAGATGGAATTGAAGCTACTCCATGAGGTCAGCTCATGCTTCTCAGTGCCTATGAACATACATACACACGTGGGATAATATAAACAGATTTTCTTAGAAGTCTCAGTCTACTTAATATAGTCACATCAACTAATACACTCATTTACCATTTATACAATTTCTCAAACCCTTTAAATGCAATTATCCGACCTGATTTAAGAAAATTGCAGCTTTTTAGAGTTATTATTGTTGTTGCAATGATAAAAATGAATCTGCTCATGCATGATTTATTCAAATTCTCTGAAGCCACTGGTGACTTTCCCGAAATGCTCATGTGCTGCACAGACCTGTGTCAGGTGTACATAACCTGCCAGACACACAACCTTCCAAGCAACCATTCATACAAATTTTGTTTGGTTGGTTTTTTTTTTGTTTTGGCTAAACATCATGTTTTTGGTGCATGTAATCTGGTTTATCAGATGAGTAATAGGTTGATCAGGATTATTTTCTTTTACAAATTTACAAATGCTTACCACATCATTATAACTTACCACACGCTTCAAGAAGAAAAGGTTTGATCATTTAAATATTTGGGGAAAATGGTAGCCCAGTGGTTTAGGTGTTGGACTGCTAATTGGATAACCAGGGATCGATTCCCAGCACCACCAAGTTACCCCCGCTGGGCCCCTGAGCAAGGCCCTTTAACCCACACTTGTCGATTTATACATAAAAGAGATAGATGTATGTTGCCCTGGATAAGAGCGTCTGCCAAATGCCGTAACATCCCAGTTTTAAACAAACACACCAATTTATTAAATACATCATGAGTTTTATAGTAGTTCTTAAATTAAACATACAGCTCTTAAGGTGCAATTTGGGTGCTGGTGGTTTTCAAGCCATTAAATGACTTTTTTTGGTGTAAATCTTTTTCAATATGCAGTTTGACTTTGACCCAAGCTTCTTCCCAGACATGTCAATCATTCATTTAAATAATCACACTCTGCAACAGAACACTCCTATCGGAACTGCATATCATTATACCTGATTTCATGTTGTGTGTGTGTTTTTTTTAGTGATTTATCTGATTTTGGCCCAACAACTGGAAGAACTACACAAGAGCCTGTGCTGTATCGTGTTCTATATATTCCCTTTCTGGCTTTTTTCCACTTATTAAGATGTATGCGCAATGGGTAACAATGAAAGCAGTGACCACCGGCGGAGGAGGATTGAGTGACTTCTCTCTAGTGACTGAGGCACAGCTATCAACTCATCCACAGAGAGGCTCGGTTTCTGCCTTTCGTGGTAGGTTAAAGAATTCCCATGTTCAGGTCACTGGGCTCTAGAGGAGTGACATATATACCTCAAGACCTTAAGGTACCTCTACACTGTGAGAACCACCATGAAGGACAGCAAGCTAAGCCCTTTAGGAGTCATGGTTTTCGGTCTACGGGTCAGTGTGTTGGTTGTAATTTCAGCAGTTGGATAATAATTATAATCATTCTCGTTCACATCATCTCATTGCTTAGTTCAAATTTTTGGAAATTGCAACAGCCACATTCTCTGCAAAAGAACCTAATGTAACGACAGGCTAGAAATATTTTTTGTCCAGTTGTTATTCTTTCCTCTGCATTACAACAGCATTTCCTCCCCGCAGGGATACGATTAAAAAGACCCTCTAAAGCCCATGCCAAAAGAGTTCTCAAATGGCCACGATACTGACCTCCATGTTTATTAGATTGACCTTTGTCTGGCCAGTATCGATAAAGATAGCTATGGCAAGATGGTGTGTGTAGCTTTTTTTTTTCTCCAAGCTTGGCGAGTGATCAGTGCCTCAGGTCAAGTTTACGAAACTGGCAATCAACGAGTCAATAACTCCTGCCCAAACAATCTCTTTACCTGTGTAGGTCCTGGCACAACACACCACTGGAGAGAAAGACATTGCTCTTCACTGCACTCACTAATAATTTATACGCAATTTAAAGCACACAGCCTCCAAATGTTCTTCCTTTCCTTACTTCTCTTTTTTCTCACTCTCTCTCCCCTTCAGGAGTTATCAATGGCAAGGGCTTGCTTTCTGTTACCTTGAACCAGCGATGAACTCACAAGCAGTGAAAGCCTCTCACACTAATCCTGGCTATGGGGTCAGTAACAGTGTGTCTCCAAGCAGATATGCAAATGTTCCAGATCCCTTCAGCGACCCTGTAAGTGCTCCGCCCTCTCAGATGACATCACCTCGTACAATGGCTTAAGAGCATGCTTCACTAATAGGCTTTTATTACACTAGCGTGCTATCTCTAAATTGCCAAGTTGTATCAAATGTAGGAAGCGTATGTGTGGATTACACTTGCTCATTTGGGCACTGAAAAGGCAAGGACAAAGACAACCAGGTGCAGTCAAGAGACAAATTAAAATTAATACTATACTATTAAAAGATGCAGCCGTGGATTATCATGTTTCTATAAAAAGGCTGGCATCTGTCTCAGAGAAACAAAAGGTGACTGTCTCTCTGGAATTGTCCTGGAAATTTGTTTTTTACAAGTTCCTTAAGAAGCTTTTAAGTGATATAAAAGATAAGTTTCGAGCTTATAAGAATAAAACATATTAAATACGATAAAGAAAGAAGAAAGAAATTATAAGAATATAAATCAGTAAAATATCTACGTGATCAGTAACTCAGGAAAATGAAGTCAAAATACTTCATTCATTTAGACTTTAGAAGACTAATGTATTAAAAATCGAAGGATTTCATTTAACTTTCAACGTTGTTCGTGTTCTTTTGTTAGTCAAAAGTTGTTTATTAATAAATGAATTGAATGTATTGCATCTCTACTATTATATATAAAGTTATAATTTTGAATAGTTATTTATTTCATGAGCAAATCATGCAAATTGTTAAAAATAAAGAGATCAAAAAGACGACAGACCAAAAACTGTGTGGAAGTGGTAGCTTAGTGGTTAAGATGTTGTACCGATCCCCAGTACCACCAAGCTACCACCGTTGGGTCCCTGAGCAAAGCCCCTAACCCCCAATTACTCAGTTGTATTAATAAAATAAAAAAAGCTCAGTATAGGAACATCTGCCAAATGCAGTAAATGTGAATATATTTCTATAGTATAGTATATAATAACACTACCAGAAAATACCACACAATAAGGACAATTTTAACTAAAGGTAAACTAACAGTCAGAAAAATATAAAAATGTGTTGACTGTAATTAGTCTTTCTCTGAAGCAGGCCATTTAAACCGGTCTCCTAATTGATTACACACGACTTTCATATGATTTTCAGAAGTGCTGCCTCTCATTAGGGAGCATTTTGATATGCCATAATTACCATTTAAATAATTACCATTGTTGCAACCTGATAATTCCAATTATATTGTATTTGTAATTAAAAAAAACAAAACAATAAAAGATAAACAACGATATTGTGTTCTGGATTTTATATTGTGTTCTGATCTTGTCTTTAACACTGTCTCAAATGTACAGACATCTTAATACATACATTTTTTTTTTTTATCTACCACATTGTGAATGAGCTCCAAACGATGAACAGTGTCCCATTAGGCGCTAGACTGGATCAAGCAACACCAGTCACATGAGGACAACGACACCACATCGTACTTTCTGTCAGTGTCACTGTTAGCGTCCGAGTTGTATTTCTGACAGCAGTGCTCTGTGAATCCTGGCAGTTTGACGTTTTCAATGTTGCGTGTCTTGGACAGGGAAAAAGGGGATCTGAGTACATTTGTCATGAGAACTAATGAGGTGAGAACAGGTGCTACTGATATCGTGCATCGCGTTATCACACACGTGCAACTTGCCAATAAAGAACATTACGTAACGAATCATAGGACGACAAATTAGATATACATTTATTTTATTAAACACAATAAACCGTCCTGTGCTGTTTCTCTTCTCACCGCCAGGTGCATTATTTGGATTTTGTGCAATTAATGTATAAAAACTTCAGACAATCACAGATACAAACAGAGGCAGAAATTATTACACCAGAAAAACGAGCAAGTTTCATTTTCAACTTAAATTGAGAAGACTCCAGCAGTGTGTGTGTGTGTGTGTGTGAGCCTGAGGGTCCAACAAATTGACCCTAATGTTCCAGCAGTGTGTGTTCTTTAGCTCCTGCTTGTATGCCCCCCCCCTCCCCAGGTTCCATATGTGTGTCTCTGAGGTTCTTGCAGCATATGTCCATGTTTTTTTTTTCCCCGAGTATGTGTCCCTGATTTTCCAGGGGACGGTGTTCCTGGCACAGTGTCAAACTATTTTGTTCGTCGTCCTTCAGTCTTGACTTTGTTACAATAACAACAGCAACAAATTTTCCAGCGCGGTAAATGCAGTGCAGGTAGTGTCTTTGGGTAAAAGCAGTTGCTGGATCTGGAGGGGATTAATATCCTTTAAATACAAACACAATATCAACCCTAATTAAATACCGATAATCCTGAGTGAAGTAAAGCGCTAACTCCCTATAAGGTGCATCAATAGTAAGAGACCTCTCACGCCAGACAAAACATCTAAATGTGCTGACGGTAATCAGCCTCCATCTGTAGCATGCCATTCAAACCTGTCTCTTAATTGATTAAACATGACTGGCACACTTCATTTAATTTTTAAAACTGATGGCTCTCATTAGGGGGCATTTTGATATTCCATAATTACTCTGCTGTTTACCAATTATGGAAACAACCAGACCTGAGCAGAGTTAGGAAATCCAGCACTATTAACATTCAAAATCGGACCAAAGTTAGCTTAAAACGGTCTTAGCTACAGCAATAACTCGACAATAATACATTGTAGATAAGCAGACAATGTTGAGACATTCCCCCACAAGAAGTTGGATCAAGCAGCTCCAGTCATATGCTGCCCTCAGGGAACACGGGGACAAAGACTACACATCAAACTTGCTGTCAGTGTCCCTGTTAGTGTCCGAGTTGAAGGCCTGACAGTAGGACTCTGTGAAGGCCTGACAGGTTGCTCGATGGAATGACTTGCACATGAGAAGGAGAATCGAAAAGTACTTGTGCAGAGGACAAGTAAGGTGTGAACGGTCCAAATTACTTTATCCTGATGTAAAGCTACAAATGACAGGATAATTAATCAGATACATTTATTCTGTTAACCACCCTCTAACCGCGTCTCCCTAAAAACACACACAAACACACACACAAACCCTCCACCTAAGTTGCTTCTCACTTTATTGCAAATGCCTAGAGCACTTATTACAATTATTACTGTTGTGACAAAAGCCTGTCTCGTTTGTATTCAGTGCAATTCAATTAATGTATGAAAAAACATACAGACCGTCACAAACACAGAGCAGGAAATGCATCTACAACCAAAATACCAGGTTTGGCTATGAGAGGAAGAATGTGTGCTGATGTTTCCCCACTCTCTGCCTCTTTTAATTAATTTAATTAGTATTGTTCTTGGAGCAAACAGAGGCACAACTCATTACACAACCATAACTCAGAAAGATAAATAAATGTTGAATGTTTTAACTATTTTACTGAAAACGTTTCTTCCTCCCATTGTGGATCTAGAGTAATTAAGTATACTGCACAGGATGTATTCCTAAAGGAATAACAGTGTGTCCCTGAGGTTCCAGCAGGGTGTTTATGAAAAATTCCAGCAATATGTCCCTGGGATGCCAGCAGTGTGTATCCTTGACTGTGGAACCATCTGATTTTAGGTTCCATGTGTGTCCTTGAGTGTCCCTCAGCATGAGTCCCTGAGGTTCCAGCTGTATGAACATTTATGAGGTTTCAGCATTGTGTGTCCCTGAGGTTTTAGCAGTGTGCGTCCCTAAGGTTCCAGCGATGTGAGTTACTGATATTCTAGCATTGTGTGTCCCTAAGGTTCCAGCAGTGTGTGTTTCTGATATTCTAGCATTGTGTGTCCCTAAGGTTCCAACAGTGTGTGTTCCTAAGGGTCCAGCATTGTGTATCCCTAATGTTTCAGCAGTGTGTTTCTGAGGTTCCAGCAGCATGTGTTTCTGAGGTTCCAGCAGTATATGTTTCTGAGGTTCTAGCAGTATGTGTTTCTTAGGTTCCAGCAATGTGTGTCCCTGAGGTTCCAGCAATGTGTGTCCCTGAGGTTCCAGCAGTCTGTGTTTCTGAGGTTTTAAATGTCGTATGACTGAGATTTTAGTGTGTTCTTTTAGTGGGTTTTGTGGTTGTGAGGTTCTGAAAGGGTGTGTCCTTAGTTACAGCAGTGTTTTTACAAGGTTCCCAGAGCATGTGTCACTAACATTCCACCAGGTTTGTCCCTGAGGGTATATCACTAAATTGTCTATTTTGTGTCTGTTCATTGCACGTGGTTTAATTTGACTGTAAATATAGAGCTGGAATAAATCCTTTAGAATGTTACACATATAAAATCACCAGAATGTAAACTTATGAACGCACAGACACCGCTCTTACTGTCAATGGCTGTAGTTAAAATGTGTTAGGAGGCTATAATGCTGTCTTAATCAGAGGGTAAAGGCAGTGGTGGACAGTACATTGGGTAGCTGGTCCTTCAGTGTGAATTTACTGATTCATCTCCTAATACCACCACTATCTTACAATTATAGAAACCATCAATATCAAACAAACACACAATATAACACGGCGTGGAATTACAGACAGAGAGACATTTCACATATTGAGGATGAAAACCATTATTAAAGCAAGAAACCCGTTAACACACAACTCCAAACCTCTACACTACAACCACAACTGTACCACCTACAACAATCTGGAACGGTTCAGAATCAATATTTATCTTAATAAAAATTCTAATTTAACCTGTACAGATATATTTTGCTAGTCTGTGTAAGGCTGTAAGAATTTTCTATGATCAACCAATTAAATGATGACTGTTTGATGATGATCAAATGATCATTGTTTGCCAGCTAGCAGACCTCGGGAGGCTGGTTTAAAAATCTGATTGGTTAAGGAAACAGTCTTTAATAATATTAACCAATTAGCAATCTAACCGTGCTAATATAGTGTAAGTTCCACGGGCAGCGCTACTGATTCTAAACGCTTTTGCAAAGTAGATTAACATGGCAGCACATAGATGCTGAAATCTGATTGGACGAAAAAAATCTAACATCCACATACACGTACTGGAAGCAGTGCAGCAAGAGAAACACTACGAAATGAAGAGAATAAACTGTTGGAATAAATTAATATAATTTAATGGAACAAATATTAGAATTTAGGTTGTAAATGTGGGTCAGTGATTCTGATAGTGTTTAGAACAGCAGAGAAGGACATACTGACCCCGACTGCACACCACTGGGTAAAGGATGGGCTAAACAACAGCTACACGTTAATTAGCATTAAGATTTAGAAGGTGAAGGTCATTTCATTTTATATTAACATTAGAGATGATCTGTACAAATTCCATCTTATTTTCCAGTACCTCAGTTACACAGCTACATGATGACACAGTAGGGGAAAAAAGAGCAGCATCCCTGACAATTCTGCAGAATTACAGAACATTTCAAGGCTAATTTGAGCACTAATTTGTTGGCAAGTCAAACAGCCTCAGCCCACGTTAGCATGATTAAGTTAGCCTTGTTCAAATGACTGCATATCTCATAGATAAGCTGGAAGAAAAGCAAATGAAAGTGACGGGGAGGCCCAGAGAGCAAACAGCTCCTAAGCTCCTGTGGCTAATCATCATTGTGCTAGCATATTTATGAAACAGATGAGGCAGACTCAATACTAGACCTAGCTGTTTTCCTGATGTTTAAGATGGTAGTCCAATGAGAGAGATATTTTTTAGTGCCTGACACTGTACACACACACACACACACACACACACACACACACACAAACAAGCTGTCATCAATTATAAAAACCCAGCTGCTTGTTTAGTACTAGCTCTTTATAATATAACTGTTGCTCCCTGAAGCTATCAGGTAAACAGCGACGGATGAATCTCTGAATGAGGCAAGGACAAAAAAATCATTTGGTAACAAATGATCTGAGGCTTAGCGTCATCCACTGTGTACAATGCGATTCAGAAATAGGCCTGAGAGCGAGCTAATTCACACAAGCTTAGTCCTACATAATAGAATGTGTCAAGAACAAGCAATGACATGTAGAAGATCAACTGGAAAACAAATTGCACGTGCATAGATTAACCGTGTCTGACGCCGATGAAGAAGATGTCACCGCAGACGACGGCATAAAAGACACCGCAAACTTTATAAAAAAAGGGATTTTTTTTGTCATTTTTTGATGTTACTGTAAGTGTTTACTCGCCAATCAATCAAATTTATCACTTGTTTATATTGTGCTTATCATGCGTTGTGTTTGGAAAGCTGTTGCAGTACAGGCTATACATACTACTTTTTGAATGTCATGGCAACAATTCTCTGGGCATCCAACGTAAGATAATGAGCAGTATTGCGTACATTGAAGGTTACAGAAGGAAACAGGCACTGTCTGGCTTCTTCAGATAAGCCTACAGATGCACAAGCACAAAATAAACCTCATGGAATACACATCACATACACTTCCTCTTCTCGCTGTTCTGGCCACCAGCCCTGTTAGCATGCAACTGAGCTCAGACGCACAACGTGTTAACTCTGAACGGATGTCAGATAAGGTTAGAGTCGAAATCTCGCCAAGTCTATTCAGAAACACTCTAATAACCTCCGCTGGGAGAGGCGTCCTAAAGTACAGCACTTAATTAATACAGACCAGTCGTGTTTAACACCTCCACAACAGCAAGAGAACAAACACATGGCACTTCAAAAGAACTGCCCCGATTCAAGGCATTCTTTACAGCTTGGCTACTCCAGTATGCCATGTGCCTCATAAAATCAGAGACCTTGGTAAGTGAGACAGAATGTTGGATGCGAATCGGAGTGCAGAGTGAGAAGACAAATCCATCGCTGGTCAATACATAAATAAGTGTAGAAGGCTGAGTGTGTTTACATTAAGGGGTAGCAGGAGTCTAGAGCAAAAGCAAGCTCTCCGGACTGAATTGTGGCACATGTATCATCCATATTGATGATGTGTAAACTCAAAAAGAACCAACCTTAAGCTAAGACCAAAAAAAGATCACAATGATTCGTACTGAATTACACGCTACGCATGTTTACGCTTTAAAGAACTGAGGGCGGTAACGTGTCTCTCGGATAAACAAATACCACCTACTTTTAACAAGAGATTCTCAGGAAGGTGTTCCCAAAGGGGTTAACTCTGCGAAAGGATACTCGAGTTTTCCACTTCAAACTTGGTGAACCATGCCTTTATGTAGCTTGCTTTGTGCATGGAGACATTGTCATGCTGGAACAGTGTTTGGACCCTTAATCCACAATTCCAATATTTTTTAACAGAGTGGAGAAGAACTGCATATGGATCCAATAGTAAGTTAGTCACAAACTGTCACAGTCACCCACCAATCACCACCAGTCACACCTACAGCTTGTTTTCTTATTACCTTCCCGCACCTTTTTAAACTTACCCATTTTACTCAGTCACTGACTACAGATTAGCTATCCTGCTAACGGATAGCTACGCTACCTCAGATATCACTAGCTATCTCAGATCGCCCACGTCTGTCTCCATCCTTCTAAATTTACAGCAGGTATGCTCGCCATTGGCAACTTGGTGGTGCTGAGAATCAAACCGCGATCTTCCAGTTAGCGATCCAATGGCTCAACCACTGTGCTACCACATCCCCTACTTCTTACCTTCTTCAGTGCATTCTCCATGGATATCCCGTTTATTAGCCTCTCCAAACTTTAATAAACTTACCTATCTCGGCTTCACGAACTCGAGAGAGCATTATAAAAATATGAAATACAGGGACAGGGACAGGGACAAGGCGGGTTAAACCGACAAATAGGGAAATTCCACAAAGTGGGGAAAAAAAAGTAGAAAGTAGTTTGTAAAAATTCCCATCTCACAATTTCTTTATTCCACCTGCACTTGCCAGGCTAATCACAGGGTGCAGGACATAATGCCTTCTTAAAAGTGTAAACAAGAAGCGATTTAATTTCCAATTGAATAGTCCAGTAGACTGAGATGATCCATCAATGAATTTAACTGTAGTATAAACCATCGTAAGGATCTGCAGAAGATGCTTTATCCACCATAATATTGCAATCTTACAGTGACCAACACTAAATACCTCATTAAATAATACTCATGCTTGTGTTTCCACCCTCAACCAAAGAGCCCTCTATGCTACTCGGTTGATAATGCCCTATCCACTCCAGAGTGTGAGAGTTTCTTAATCTAGCTGTGATGCCATCTTCAATTAAGGTCATTTTACGAGTGGCCCCAGGTATGGCAGGAGGCAGACAGGATGGAGTTATGAGCAACGGCTAATGCACAGGACCACACTTTACACAGGCCGCTCTGACCTAGCTAGATCTGCATTAGCACTGTTATCTTGAAGGGGAGGTGCAGAGATAGGTTTAGAATGGGCAGTAGAGGCGGGCAGAGCATAAATAGATCACTTAGGGGAACAAAGTGTAATTAATGGGTGGACGGAGATAAGAGGGCCTTGGCTGCTATCTGGGAATGTGCTAATGGGGTTCACATACACTCAGCACGAGCAGGGAACAACCGCTTACAGAGTGTGTGCGAAAGTGCCTGGAGGAGGAGCCAAGGTGTGAAGCAGACACTGCATTCATATTGTTATTTAAGGTTGTCCTAGGACGATAATAATATTAATATTACAAATAATATTAAAAATAATATCATCATCATTTGTTTTTTGTTGCTGGAATTTTTTACCCAAATTATTGAAATATATAGATTTGTTATATTAAAAAAATATTTTTGGTATGTTTTTTAAAGAAAACATTAATTTTGACACCCGTAATAAATACTAGCGAATGGTATTCTTTAGAATGTTCTTAATTGCTTTTTATTTGCAGAATCTGCGATTCTTTCACCGATGTCTGGTTTCCATGCAAGATAAATAAGAGGCTGGTGTTAAAACTACCACTCGTGTGTTTGGTCATGCGGTCCATCAGCATGTTAAGGAAAAAAAAGAAATGCAAACTCAGAAAGCACCGTATGGAGAGATACGGTGGATTATTTATGTTTCCATCGCCTTGCGTTAATATGCATTTTGAATTATCGCATTAGAAACGAAACGAAAAGAAAAACCCAACTTAATTCTAAAAAAAAAGGTGAAAAGGCGATATATTAAACCCACATGACTTACTTGCGTTTCTGCTTATGGTGTCTTACCGGTTCCTTTATAACAACATAACTGCTAGCAGCACAAGTTGCACCTGGACAGATGAGGAAAGCACTGCTAGGGCATTTATTATTTGCCCAATGGTTACTAATTGAATTTCTGTCTTCTTTAAGCTTGCTTTGTGGGACAAAGCAAACACTCAACCCATGTGACTGAGCGGCTGTATTCACTTGGTTTTGCTCGGCTGGTTCTATTTATTATTGGTTACCAGGTAACACCACCTTCAACTAATTCATATGTGATTTTTTCCCCTCTTTTTGTGAACTTTGAAAACATTTGCTTCATGTTCGAATGGAAAAGCAGCTACTGATATTTTAGGGTTCAGACTTGATTATACAAACACAGTCATTAGGCGGATAAGTAACAGCTCCAAATTAACTTAATTAAATTAAAATATACAAAACCAAGGTGATGACTTGGTCATCTCAAACACCGAATTTAAGCTCCACTGAAAAATCCCTGATCTGTTTTATTTTGCTTATTCAACCATCACATCAAACCATGAATGATGTTATTACATTTGGCTCTGCGGCTGGACTTCAAATGAATGGGACATTGTTGTTTACTCATCTAAGAGGCCAAAGGAAGCACTGCAGTCGGTTGAAGGTCAGGTGGCGGTGATGGGGAGGACACTAGCTGACAGGAACTTCCGGACACTGTCCTTTCTGCGTGGCCCCTGCATCAGGGGCCCGGCCAGGAGCCAGCCAGGGGGTTTCTATGTGTACGGGGGGTTGTTTAAGTTGGATTTCCCCTGTTTGTTTCAGCACAGACAGCGGAAAGGGAACATTGGGGGTAAGTTATGGGATTCCCCGGATCCATAGATTCTAAGAACGAGGCAAATTAGACATGGACACAGAAGGATTTGATATAATAAACTAGGATTTAAGACAGACAGACTTGATTCGTTCAGCTACTCTGATTGACCCTAAAATACACAGAGTAGCACAACTGAACGCAACTTAAATCTTTAAAAATATATATTAACAAATGTATACTAAAAAACCTTAAAGATGGGAAAACAGGGAAACTTTTTATACTTGGTGTTATTTTGCTTTTGACCCACGTTTGACCTTGAAGAAGTCCAGCTGTGCTGTGAAGTGAGGATGAGACTGCAATTTGTCAGGAATGGAATAAAACAGAGGGGGGAGAAAAAATTCTTTAAAAGAGAAGATGGGGCCTGAGAAAGAAAGTCCTCTGCAGTTAGGGATTTTACAGTGTCTGAAGAGAACTGATGACAGGAGAGATGACAGAGGGAGAGAAGCTAAAAAAAAATAGAATACAGCTCAAAATAGCAAGGTGAGCGATAACAAACAGGCCAAAAGCTTCTGCAAGTGAATAATAATACTGTGTGGGCTTTTATACTCTAAATGCATCGTTTAAAACTATGTTGCAGGTCGAGGCATACAACAAAATCTGAAAATAAAAAAAAATTGTAAAAAGTTGAAAAAGAATATAGTAAAAACGTAGCTTTGCAGAGTGTTTTTCTTAAACAGGGCGCAAAGCTACATTTGTGTGTGTCTGTTTTTTCTTTTCTTTGTATAGTCCTAGACTCTAATTCTAATTGTATAGCTTAGCTTATATGCTGAGTGTGTGTGTATATATATATATATATATATAATTCCTGCTGATTAACTCGTTTTAATAAGGTCACAAAAGGCTAAAAGTTCAGTTATTCCGCAATCACTTTTCCACACGTTTTTGAGATCCTTGCTCACTCTGGCTTGTCCTCCTGCTGACAATTTTTAATCTTTCCTCTGAAAGTTCTACTGTCGAAAGAGAAATGATTCATCGTTAAAGGTTTGTCTTCCGTTTACGCTGTATCTAGCTGCTATTTTGTTCAGTGTCCAGAGTAATTTTGACTCTTCACGCTGATTTGTTTCCTGATTGAATTTTTACAATAATATATATATATATAAAAAAAAAACATTGTAGAACTATGACAGATTAAACAAAGCAACAAATACAGGCTTATAAAAATATAAATTCAATCAGCCAGTTTGAGCTTTTGTTGAACATAATTAGCCGGGGTTAAAAATGTAGCGTAAATAATAGCTAAGCAAATAAACACCAAATACGGGCATCTATAAAGAGAAGCTTTCTCATGTAGAGATAAAAACTAAACGTAGGAAGAGTTAACCTCGTTATCAGCTGCCTCGCCCCCAAGAGTGATGCATTTTTCATGCTGTAAGAATCGGAGACAGAATAATTAGCGCTCACTCTCCCTGCAGACGAACCTGAAGATGAACCGGGATGTAGGTTTCACCTCAGACAGAACATAGACATGAACTTCACTGAATCTGATTTAGTGCAGAAGGTCTAACGTCTTTAGTACCACGACTACACTGAACTCAGAAAAGAGGCACAATTCAATCCGCCCTTGCTGTGAGGGCAAAAACACAGAATCTTTATTTGATTCCGTAGATCTGTACCTGACAAGGTCATGCGACATCTGACACACGCGCCCGTCTAAATACATACCCACACCCATGTAGGGCACACAAATGTAACAACTCACCGTGACCCTGTAGCCAGGAACAATTAATCAAAATTAAATCGGCTCGGCTTGGACAAGCTTACAAGGATAGGGCCTTGTGTGTGTGTGTGTTTGTGTGTGTGTTTGCACGTAAGAGGTGAGGGTCAGGAGACTCTCAATCCGGCGCTATTGACTGCTGAGGTGAGAGTCGGAGAGCGGAGCAGCAGATAGAATAAAATGATCGATATGTTTTCACCTGTCAGGAGGGAGAGAGCACTTAAAGTGGAGCAAACTTTCACCTCACAGCATATCATATCGATCAAAGGATGCAAAACCAAGTCAAAGGCTGCATGGCTACCAAACCACATGAGAAACCTGCTGTAGATAACATTGTGCAAAAAAACCCCAAAAAACCCAAACATCTAAAAGGATCTCCGACAGCGAGTGAATAAGTGTGTAGCTTACTAAAAAATTGTTTTGAAATTTATTAAGGGAAAGTTTATACTAGAACTAAACGGACAAAACTGTGCAGGATATATCGCTTCAGCATCAGTATCACAATGTGTGCATCTGCAATAGTCACATGACAGGAAGTGCAATGTTAGGTGTGGATTACAGCCGACTGTATCACAGTTCGGAACACGTGTGATTTGTGAATCGATTGTAAAGTTTAATAAACGAGTGAAAGTTCATCATTTGTTCATTGTTTCAAGTTCTGTTCCTGTGTAAACATTTCAAACTATCCTTCAGTAGCAAAAAACAACCACTTTTATAACTTAAAAAAATTATACGGTGAAGTCGGTACGGTGTGACTTCATATTTCTTTATTTAATTTATGTAATTGAATCTGCAGAAAAACATAAAACATTTCATTTACATCTTTATCCTATTGTGTTTATCTATTATTATAATTCGTGTATTATATTTTACACACAAACGAACTTCATAATACCACAATCATAATACAAGTCATCTGGTGAAAATTTTCCATAATTCTGCGATATATATTGCAGAAACACTGTAAATACAAAACTATTGCAATGTCAGTTTGTTTTCAATATCGTGCATGCCGAGTTTAATTCATGCTAATTATATTTAAGTCAATATCTAAACCAGACTCTTTCCAAAAAAACCCCAAGATTTTACAGTTTTCTATGCATTTCCTTTTCTAATATGTCACATTTTAGTCTTTTAATGCTACACCAATACAAAATAAATGATTATTTTTATGTTAACTAACAAAACCTACAGCTTCTTAGCACACAGTGGAATGTCCAAGTTACTTCCTGATGCCAGGTTACGTTACAGAAGCAATAAACATTTCTTTTCGGTACTTTTCTTTTTCTTGTTTAATCTGTTCAAACTTGTCGTGTTACTGAGCAACCACAAAGTACAAACTCCTCTCCTCTGATATCTCTCTCACTTTCCCTTAACAGAGAACGTACCGCTACAAACTCAAGCCTTTACGTAAGACAAAATGCCTCTTTTAAAAAAGCTTTAGTATATCAATAACTTTAGATTCTTCCGTTTTTAAATAACAGTTTATCTGCCACACACGTCATTCTGAATGAATTGTTACTATAGAAACTATAACAAATGCAGTTCTATCATTTAAACCAGATGAATTAAACAACAGTGTAATGGGATTGCATGCTACATACGGCGTCTTATGGATTGGTTTTTAATTTATTAGTTTTTTTCCTGCTGAAGTGGAAATAAATCAACGACATATTTTTAAGCAATGATGAACAGAACTATATATCAGAAACCTTTTCGACAACATTGCGCTTAAAAGAGGAAGGCACAACAGTTCAGGTTTTGAATAGCGCTGCTTTTAATATGCAGAAGGAAATAATTATTTCCTTATTGTGGCTGAGAGATCGTCTGCAATTAATAAGCATATGTGGTCCACCTTTTAATTTCAAGTGAAGTAATGATCCATTACTCATAAGCACAACGTCAACTAGCATCTGAAGGAAAACACTATTCCGAGTTATCACCAAGTATAATGAGAGCGCGAGAGAGCATGAGAGATGGTGCTTAAAGTGTGGGTGGAGAAAGATACTCCCAGTCATAAATCATGAACAGAACCAAGGGAGAATTTTAACGGCTATAAATTATGGCTGAGAGTTCAAACATCTTTTTATCTGCACCGAGTTGCTAAGTGATACGATTTCATGTATTATGGGTGCTAGTGCTTCCTTTCTCCAGGCAAAACCCATTGCAATTCAGCAAGTGGACTCAATTTCATCTGAAACTCCTAACATAACATCCCTCCCATGCTTCTACTCCAGGCTTAAATGCCTCGTTAATCCCTCCCTCTCCTCAACATTACCCATGGCCATCAATTCTTGTCCAAAATGGTCAATCCTGTTGAGTTTTATTACTAACCCGCTGTTAGTTATTGGGCTGCTGGCGCGATTTAAATCCTTGTTTCGTTCCACGTCTTTACAGTATATGACCCCGAGAGCCTCAGTAACTTCATACCCGGCCTGTTTGAAGTTGTTATGACGGTACCGTGCACTCGCACCAGTTTATAGATGATAGATTTGATCAAGTGAAGAATTTGAAACTTTACTCCAAAAGCATTTCAGCAACCTGCCAGAGGGCTACATCATCATTGATGTCTGGAATTGCAAGATTACAAGCATGAAAAACCACACACATTCCGGTTGCCTGTTTGACTTTGGGGGAAAATCATACGTTTGTTTATGATATTTGCGTCCTTGTCCATTTCTAAAAAAAAAAGACATTTTCTGATTTAACTCAACGGCTTTGCCACCGCGTCCATGACTACAGCTGCAGGACTAATTGCTTGCATTAGCTTTCACGTCACTGATTAATAAAAAATGCTCAAATGTCCTACCTAATGCAACTACCAGAATGCAACAGGGTCTTTTTTTTCTTCTCCACTTTGGATTTCATATTTCTTTATTGCCCAAAGCAGGATTTTATCTTAATCGGTTGTACACTTAAATTGATCTTTATAATCTTCTACAAAATTGACTAAAAAAATCAATCAGTTACGTCTCAGAATACAACCTTGCTCTGCTTCTGTATCTTCTGTAATGAAGCCACTTTCTGTTACTTCCTGCATTAATTCAGACTGTGTTGCTCCTCTCATAAACTGCTGGAGCTTGCACATATTTCTTCAGCTCTCTTGAAAGGGGATCTTGCACTTCTATCAGCCATGTCTAGTGTATTTTTTTTTTATCTGATGTGAACGCTTTCGCTTCTCCCCTGAGCAGGAACAAGCAGAGCCAGATGACGGCACGAGGACTACAAAAAGGTCTCTCATTGCTTCCTTTTAATCCCCTGTTCTCCCTCGACTCTCTTACCCACTGACTGAAACTGTAGTTCTGCAGCAAACAAAGAATCACAATGCAAACGCTCTAAGTTTCACAATAGCAGCCTCTGCAAAAATGTATTCTCACCTGGTCCTCATATGATTAATAGATTTTTTTTTAATAAGTTGATTCCAAAAACATTCCTTTAAAGTGTGTAAAAACAACATACAGAATATGTTTTTTAAGCCTAAATACTGGTCTGATTATATTCATTTACTATAAATAAACTAAAAGATGGATAACAGTTCTTTTTTACCCCACAGTCTATAAAATCCCCTAACAATTACTGCTAGTTCTTAAGATAACACACCTTCCTTACCCGATTATAATAATATTAGTAAAAATAAAACTGGATGTAAAATACTTCTTGTCCTCTTCTTTACTGACCAAAGGCCATGGGACATGACTGACCTTAGTGGAACACTAAAACAGGTGAGCATGAGATGATCTTCAGCACTTCTCATTTTGATTTATATTAAGCACTTTACCCTCCCCATCATAACTGAGAGAGATAGAGTCATCTAATTGCAGACAGGAGAAGTGTAAAAGCTAAATAAAAGTTTATAAATGTTAGCTTGTAATAGCAAAGTATTGATTTTTTTCAGTCTTCTTTATGGATGTCTGGATTGGGTTTGATGGTGAGGGAAAGAATTTTTAGATAAAATGGGAGGATGATGCTTTTATAGGAAAGTGCATCACAACACTGTGTGTATGAGTGTGTATATGGAAGTGTGTATATGTGTGTGTGTGTGTGTGTGTGCGCACGCTGAAAGACAGGATGATAGAGGAGCCTCACTAATGATAACAGTCACTCTTGCTTAGAGAGAAAACAGGGATGTGTCTCTGTCCTTTATAACGTTGAAAGAATCCAAATGAAATATTCACCAGGCTGTAACCTGACTGGTGCTGCTGCTCTATTTTATTGCCATATTTTTTTGCATCTTTGGACACAAACAAATACAGATAAGTCGGCACCAGAAGTTGATAAAAGATAGTATAAGGGTGAAATAACCATGACCTTTCCAAATGCTAGTTGTGGCTACTTCCTGTGTCTTGATTGTGTTCGTAGAAGATATTTCCTGCATTTGTATGTCATGTAGACAAAAGAACAGCCTGAAATGTGTGAGCACGCTAATCAGATACTCGTGAGTGTGTGTACTAGCGTGTGGTTTTCATCCCTTGCAAGGAGCAATAAATTTATGCATGCATACCACAACCCGTCAGTCTGAGACAGGAAACGACTTGGAAGTTTTAGGCACTGATGCTGGAACTGTAGCTCCTGCGTGTCCCCGGTCCACGGGTGGACAGGTGTTCACCACGTGCACTTATGCACTAACACACATGGGCTGTCAAAAGTGGTCCAGCCCAAGCTGACCCTAGAATACCACGAGCACACCTGTGCCATTCAAACATGACCCGCTGTCATAAAGCTGGACAGTTTGGGCTGACGTGACATAGCATGACACGGTCCGTCAGTGTGGGTCGAAGTGCTACCTGAACACATTTTCAGAAAAAAAAACCAATGCGAAAACTTTGGGCCAAAGTAATAAAAATAAAATGTATTGGTTCGTTCCAATTCTTATTAGAAAGTTGCACTAGCTGCAGAAGGGGGCAATCAGATGGTAGGAGAGATGCTTGAGAGTAGTTTTGAGTGGCTTTACACAGAGCTGCATGGACAGCAGATTTGCTCCACATGCTAGCCTGAGCAATTATCAAAGCTAATCATGGCCACACATGGGAAGCTGGAAGCGTTCCTAACTGTAGTGCAAGACAAGAAAAAGAAGGCCAGACATGCATCGAATACATAGCTGATGCATTTAAAATGCATCATGTAGAAATGACACAAATCTCAATGTTGAGGTGTGTCAGGGTTTGATAGCTCATACCTGAGCACCCGCGTTGACCTGCTGTCTCTACGTTCTGGTCATCCCAACTGTCCTGTCCATTCTACTGTGCTGCCCTCGACCCCATGAACGTTGGCAGCGCCCAGTCGGTTGGGGCTAAAAAAAGGCCCCGGTGAGAGGAACAGACATAGAGTCTGCATTACCCAACTAATCCCATTAAATCAATTTCTGTGCCAAGAGACAGGGTCAGCCAGAGTGCCACGTCACTCACCCACACCTCTGGCACTGACCGGGACCTGCACAGAACACAGGATGGGGGTGAGGGTGGGGACAACTGACCTGAGCCCAGGCTGAAGTGGAGGAGAATGCGGGCCACCTGCCGAGTGCGGGGTCTGATGCGTAGTGACGGCACTGGAGCCTGGGGTACTTTGCAGTAGGCTTTCGGTATAGGAGGGTCTTGGTTTAATGTGTTTACAGCAGATTGCATCTTTGCTAGGGTCAACCACAGGGTGAGACACAACAGGAGTGGCCATGTGTCAGTCAGTAAAGAAAAGCTAAGACAGACACACAGACACACTCAGACAAACAACCAATGCTATTTACTCAGTCACCTCCAGGCTGACATCAAACTGACACCAGCATCTACACAAACAGCTTAACATCTACTTCGACCCCGATCTTAAGTAGCTTTGTCCATTAAAATGATGTAATGTCAGACGCAATGTCAAAGACACTTACGAGTCATCACTGTAGAGTCACAGATCCTACTTAAGTTGAGTCGTCACATAAGACAGAGATTTGTCGGTCCTTGCAGGTGCAACTTCAGGACAGGATTCTGGCCAAGCAACAAATACAACTCCATATAGAAAATTAGCCAAGTGTAAGTAATTGCATTAGTGATGCAGGTAACATATACCTCACTTTCAGGGCCAGGGTTCTTTTATCTGATTGGGGCTTGTGCTTAACCATCCCTTTAAGGGAGACCTTAGAGCACTTTGCATTTGATACGTGTCCAGGGGAGATTAATTAAGCACATAAAAAAGGATTTTGTAGACAATCCATTCTTGAATGTGTAAATGGTGATATATTTTGTAAGACCCGGGTAAAGAAAGACAGAAAATGGACAGGTTCAAACTGCACGGTTATGATATGGTTCCTGACCCCATTTATCTATTTGAAAGGTCCTAATTATGAAACAAAGGTAAAAAAAATGAATATCTAGGATATGTAGGAATACAGCTTAAAAAACAATTTAGAAAAAATCAATCAATGTCGTCACCTATTTATCTCCGTCTTTTCTCCACCTTGTGCTTTAAAAGTAACACAAAAAAAAAGATAAGAATGAGGACAAGCTCACAGCGATCTATTGGCACACATGCCTGCAAGCCAGATGGTCTGTGTCTTAAAGCTTGGATGCTTCACCAGTTTCAGAGTTTCTGTACACTACTGTACAAAATGAATTTATCGCTTAACAAGAGTAATCGACACAACGCATAACAATGTGTGTTTAAATGCTGGAGGAACATAAACCATTAAACCGCCTTAAAAATAGAGGCTGAAATAAATCGTCAGGACGCTGTAAGTGACGAAGCAGAAACTTCAGAACACTAAAGCTATTCGATGAATCAGATTCTCATCTTGTCTCCAGGAACTCATTACCAGAAAAATCAATACACCACATTCATTTACATCAACCTGTTTACACACTGGACACATTCCTTCACCGCTGGATATCTGAGCTCACGTTGAGAGATGACTAAATTTAATCATGCAGAAAAAAAACCCTCCCCACACAATTAAATGCTCGGGTAAATATACACACGTGCACACAGGTGAGGCCTTTTCTTGACATGATTATTAACGCGGCTAATTAATCCACTGAACACACTTGCATTTAACCTGATCATCAGTTAGAAAAGAGGAACTCGTTTGGGCTTGTTTGGTTTTCAAAAATAATATTATTTAAGCAGTTTTCCTGATGGATATCAGCTAAATGTTTTTCGTATTTACTTTTATCTATCCTTGTAGTGACTCCCCAATACGCATACTCCAAATTCCCTAAAATCCATGGAAGTGTAATAAGCCTGTGTGATACAAATTTAGTGTTAAATAAACAGATATAAGGAGTAAAAGCCATTTCAAGAGGAGTGTATACATGCCAGAGAGCCTGGTGCTTTGGCAGGGCAGATGAAGATATCAAAGTCGAGGAGAAAGAGCAGACTGTGCATGCTGAGGAGGCATGGGGGAAAAACAGGGAGAGGGAGGGAGAGAATGTGTGTGTGTAATAGAAGGAGTAAGTGATTAAGTAAAGAGACAGAGGAAAAGAGAGAGAGGAGAGGAAGCGAGAGTGTGAGATATAGACAGACCGAGATGCACGAGTCAAACTTTGGTTGCTCCCTGAGGGTCTTACTGTGCAAACAGGGCACAGTTTAAAGCCACACATCCTACCCAGGGAGTTCCTCCGTTCTGACTTTCCTCTCTCACTTATTCTCGTTTCTGTCTCTCCGGTAATCCTGAAAGAACTCGTGTTTTTTATATGGATGATGGGAAAGAGACCTACTGATAGCGTTGGAGCCCAAAGTCGGTGCAAATCCCGTCGGAGTCTGATCAATTTTTAATTTCGCTGCCGTTTATTCATGTTTGTCAGCACTGTCAGGGACGGGCTCTGCCACGGGGAAAACAAGGCACCATGCATACAAAGCACACGCCCGCATGTGTACACATCCCACACTCCGAATACACGCAAGATTACAGCTCAGCTCCTTTAACACACCTCTCAGAAATCAGAGTTTGACACGGAAATATTAAACACCACGACACTGACAGAGCAATGAATCTTCAGCCGAAGCTGGTGGATGCAGAAGCAGTGGGATTTAGAGAGAAGTTCAGAAGAACAGTAACTAGATTGGGAGGATGGGAAGAACCAAACTCCAATAAAAATATTAGTGCTCAGGTCAAGGTCCATGTACTGCAGGAATTTCCTGAGAGTGGAAACAAATATAATGGGAGGCCTCGGTGATGGGGTTGTTAACACTTTTATTACAGCCTGCCAACCTCAAATAATAATAATACAAAAAAAAGAAACTATATACCAGCAAAAGAATAAAGCAAAACAGCAGAAAGAAACATTCTAAAAATAAACACCTTATAATGTAAGTTGAAAAAAATTGTAGCTTACTGTGTTGTTGGAGTTTTTTCTTTCTAGAACATTTATTACAAATCTGTCTAAACACCTTTACCCTACGATGAAAAATTTCTATCCTAATGGGAGTGGTCTCTTGTAGGATAAGCCTGCCCTCATACACACGGGCTCACAAGGAAGATTTTGGGGCGATGTTTTTAATCACACTAAATTGGAAATGGAAATTGTGAAAAAAAAATTTTTTTTTGGCATGATAACCTTGGGGAAAGTGTGTTGACGTGTATATACTGCACTATTGTGTTTGGGCATTTTGATATCCAGACCTTTTCCGCTTCGGCTCCCACTTCACTTTTCAAAGGGGTAAAAAAAATAAATATATACAGATACAGCGGTACCTTGGCTTGGAGTTTTTTGAGATAATCGTCTCTCAGACGATTTTTTTGCTTTGATTGGCGAGCTAAAATTTGGATTACAAGCACGATTTAGACACCCAACCGCTAGTTGGTGTAGCGAACGCCACAGTGAACGCCATAACATCCGCCCACCATCAAGTGTGTCCCACTCGATAGCTAGTCAGACATGGACGATAGCAAGTGCGTAAGCAAGTGGAGTCGTCTACCTCTCCATGGTAAACGCTGTCCATTATACTTAATAAAACCAGTTTATTGCAGTACATATTATAGTATATTGCTTTATACAATATTTGTTATTTATATGTATAGATTTTTTTAATTTTAAAACACGTAACAAAAAAACTGTGTTGTTTCTTTGGGGACCCGGAACGGATAATTGGCATTTAAATTCATTTTAATGTGGAAAATTGATTTGACATATGAGTAATTTGAGTGAAGTTGTAAGTCAATATATATATATATATAGTGGGTTCTTCAATAAGGTATTTGGTAAAGACTCTGGTATGATGTCTACCAAGCTGTTTTAACATGTTTAAATGACAGTTGTAATAAATAATAAACACTTATGGCGTTTTATCAGGTAAGGTAAAAAAAAAGAGGCATCTGATCACCTCCTTGCTGATAGAACTGCTACTAATAATTTACCGCACCCCCCTCAAAATCCCGCTTTCCAGAAGAGGAGGCGGTCTGAGTGAAGTCGATTTCCTGCGCGCTGGTGCTTGTTGTAATTGCACGGCGAGGTGGCTGGGTGCGCCATCAGTGACATCGCCAGTGAAAACGAGCAGAAAATCTAAGTGTTCCATATCAGAGAATATTTTCTCTCTGGCTAATGTGACTTAAATACCTTGTTCCACAGTCGAGTGGGCTGGCACCTGCTGCATAGGAACCGGCCAATTACCACACAGTCGCTCTAATTTTCTGATTCAATTAGAATGCTTCAGAGCTTTGCCGTCTAATTGCAAACTACTTCACAGTTACCTCTCTGATTAATCACTGCCCATCTGTGAGCCATCGGAAAACTTGGTGGAACAAATCTGTGTATTTTAAAATGCCGAGGACTGAAGAATTGCAGCTCGCAAGATTGCCTGAACCCTGATCCTCTGACACACCGTGCCAAAGCAAAGCGGGGACACTGATTCGACAGTCACACCTATCGCTCCACAGTGACGCCCCTACTGTCAAAACACAAACAGACATGAAAGTGAATTCAGTTTTACATGATGATCTTCTCAGTGATGTGCAAATGTGCATAATGATTTGATTACACAGGGAGAAATCTAGAAAACAAGTCATTCAAATGTCGAGTTGCTTAAGTTTGATAACCCACTTCCAGCATCTAAGCTCTCCACAGATCAATATGTCTGCTTTTTACATTGGGACTCCAGTCCAGCTGATGTAAAGGTGAAAAACTAACACACCCACGGCAGGGCTGCACTGTCAAAGCAATAGTGCATTGCCCAGCCTGACCCTGCAGCCTCCCTGCTTGCACTCATACACCTTCTGACATTTCCAAGCACAAGGACACTGGGGTGTTTACACAGCGTGTACATAGCATTACATCATCCCAGCAGCTGAGTTACCCACCTTTCTCTAAACGACTTGGCATCCAGACTCGACCACAGCGTGCAAAAAGAGCAGATAAGCCGACAATTGCGCTTCATTTTTTCTGCTCTTTCCTGCTACCCTAATGAGAAAAGGAACAGTAAGTATTTGCATGTTGTGGCCACAGTCCTATAATGATGTATAAGCCGATAGCTGAGGGAGAATATAATTCCGATATGTCAGATCTCTGATTTGGCCACAATTTGCATGGTTATAATAGCTTATCGACTGGCTCAAGGTTAAGGGAGGCCACGGTGGCCGGCTGTAATGACTGCACGCTGCAAGTGTATTTCAAGCTGCTGGGACTCACTCACCCGAGCTTTTCCGTCAATACGTAATCTTAATAGCTTCATCTCCTTTTGAACGTCTAGGCCAACGGTGACCGCTACAACCCCCCCCACCACCCCCCCCCCCCACCCACCCCTTTCGAAAGCCCCATGTATCACATAAACATTTCCCATACAGATCAATAGAGGTGCCATTCATTAACCCTGGAATCTGTGCAAAGCCATATTCACATATTAGGTCGATCGATCGCAATATTTGAATGCGACCAAATGTGAAATCTTTCCAAAAACATTATATCACAGCTTTCAGAAATCTGCTGGTGAATCAACCGTTTAAAGAAAAAAAATTTTATTAAGAAAAAATTAATACATTTTTTTGTGTTTTTGCCTCGTAAATTTACTTTTGTGCAATTTATTATTTTTTGAGGATTTTAAAAAAGTTTTTTTTTAATTGCCTTTAACATTGATAGGACAGGGAGATTAAATAGGGGTGATGGAGAAACAGGGGATGGGACTGGAAAGGACCCGCGCCGAAATCAAACCCGGGTTGCAGAAGCGCAACACTTTTAGCATGTGGGTGCCGGCGCCCTTGACCCACTACACCACGGCGCCGATCACTTGTGCAATTTAGACAGAAAAATAAAATTTCATTATATTAGTCTAACCGTAGGCATCTGCACCCAGTAGCCCTCGTATGTGATGATTCGTTAGTACACCTTTGGGAAAGAAAATGCCATCCCTCCCAATTAGGCTGCGGCGTCTCATGCTAGAGCAACTTGCAGTATCCAGGTTGACCAATGAGAGACTAAAGGGTTAAACAGCTGCAGCACTCCAAAGAAAGTAAAAGTGCTCTTTCGGGATACATTTTCAGCACAAGATCAGTACATTCCAATATAATCACAGTTATTGTGGACCTGCCATCAGCAAAATAAAAAATATCTTTTAGCATTGTTTGCCAACTTTTCAATGTTCTTGTAGCTTCTCTAAAAGGTGGAGGAGCGAGAGCTTGCCTTCTCTCAGCTGTGTGGGTTTTGCAGCCTGACTCTCATTACACGGTAAATAAACAGCAGTGTGAGGCAGTCAGTCACCTGTGTAGCCCCAGAAAATGGTAGCCAGAGGCTTGCCACTCACTTCTACCATTTCCACTATATTTTTCGTGCCTCTGAGAGCAGGAACATCTAGCTTTACAGCACGGTGTGTTTTTCTGCCTAAAAGTGATTACACAGGTAAACAAACAGCGGCGTGCCGCCCTCGGTCAGTCACCTGTGCAGGTCGCTTCCTGTGGCTTCTCTAATGGTTTAATGATGAAGCATGGTTCAAGACTCGCTCTCACTTTATAGAGAAAGCCATCAGCAGTACCTGACCTGACCAGACCCAAAACACACACACACACACACACAATCCAATCTACAGCCCTGCAAGAAAATTTATAGGGACAGAAGAAAAGACAAAAATGTACTGTGGTTAAAGCAGCAGGAAGCTTTCTAAACCACACACACACACACACACACACACACACACACACACACACACATCTTCATTTTCTGTCTGCAGAACATTAAAGTACAAAAGCTAAAAAAGTCTTTTTGTTATGTTAAAAACAGTAAGAAGGTTAGGAAGATTAATGTATTGGGGAAATGGATAAATGCAAATAAATCTAAAATTTAAAAAAAAAATCTGAAATATTTCTAATTTATTTATTTATTCACCAAACTTTTCTAAAGCAATAAAGTTAAAAGGCATAACCTGCTTTTTTTATTTACCTTATATAAATAATACTTCAAATATATAAATGGTATAAACTGTGACAGTAACACAAACACATCTGTGTAACACATCATTGCGCAGCTTCTTATTGTTCAGTAGAAAATAATACTAAACATCAAAAAGAAGCTAAAACTTGTGAAGGCTCAATCTTCTTTATTTATTTTAACTTATTTATATATTTAACTTTTAAATAATGACATCTTAACCTATTACCCAAACAGCCAATCAGATAGCAGTCCTCCAGATCATTGACGTGGCTTTAATTGGTGGCTTAACCTATGTCCTCAGCTCACTTTAGCAGAAAGCGGTGTTTAAACTGCTAAATATGATGTCTATTGTCCACTGCAGTGTCGTCAGTTATCTTGTATTTTTTCCCCTCATCCAGCCTCAGTGCATGCTAGTCCTGCCCTTCTTTTTCAACCTAAGCAATGCTCTTAGTGTTAAAGCATAAAGTGTTCAACATTCCAGACATGGAAATGGTTTTTTCCTATCAAATCATATTAAAAGCATCTTCCGATTACTCTAAACGCTCTTCTTTAAGATGGAGATTTTTTTTATTATTATTATTGTAAACCCACTATTTCTATAGCGAATTCGTCTGGATACAGTACACTAAGTCCCAGGTTCAGATAAGAGGAGGTCGTCCCTGACAGGAAACTGATCAATTCTGCACACTGAGCGGTTAAAAACATAATTATTATCTGACCTTTGACTATGTAACAAAATTCACGTTATCAGTGCAGGGACCTGACCTTAGACTCCTTTAAATGGGAGAGTATTGATTGTCTGTGCGCTGCAGACAAACACCTCACACAGCATGTCTGGGACAGCACACAGAGATGAGAGACAAGCTGACAGAGAGCTGGAGCCTTGGCAATTAAACACACACACACACACACACACACAAACACAAACCTGGGAGAAGTTCACTGCATGAGCCAACAATGGACTGAACATGTCTCAGTGAATTAATCACAGCCTGAGTCTGTGAGCGAAAGGGAATGTGTTTTGTGCCAAGGCAGCTACAGATTTCAGGTGATGTACGGGCCTTTACGGACATATTTATTAGGTACACGAGTCAATAATAATAATATACACTGTAGGCTTCCACACTCCATTCTGTAAATTTAATTAGAAACTATATAACATTTAAATCATATTCACAAACTAATCCAGGCCTTGGCACTGTATTGTCCTCTGAATCTGTTGCTGCATGCTTAGGGATCAAGTGCAAGTGTATCGCATTGTTTAATTATTTTTTCCATATTGGAATGTACTGATAATTTTAATTACCAACACATGCTATGGCAAACAAAATAACAATTATATTCTGAAAATATGAACAGGGTGAAAACGCCAAAACGCCAAACTAATGTCAATGAAATTCTTGCTTTTTTTTCCCACAGCATGCGTTTTCCATAAATAGTACTGTATCTATTCATGTTTCGTTTTTCCCACGCTCTTTTTTTCCCCTCTTTTGACAAATTAATTCAAAAATGAAACCTTATGAACATATTATGAGGTATGGGCAGGCAGGGAAAACCAAACAAAAGAGAATGATGGAGAAAAAAAAAAAAAAGAAAATATCAAAGAAAATCATGGGAATGAGGTAGGAGTGGCCGTGGGCCATGAGGTCAGTCCAAAGCTAAGAATGTTCAGGCTGCTATAGGCAATGAGCTGGAACTAAGCGAGGCCAAGCAACCCCAGGCTTGGACACCAGCCAGAAGCAGGCGTTCCTCAGGGGGCTATATTGAGGCACTTCACTTTCTGCCGCTCGCACACTAATGTTTTCATCAGTACCAAAACAGAGAGCGCAAGACAGATACCCGAAATCACTCCCACCCATCGTCACACACTACAAGCAGGAGAAACAGAGATGCAGTTATGTTACTGCATACATTACACATATTTTAGCTGAGCCACCCTGAAAGAGATGGGGGGTTTAATAGAGACACAATGGGCCTGAGAGCCACTGCTTTGGGGTGATGACTGAGAGACAAAGGAGGCCTGTCATGCGGGCCAGACAGCTGTGATCTGGGTGTCAAACTGCCTCCTCAGGCCACCATCTGCTGACACTGCCAGATGACACAGAAAATAGGATTACAGTAACAGGGCAGAGGAGAAGCTGATGACCTAAACACTGTAATATCATTTTCTAGGAAAGCGACAAGCCCGGCCAGGAAAAAAGAGCAAGCTGATCAGAGAGGTCAGAAGGGCCCTGATGATGTGGTGTACTAATCTACTGCACAGTTTAGGAAAACATTTAACTAGAGCTTAGAAAGGAGAGATCTTATGGGAGAGTTAAAAAAAAAAAAGTAACACCAACAAAATATCATACTAAACCTTTAAAAAATAATTAAAAAAATCATTTAAAATAAGTTTTAAGCTAAATTTAAGATCCTGTTACGTATAAGAGAGTTAATATTCTTGCATACCTTATATTTATATTTACTGACCCAGCAGCGGGAACTTGGTAGTGTTTTGCATCGAACCCTGATCTTTCAGTTAGCAGTCCAACAACTCAACCACTGCACTACCACTTCCCTTCATCATATCTTCATCAACATCTTTATGTTTTTACCCCTTCACATTCTCTCAGATCTTTAGCTTCAGTTTATCGTGTCATTCCTCGGATTCGACTAAACTACCAAGGGTGCCAGATTATAAGTTATGCTCCCCCCCCCACCCCAAACTTATGAAACTTCCTTTCAAATTGATATTTGCAACAGCAGCCATATTTTTGTATATTTTCATTCAGGCTTTTTATTGAGTCTTTAATGTACTTTATTTGTATATGCTGTGTTTTTGTGTGCTTTGTGTTGCGATTGTCTTTGTCTAATATTAAGGTGACCTTGGGTGTTTTGAAAGCCACCATTAAAAATCATTGCATTGTTATTATCATCATTATTTATAACCTAGAATTCCTAAACCTATTTAAAAGCAACATAATTAATAGCACAGAGGATTTTATTATGCCTGCTCTTTTAAGTTACCCGAGTCAAATATCAAAACCTTTAAAATCCTTACTATTACTTTTCAAAACCAAAATACCAGCATGGTTGCTGTGGGGGCCATAATGTAAAGTGAGACATGATAGAAAAAGTGAAACAGTTTACATTAATTTATGACAATTTTTTGCCCTCCAAGCTCAGTGGCGTGTAAGACTATGTTCCATCCACTTTAGAGAGCTAACAATGCGAGAACCCCCAGGATGACGTGAGAAAGAGCTAAAAATGAGCTCCAGAAACAACCATAATTAAGGGTCACCAGCGACCTGATAAATCGTTCCAGAAAGGCAGTCCCATTCTTTTGCCCCGTCAATCCCAATCTGTCCCAATCCAGCCAGCAGGAGCCTAACTGACATGTGACTGCAAGCAGCACCTATGGGTCAAGAGGTTAGTGTAGATCTCTGCAAATCTCCACAGGCATAGCATCAGATTAAAGATAAGAGGGGGTGAGATTGCCCTACAACCTTAACCTGATAAGACCCTTGAAATCTTCTGCTTTGACCTAGACTTGACTTCTTCATCTGCGGCATTAGGTACTATAATTAATGGCTGATAGGTGCTTGCTGCAATTCGTTCTGATGCTTTCTCGGCCGTTGGAATGGTGGCTGGCGCCAGGCTCATCTACCCTAGCTGTGGAGTTTTAAAAAAACCTAATAGCTCTTCAGATCTGTAATGACCCTGAGTGGTTTAGATGATGAAGACGCACACATCAACTGGTGTATTGTGTCCAGCCTGAGCCAAAGACAATGGATATCTAATGGATATTTTTGTATTTACATTGACCTACTTAGGTTCTTTCAAACAGTGCTGACGTGGTTGACATTAGGATGTGTGGAGATGCCTAGAGGGCACTCTGGAGTCTGGTTAATACCAGTACATTTTCCAGAACTGGTACTGAACCACATGGTTTTTTTTTTTTAGCTTTTCGCTGATCTTATGGATTTCCAAAACCCAGAGACCTGAAAGACAAACGTCGATGTTAAATAGAAAGGGACTAATTGTGACTCATTCAGCTTTGCAAAACGGAAGAGCGTGTGCTTGTGTATGTGTGCATGTGTGTGGACAACCAGCAACTGCCCTGCTGATTAGATAAGTCCTGAGATCACTCAACCACAAGCAGTGAAAGCTGTGTTTTCCACTCGCTCCCCGTGTGCTGCTCCAAGAGAGAGGTGATAAGGTGGACCATTTTGGGGTCATTGCGATTAGACGACTACATAGACCACATTCCTGCCTGCCTGAATAGGAGGCAAAGGCTTCAGCATGTCCCACACTGACAGGTGTGTCTGAGCAAACCATCATCTCCTAAAAGATACTCTGTAGCTGAGTCTGGCAACAGATAACTAAATGTTTGGAGATGCCTGTTTGGAATTAGGTGCCACCTACATATTCAAGCAAAACACAGACAAAGGGCATGTGTGTGTGTGTATGTGTGTGGGGAAGAGCAATTACCATCTATGTGAGGATGCTCAGGCCTCTCCATAATCAAGGGGCGATGGCGGAGAGGAGGCACCTGGCATGGCTCAGTGTGGTTTATGGGTTCTAAGAGAAAGAACTGGGTGGAGGATTAGCAGTAATAGCATCATGGATCTTATGAAGCTGAAGCAAGTGGAATACAAGACTCTGAAAAAAATTTATAATTGCGGCTTTCCGGGCCACAAACAAACCTCACTTATTACCCTTCCACTTGGCATTTTTGTCTCAGGAAATCAGCAGCTAATTGTGATCTTTTCCTGATACGCAGCACACACGGGTTGTCACAAGCCGCTCGCTCTGCGTGCTGTCCACTTGTAATAAAGTTTTTATCTGTCAGCCCAGAGCGCGTGGGAAAGAAGCCAAGGTCATCGGCATGCTCTCTAACATGATGGCGAAGGAAGAAAAAATTATATATTCGCTCAACTTTGTTTACATAATTAAATAAATAATATCCTATTTTTCAGGCAAAAAGGGAAACAAATAAATATTTTAATTTCTGGGCTGATTATAAACTCAAGGACCTTCAAGGATGTTTGCTTTCTAATCATCTTCAGCAATTATGTACATTGCCTAATATATTCTCGAAGCATTCCTTTTTTTTGCCTTGGTCTGTTTTCTTCAACAATCATTTTAAATGTGCATTTCATTAAAATCATAATTGTATGAAAAAGAAACACTGGAAAAAAAAAAGGGTGAGCTGTTAGAAGTGTGTGCACACACACACACACACACACACACACATGCCACATACATGCATGCGCAGTTAAAAATGAAATCAGTAAAAGGTGAAGATAAAAATAAGATCACAACACCGGATGACACATCAGACCCTAATTAATTGATTAGTGTTTTCTAATGGACACTTCTATTATGAGTATTAAAGCTGCTTTGATCGTAATTATTGTGACTCCCACAGTTCTTTCACAACCTGCAGCAGACAAGGCACAACTTCTCACCCTTATCAAGAGCTGTCAAAGAAAAGTGCCCCATTAGACTGCCAGCGTAATAAACTGGCTGCATGAAAAAAAGAAAAAAAAAAAAAAAAAACATTTACAGGGCTTTTCTTTTGTGTCTCCCTGTGTGTGAGTGATAAAGAAAAGTCTTGCAGGACAAGAGGAAAAATGGAACTATAATAACAGCGAGTATTCCTGCCCTTAGATGAGGCCCTGTCAGAGCCAAGCGAGTGTATGTTAAGTGCCGCGCTTCATCGCATGGCAGGAGGTTCCTAAGTGAGCTGTTTATTAGTGCTGATGGGCAGCCGGGGACAGGCCGATGCTGACGCTATTTTCCTCCCACACTGTGGCTTGCATTACTTAGAGTGTTAACAGAGCGACTGCAAAGCTTGCTAATGCTAACAGAACCTGACTGGGATGTTTCAGAGCTGCGTGCGGAGAGGTGGGAGGTGGATATGCGATGATGTGCGAGCAGCTTTTGAATAAACAGCAGCTACCAGACAGCTGACTAAATGAAAGATGACTGGACGTGGAGCTGGATGCGGTTTGTTAGACAAGAAGTGGAAAATGACATGCCGAGTGTGGGGTGAGATGAGAGTGAAACTATGATGATTATGTTTTAGGTCAACATCAGACTTCATTTAAGCGACGTGCACAATGAACGCAAGATGACAGCGGTATTAACTATTGAGGGAGCCTACACAAAGAGCCTGGACTAGCTTAAAGGATAAAGTGTTGGACTGCTAATCCGAAGGTTGTTAGGTCAGGTCGAAAGGCCACCAAGCTGCCACTTCTGGGCCCTGTACGCCTCAACTCCTCAGTTGTATAAATGAGTTTAAGGTAATTTACTTTGGCTAAGGGTTGCCAAATGCCATAAATGTAACCAAACGAGGAACTAGAAGAACACAGTAAAGTGGAAGAACATGGTGGGGTGGGTAGAATTGCCTTTTTATAGTACCCAGGTCCAGAGTTGGATCCTGAGCTCTGGTGAAAAGAGTATGTGCATGGTGCCCTGTGATGGACTAGGATCCCATTTGGGCTGTATTTCCGCCAGATATCGATTTGCAAAAAAGACTCAGAAATCACAAAGAACATGACAAAGCAGATGATAGATAGCAGAGCTAATTTTTTTTGTAATATTTTATTTTATTTTTTAGATTTTTGGAAATATCTAGGACAATATAGTGGTTTAGCACTGTTGTCTCACAGCAAAAAGGTCTTAAGTTCGTATCCCCTGCAGGGGTCCTTCTGTATGAGTTTACTCCAGTTTCCTCCCTCAGTCCAAAAACGTGTTTTTTATGTTGATTGGTGATTCTAAATTGCCCATAGGAGTGAGTGCGTGTGGTTGTTTGTCTGTATCTGGCCCTGTGGTGGACTGGCAACCTGTCCAGGGTGTAAGGGGTTGTGGTAGCTCAAATTGGTAAGATGCTGAGTCTGTGTTTGGAAGACCCGGGTGCGAGCCCCACCACCGCCAGTCTATTACTGTTGAGTCCTTAAGCAAGAACCTTAACCCTTTCTGCTCCTGGGGTGCCGTGTCATAGCTGACCCTGCCCTCTGACCCCAACTTTCTAAGCTGGAATATGCAAAGAAACACATTTCACTGTTTATGTGACAAAGACATTTACGTTTACATAACCCTCCTATTCACCCAATCACAGCTAGGATAGACTCCAGCAGATCCTCGTGACTCTTCTAAAGAATGAAAGGGTATAGAAAATGGATGGATGGAATAATTTAAGATATTTTTTCTTTACAAAGATTGTTAATCGCGCACACTGATTCTTACTTATAGGTCATACCTTCGGAGTTAGAGCTATATCTGGAGTCTCACAGGGCTAATTTGGCAAAGCTGTCAGAAGAAAAAAAATCCACAATCTGATTATCCTGCTCAAGAGTTCAGAAAAAGGGCAACAATCAATTTTTTATTATCAAAATGTGTCACATAAAAAAAACACCTGAAAGTATAATATATTCCAGACAAGGTGTTAATCCTTGAACATTTTAGTATTTGTATTTAAAATGATATTTTATAATATTTAAATGTTAATATCTCAGGTGGAAATCACTTCGATACTATGGGATAAAACACAAAGTGCATGTCGCCGTGTGTTAATCTTCCCGTGGCCTCAGACTGACTGCACAGTGAAGAAGGGCTGGAATTGCTAACAGGCTAGGCCTTAACACAGGCATTTTGGGAACTCATTGCCCAGTGACTATCCATTGACCATCTTGTGAACTGTACAAAGTGCTTCAGAGATAGTTAAGTGGTTCACATAGCATTAAGGCCAAAGTGCAGGGGGGGGGCATCATGGACTTGCAGGGTGAAAAGAAGGGCATCAATGTTGGATTGCCGTGTGGTGTTTATTTAAAAAAAAAATACATCCTAAGATCATGGGCATCCTAAGATCTACTGACCCTTTGAAGTCTTCACCAGGATGTTTGTGCAGCAGGAGGAGATTCTGCCATTAGATGTAGGAGTCAGGTGGTGTAATCGAAATTATAATTCACTTACCTTTAAATTGCAAAGTCAGCGTTATTCGTTAAAAAAATCTGGACATTGAATAAAGTTACAAATAAACCATCACACAGCTCGATTCTGATCATGATGACTATTACACATGATAAGAGGAAGTTGGAGAAAGGAAATAAAGGAATCTATGCATCATCTGACCTTTTATGTTGCTTAGCAACTAGTTTCCATTTTAAAAATTGTAATACATAAGTGAAAAAATTGGCAGAGAGATAAGATGAGATCATAGGAAATAACAAAATACAACATAAAGGCACAGCTGAGGCTAGTGCTACATTAGCGCAGGTAAAATGAGCTGGGTCTGGGGACTCATTATGCACAGCAACATGGAATGGATACACGCTGTCGTTATCTATGCATGGAGGCACAGACTGTGCATATTGATTTTTTTTTGCCATAAAAAGAGAACAAATACTCCATTCATGCCTTATAGTTGATCCCTCTTACTTGTTCGCTCTTTTCAATGGAAATAACAGCGCTGATGCCAGTCTCTAATGAACCGATGCAGATAGCCAAGGGGGATCATAGACATTGATGTATCGAGGGGGAAGGAGGCATTGGTCAATGTGAGGAGCGTGTGATCTAGTCTTTACCAAGGCCAAGAAACGACAAGGGACATGAACCACACAGGGGAAGAAGAGGCGCTACAGAGCCGTACGTAATCAAATGGGATTGAATGATCAAAGCGAGAGGCCTTGAGACGACAGACCTGTGTGTTAGATACAGAGAAGTCTAAACACTGTCTCTAGAGGAGAAACAGGAGGGAAAGATCAAAGATGACTCGAATGCTGACCTGGATCAGCAACAAACAGAAAGAGATGAGGTAAGTAGCATGTATTAAGCGCCGATGTTTTTCAACAACATGCCACAGAGAGGGACACATCCTTTACTGACTGCTCTCCAGTTCACAGCAAATGGCAGAAAAGATTGTTTTGTGACCTGCTGCGAACAAAACAAAACAGGGACTTCAAAAGGGAAAAGGCATCAGCCATACAAGAAGGAGACTAAGTAAAAAAATGCGTTAAAGTGAGGGGGATAAAAAGACGTGACAAATGTTAGTGTGACTCACAAGTGAATACTGAAGGACATGGCTGCGTCTTAAATTATGCATACTTATGAAATAATTCACTACTATATAGTACGAACGTGCAGGTCAGATGACTTGTCATATACCAAAATGGCGGAATGCGGCAACACGGCAGTTAAGGTAGCTTCAAGGACATTAAAACATCATCTAACAGAAAGTTATCCTTATAATAAGTTATACTTTTTTTCATGCTGCTGTGACAACATATGTCCCATGACAATATCAACATGGGGGATGCAGTAAATCAAATTTCATTTATACCTATAATCAATCTATAGTCAATGTGAGGGAAGTGGTAGCGCAGTGGTTAAGATGTTGGACTGGTAATTGGAAGATTGTGGGTTTGATTCCCAGCACCACCAAGTTACCACTGTTGGGCCCCTGAGCAAAGCCCTTGACTCCCAATTGCTCAGTTGTATAAAAGAGTTAAATGTTAGTCGCTCTGAATAAGGACGTCTGCCAAATGCCATAGATGTATAAACACACGGCACAGAATGTAATTCTTTAACGGTTGGAGAGTACATACTAACTCACACAGTATTATGTACTCAAGTGGTGTGAGATTTTAGACCCAGGTCTACGCACTGACCCCATCAAAACTCTGATAAAACTAAAAAAAAAAAAAATCCTAAAGAGCAAAGAAGCAGTGGAAAGTCTGAGAGAAATCAAAAGAAAAAGGGAGAGAAAAGAGAAACAGAGTATACAGTAAAATAAAAAAATAAATACTAAAAAGAAGAAATGGTACAAAATTCCCTCTACAGAACAGCTTTCATCGGCTGAGCTTTAACAGAGGGATTCGTACCATAAAACCCAGTGCCAAGTGTGCCAATGCTGCCAGTCATCCTGAGCAGGAGCCCGTTCAAATACATTTAGTCCCCATGTCAATTTTTTTTCCTTGCAAGAGGAATAGAAAATGAAGGATGGGAGAAAGTCAGAATAAAATTACAAGGTGCACAAAAAACTCCATCAAACTTTCATTCAAAGCCACACTTGGGACCTCGTATAAAGGGCATGAAATTGGGGAATAAAAATAACACAAGGAAGTTGCACTGTGATACTATGTCAATATGTATATTTATGACAACGAGGGCTTCCCCTGCGAGTGTGCTCGTAAAACAGACAGAGAAGAAAGGTAACATCGCAGCAGGGAGTGCGGAGGAACTTCTCTAACAAACCAGCGCTAAACTAAAAATTCAGCCGGAAAGCTACGCCTGGCAGTCTGAATTCCACTTGCTGTTTACTGATTTAAAGCTTACATTATCTGTCATAGAACATGTAAAATAACTAACACCCACTATTTTTAATAGACCCATTAATAGAACGCCTCATTAACACTGCTAATAAAATAATTTTCAGGTTATTTCCTGATTATTTTTTTAAAAGATATTTTCCCCCCAAAAAAAGAGGACAACAACTGCACACCAGCTGCCGACGAAAACAGGCCAATTCCTGATCTCAGCAGCCTCGTACACTTCAAACAGCCAGATACATGGCTAAAAAAGGATGTTATTAAAACGCCAGCGCTAGGAAAAAGCTAGGAATGTGAAAGCAGCAGAGCAACACTGTTAAAGCAAAGCTAAGGGTGGGGTTCTATTGACCAATTCTAATCATCCCTATTTATTCTCCACTGCTACAAAATCCAGCTGTTTTCCTTTTACCTGTTAAACTCGGTTAAAGATTTCATTTCTATTCACGCAGGTACTCAGACTTGCCCTCAGGGTTGCATCATAGCCTTCTTGCGAGCTTATATTCTAATTAAACACTCTCACACTATGAAAACAAAAAACTAATTCCGCTGCCACTTCTTATTCGTGTTAGGTAATTATTTTTAAACTCCTGGAATCCTATCAATAGGATGAACTAACTTGGCTGTTGATGCCTAAATTTTTGATTGGATAATCACCCTGGCTGCATGTTGGTGCAGTTCCAGGTTGAGTTACTGTCTATGTGGTGTTTTACATATTCTCTCTCTGTGTCGGTCTGAGTTCCTCTGGGGTTTCCCCGCTTTATTCCCATAGCCCAAAAGCGTGCCGGTAACTAGATTGGCCAGTGTGAATGCGTGTGCATGATACACAATGGACTAGCATTCCCATCCAGGGTGTATTCCCCGTGCTTAGTGTTCCGGAGTTAAGATCCGGATCCACTGCTAATATGAGCAGGAAAAAGCGTCTACTGAGATTTCTTTTTAACCCAGCCAAACCCAAGCAGTAACTCTACAATACATACTCGTGAGATAAAATACAACCAGCATGATTGGTTTTTAAGTGAAAATTAGTTAACTAATATTAACTTTAATAGCAAAATAATTTAACTAAATATCAAATTGATGGAACAAAAAAACAAAAAGCTTGAGGGTGTAATCGGTTTGATTTGTTGGGTTGTGGTCTGAATGGATAAAGAGCTAAAAATGTGATGACGTATATATTTAAAAAGCTTTTGAGGCTTATTCACCTAGGATAAAAAGCGCACATATACCTGTGCTTCATCAGCCTTTTGTTGCCTGATCCCATTTTATCATCCAGTTTGACAGCACATTGTTTCACACTGGTCACATGTCTTTACAAGTTCATCATGGAAATAGATGGTGATAACCTTCCCGCAGTGTCCTGCTGAACTTTCCCTTCGTTACATGGGTGGCACATCCAGTTGGAAAAGAGTGATATTTCCTTTGATCTTACAGATAAGATGATGTTTGCAGGAGGCAAAAAAAAAAATGGCTGGAAAAATAAAAAAAAGGTCACAAAGTTGAGTGGGTTTGCGTTTCCTTGGGAAATGTGACCAAGGGCACCAGCGAGCACCAGGTGCGCCTGAATGCTGGGTGTAAAGGGATGAGTGAAGGTATGTCAGTCAGTCTGACAACCAACGTTGATAGAGTTAGAAGGACTAAGCAGTCAATAGCACGTGGAACAAGTGAGTGGATAAAAAAAATGGTAATGGAACTCTATTGAGTCAGCAGTGCATGGACCGATGAGTTTCCATTGTGCAAAAAAACATGGCCCAGTGAAGCTCTATGCCGTTACTGACATGGACCAGTGAAGTTGCACAAGTGGTCCCAGGGCCATTGTATGCGAGTGTGTTCATCAAACATGTCTTTATTAGGCACATTCAAGTAACCTGCTTTCAGAAATGTTTTTTTTTCAGTCTCGATTACTAATTCATGGTTTTGTACTTTTCGAATCAAATGTCATTAAAATAATATTTGCAAAAAAAATGTTTTGTTCAGTAGCTAATAAAAAAAGAGCAGATTTGGGTTAAAAAAATACATCAATTGACTCTGGATCAGAGAAGGCTTTTGTTTAAGTTCACTAATCCCCTTTGATCTTCTTTATTGTAAATGCAATTAAGGTTAATTACTTGTCTGTGTTCAGAACCTTGTAGTGTGCAGGACTGATAATTACAGTTCAGCTACACGTTAACTTACTTTTGTTAACAATTAATCACTGTTTACATTCAGGGCACTCCTCCCTTTGTAATTAATAATCGGGTCCAGCAATGAGTAATAAGTGCGGTGGAGGCAGATGTGTGTTACTTTTTCGTGTGAAGATGTGAAAATACGAGTGCTTTAAAAGGAGCAGAAGTGTTTGGGACTAGAAGAAAGAATTAGAGTTACCAACCATCACAGTCCAGAACTGGCGTTTTTAAGAAACTAGTGAGAAGGCTGCTTCCTGTCTAAGCTAGTAGTGGAGACCAGGCGCTCAAGCGCTACCAAGCTATAGCGTGCATACTTGCGCATATTTCAGCCAGCTTGAAGCGATAAAATTCTGCCAGACTTTCTGCCAAGGCACACTGACCTTCTCCTGTAGAAACCTTTTGAAAGATGGGGAGTTTGGAAGAGAAGATGGATTTAAAAAAAAAAAAATGAAGGAGGAGAAACGCTCTATGTTTTATCTTGTTGGAAACAGAGATGTCAGAGTAGAACTCACAGATGGATGCATCTAGACATGCAGACACACCATACCCACATCATAAACACATGGGATGATGGTAGGAGATTCACAGATGATTAAGTGCAATAGACATACTTTCCTGAACCTTGCTGTATCCCATCGATCCTAGTATAAAATACCACCATCAGGCAGCACCACACACAGAGTAATGAGTGCATCTGAGTGTGTGTGTGTGTGTGTGTGTGTGTACACCATTACAACACAGCCCACATACACGACAACTCCACAGTCTGTCTAGCCTGGATTTCAAACAATCTGTAACATTAGGCAACAAATGCAATTCTTTTAAATCTGAATGCGCATGACTTGATGAATAAGTGGAAAATCTATCTCAATCCATGACCTGAACCATAAATCTTGGTATTTGGCCTTTATGTCTGTATTATAACGGTTGGTGTGCTAGTATTTTTATATCGTTCTATTTGTAGATCTAAAGTTTATAGTTATCTTTAAAGAGATACCTAGCCTCATGGTCTGTTTATTAGTAAACCAACAGCGAATGAAATACTGGTTGAATAAAGGAGACATTGATGCAAAAAATAACCAGAGGTTTGTTTACGGAACACAAGCGCATCGTTCCTGCCATGAAATGACAGTTTAGTGATGGCACAAGACGATTAACTCCGATCAACCCTACAACATAAGAGGTTACGCTCTGATAGTATCAACAACGGCCTCAAAATCTAAAACTATGTCTATGCATGGGGCATGAAGGCAACCAGAACAAAAAGCCCTAATCTGACTGTAGGGATGAAGGCTAGATTGGGCCAGACATGTTAGCTACAGATTACAATTATGATCCAGAACTATGGACACACTGGTAATAATAAAAAAATAAAAATGTGTCACTTAAACTTAAACAGACATTATTAAAAAGTGAGGAAGTTTTAAATCAAATTAATCAGTGACAACGGATAAAAAATGCTTTGCTTCCTATGCTTTACTGAACATCTGGGAAGCGATAGAGGACTGTGAACAGCAGAGACTCATACCTGCTGAGCGGCGACGACAATCAGGGAGCAATGAGTCCACTGGGGTATCCAACGGCTCAGGACTTGACACCCAGTTACAGCATCGCTGTAAATAAGGGAGAGAGCGAGAAAAAAAAAAAGAAGGAGAGAGAGAGAAAGAGAGAGACAGAAACAAGCAATTAGGCGGCTTGGCAACATGGCTCAGCGACAGTTAAAAGTGTTTGTTGCTGGGGAGCGGACGCGCCTCTGCTGCTGATCTAGGGGTGACTGATCACACCAGTGACCTCGTCGACCCCTTTCGCCATCAGTCCTGTTACTGAGACAGATCTGCTCTCATTTCACATGTTTTTCTTCTCTTCATTAAGGTCCTTTTGTCCACAGTCACAGCAAGTTTAATTAGACATGCATCTCAGAATTTCACATCTGAGAGGAGAGGAAGGAAATTAGCTCACATTCAGGGTTTGGTTATGACGCATTTTTTTTGATTCATGTTAGGAACTACGAGTGTTTGAGACAGACTGGAAAGAGACTTTTGGTTCAGATAGGGTGTGATGTCAAAAAAGGAATGCAATGGAAACATAGGTTTTGGAGATAAGATTAAAAAAAAAAAAAAAAGACAGTTCAATTGAAGAGAGAAATGTAAACGAGATTAGCATGCTGCAGCTGGCGGCCTTGTGAAGAACTGCTTATCTTAGTATGTTTACTTACAGTGCGGACACTGCTCTGTCAGCCATTACAGCTCCCCCTCCCCAACCGAGCTGTGACCCGGCCTCGCCCTGGCTCTGATTCGCATACACACACTATCTAATCCGACGACCCCCAGACCTTACTCCCAAAACTACCCTCCCATGACAAGACCAGAAAAAAGCAGTCCTATCCCCTTTGGACACTCCTCTACACACATACTATCTCACATTCACACACACACACACGACTCTCAGAACACATGACAGGACTCCAGGCCGTATCACACCTCAGAGTCTGTCACCTTGTGAACCCCTCAAGCCTGGAGGTTCCCCAGAGGTTACTGTACCCCCACCAACCAACCTGAGATCAGTATCCTAGTGTGTGAAAATAGTGTTTGTGCATGTGTGTGTGTGTACATCCAGGTTGGCCAGAGCTGAGCTATACACTGTTATAGGATCCTTTGTTTCTTTTATATTTATTATATCTGTGTAGCAACTGCTCAGTGCAATTCCATCTGGTATTAACTTAAAAGGACACCAGGCATGACAAAGGTTCAAACATTAGCTATAAAACCAATACTCCCTAACACAAATGTTCAAACAAAATCAAACCGAACACCAGCACATACAGGATCCCAACTGATTTTGCAAATATGTGCTTTGTAAAACTAGCAAAGCCCAAAAAGAAAAATATGCCTGTGACCTCCTCAATGCAGTGTCCCTCCTATTCTGTTGCTTCTTCTTCTTTAATCCTGTCAAATGTCCTTGTGATGAGTTTGATTTGGGGGGGGGGTGTCACCTGCCACTAGAATAAACAATCATACACTGTGTATTTTTCAAATTCCTGCTGCCCTAGACGTGCTGCATGGATGCCAAACACCAAACGGGATGCTCCCTGACTGCTACATCAAGTGTCTTATTGTATAGCCTTAATTTATGCCATTTGGAAGAAGATGTCAGCCGGGCTGGATGCAAGAGAAGGAATTTCAAAGCCTCTGGTCCCAGTCAAAGAAAGTGGTAGAGGGAGGGTGCTAGAGTTGAAAAAAGGAGCTTCAATAGATTTGTCAAAGGCAACTGGGACCAGCTTCAAGAGAGAGAGAGCGAGACGAAGCCAAGGCCACCGGGTAAAAGTGTAGATGGAGAAATCAGAAAGGGTGACAAATGTTTACCAAGAGTGACTGCATCAGCGATCTGAATAAAAAGATAACTGGAGACAGGATATGACAATTTCAACCAAAGACAGCATGAGGGGTTTTTAGACAGGGGCAGGACGCAAATACACATCATTACCCTCTTAGGAAATTTTTGAGATAGACAAACCCTTTCTATATACTGTAGCACATCATTGTTCCCAGAAAATAACTAAATGTAGACCCAATTTTAATGCAAGATTTAACCTATGTCTCCAGCAATATAACAAAAACATATGATTTATTTCAGAAGAGCTTTACTTTTAGAGCAGACATGAATAAACCCAGCTCTTGCCATCTTGCTATAAAAGAAACGTTATAACCTCAAAAAACTCTATATTATCTTGTCTGAATTCTTTGGCATAGATGAAAAATGAGGACTAGCCACAAATGAGCAATAATGGTCCTCGCCTTGGTCCATCAGCATTAATCAGGGCCAGATGGCGGCGGCGTTGTGGCTCCTTTGGGCTGTGAGACACGAGATAGGGTGCAGAAGCTTGGTGGGACACTAAGCACTTGCCTAATAGCCTGCTTAGAAAAGGTAAACTGCACACAGGTGCTGGCACCCGCAGAGAGACTGCTCTCGCCGACCTACAAACCCAGACATTAAACTCTCTGAATTACCTTTCTGATCAAAACTAAATCCACAACTAGCTGAAATAATCGGAACTACCGTTAGGCGGTATAGCAATTTAACAATCGTGACTAAGTGGGTTATCTTTCTACTGAGGTAAGTGATAGATCACTTTCTGTTAAATCTGTTAAATTAATCAGTCTGATTATCCAAGATTTATCCGCTTTCCTTGACTGCATCAGGGCTGCCAGATCGGGCCGGTTCCCACAAATTGGGCTTCTTTTGATCAAATCAGACCGGAAATAAATGCATTGTGCTGGTTTATAATATCTGGCCTGCCTCTTGATAAAACTGTCCGGTTTTTAGTTTTATATATGATAGTAGTGTCAGTATCTGCGAGCCTTGTAACAATTTTGTTGGTTTCATAAATATACTCATGGTATAAGGTAAAACTGCAAATAAGCCTGTCAGTACTCATTCAGTACTCATCTATAGTGTTGATACCAGCTTATATATTTGTATTAAGTGAGATGGAGACTCATGAGAGCAGTAGAGTGCCAGTGCCACTGACGAGGCATAGGCCCTAATCTAATGCATCAAAGATCTCAATTGATGAGATTCAATGCAACAGTCAAATATCTGTGTGTAGCGGTACTGTAATTTTCGTGTCAACATGGTAATCGATCCAACCTCAGCTATTATTTCTTCACATCGCACTCTTCTGCAGTGTCGCACTGATTTAATAGACTCACCCAGTCACTCGTCTATACATCCTGTATGGTAAACTTTATCATACCTGTATACTTATGAATGCATAATGCGCTCCTTCATACGCCTGTCTTTTATTCACCTACCCTCCACAGCAAGAAGCCCACAGGGACCTTTCTACTGTATATTTAACTATATTTTCATCGTTACTACCCAGGGGATTCCATTGCTACGAGGAGCTCAGATTATTTTCTGAGTCTTTCGTACACACAAAAAGCCCCTCGTCTTTCTAATCCATTATGTCTATATCACCTGTCTCATTGTGTGTTTCTTCCATCTTTCTGATCTCATACTTACTGTCCAACTACAAGGAGGACAGGGATACTGTTGGGAAATATAATAAGGAGGATTAGGACAGGAAAGGCAGCCATGATGCCCTGCCGGGGTGCATTCTAACATTCACACTCCTATATTGAGAAGATACAGCTAACAGATTCAGCGAACAGAAGGGAGGATGATCTGAGGTCTGGGCTAAACTCAAAGCTATACAAAAGGAGTAGCGAAAGAAAGAGGACTGGGTAGCAATTAATTTGTCATCTGATGTATAAAAAACAGACACACACACACACACACACACACACACAAACAGAGCAGTCCAAAAGTTCTGTATCAAAAATCAGGTTTTCATTAGTAAATTAATTCAGTTATTGTTTTGCTTTGTAGAGAATCTACATTTTACGTTTACGCAAACTCAATAAATGTGACTGTGTGATTAAAAGTGTTGAAGAGGAAACGTTTAATAGTAAAATATTATTAAGGAATTGTAGCGTTTATACGAATAAGAATTACAGCTAAATATATTTTCCTTCTTCAGTTATTCCGACTCTCCACCCCTTTTTCCTGACAAACAAGAAAAAAACGTCTGGCAAAACAAGAAGGTCATAAAGACCTGGAAACACTACCGATTTCTGAGGCCAGAGATAAAAAAGGAGGACTTAAAACTTACAAAAAAGAAAAAAAAGACATAAAACAAAGAAAAATGAGTGAAAACAAGAAGCTGTTATTACACTGTAATAAACCACTTTTCCAGTTTGATGATGTATTTTGCCTACCCCATGTGGTGCTGAATATGTGTATGCTATGGATGGCTACAAGTACTCGAGTGCTTACAAAGTGACAGTAAAGATTAATTATGATAACATAAATGTGTGTTTAATGTTCATTGAGGCATTTATTAGAGTTAATTAACTGTCCAACAAGATTCCTAGAAATAGAGCCATGTTCTTTATTGAAAAAAAAGTTTCTGATGGGTTAAATAGAACTGGAATGAACTACACACCAAAGTGACATGAACCAGCTGACAAGCTAACTTTCAAAAACAACGCATTTAAAGATGGCAGTGGCGGGCGGTGCGTTTGGTACCTGGGCCTTCAGTGGGAACTAACTCGACTGATACATCTCTTAATACCACCACTATCACGTCGAAACCATCAATACTATACAAAATCGCAGTATAACGCGGTGTGTCATTACAGACAGAGAGACATTTCACGTATTTAGGATGAAAACCATTTTTATTAAAGCAGGAAACCTTTTTAAGACTCCAAACCTCTACACTACAACCACAACTGTACCACATACAACATCTGGAGCAGATCAGAATCAATATTTATCTTAATATTGATAATAATAATATAACATCACGAAGAAAAAAAAAAAGAATTTATAATACATTTGAAAATGTTATATGTGTGTTAAATAAACTTATTACCAGGCTGAGACGAGCTAGTTATCTTCGGGGTTAGGCTTTTCCGGAAAAATCCGCATTGAAAACGTATTTTTAAGTATGTTCGAGTTAATTTCTCCTCCTTTGTGGATGTAAAAATTCTAATTCACCTGTACAGACACGTTTTGGCATACAAACTGAGCTGTAACAGTTTAACTCTGATCAACCAATCAGAGGACGGAAAAATGCTGAAATTTTTTTTTGGGGCCAGCTAGCTGGTCATGTCAAAGCTAACTTAACCACTGCTAATATAGTTTGGGTTATATGGGCAGCGCTACTGATTCTAAAGGCTTTGGCAGATTAGATGGCGGCAGATAGAAACTGAAATCTGATTGGACGAAAAATCTAAGAACCGCATACTCGTACTGGAAGCAGTGCAGCGAGAGAAACACTACGAAATGAAGAGAATAAACTGTTGGGAATAAAGTAATACCATTTAATGGTCAAAGGTCAGTGTCTGATAGTGTTTAGGCAGCAGAGAAGAACTTACTGACCCCGACTGCACACCACTGGAAGATGGTTGGATATCTCCAGGTTCTGACTCCGACATTGTAGTCTGAGCATCCGGAAGGTTCCCAGGTGTTGCCTCTTGACTTTGAAATCAGCTTTGAAAGGGCAACCACTGAATAAAGCCACTGGTTTAATAAAGAGCCTTCTGGCCTTTGGCTTTGATTTCTCATTGACATTCTGACCAAACAGGCAAAAGTGGCATGGAAACAACAACAACAATCTAGCCGCTTCTTGTGACCGTTCCAGCTGTGTCTCTGTTGGCTAAACGAAATGCCACACTGCTTGAACCGATGTATGCGGTCAATCCGTGTGGAGGTGATTGTTTATTCTGAAGTTTACAGTAAAATGTTATAAAGCTACTAAGAATGATAGAATTGAGATTGAGACTGGAGATTTTTTACCTCTTGCAGCCACTCTTTGGTGGATCTGCTGGTTTCCTGGTGCCACACGTTGTGAACCGAGTCAGTCATGGCCACTGCATGCACACGTGACATCACTTCGTCTTCTCTTTGGATCATCTAAAAAAATGTGAGAAAGAGAGAGCGAGAGAGAGAGAGAAATATAAGTGATTAAGCGCTTATTTTCAAGGGAGAGATAAAAAAAAAAAAAAATAAAGTTTCTACATAACAGATGGGCTTGTCATTGGCATCGTCAACAAAACACTTCATATGTATACGCTAAGCACTAAGCGTAAGATAAAGGAGCCAGAGAAGGAGACAGCTTTGACAACAATAGGTTAACAAACACTTCATTTGATCCATTTTATAGGGACTGAAGCTGCGCTGGTGCTACATCAAAGTGTCCATGGTCATTTGAATACAGTGCCTTCCCCAAGCACTGTTAAATTAAAGGGGGTGTATAGAGATAAATAGAATCTATTAAGACACTAAGAACTAATATATCACACTGCTGATAAGCTACTCTCGGGAGCATCCTGTTAAAGAAACGGCTGGGAAGCAGGTAACACTTATGCATGCACGCATAAACACACACACACACACACACTCACACACACATGCACATACACAGCTATATCCATGCCTGGCTCAAATTCCTCCCTAGGTCTGAATAGTGCCCAAGGGAATGACAAAATCAAGGCTTTCAAAGTCTTCAAAGTGTCAGGGATAAAACGCTGTTTAAAAGTAACCGAGCCCTACGATCGTCTAGACACCAAAGTTGTTGACCGTCTCGCCAAAAACTATAAAACAAGGAGACCAGCGCAGGAATCACCACCCATCATTGGCCACATGACAAAAGCCCTTAAGGGGATTTTATAAGAATAGTGTAACGCTAACTACATTTAATATCATAAGTACTGGCATGTCATGGCGAACAGCGTGGAGTCATGTAAACACAACCTCAAAGTAAACATGGCAGATGGATAACAGGGTGAACCGCAGAGGAAATGTGTTTTCCATTGAGAACGCAGCCACATAAGCAACAGACACACAGAGCTGTGTGCTTTTGATTGATATCCTTTAGCGCCACACACACACACATCATAGGTATAATCATCAACGTCCGAGCGAACCCGTTGGGGCAGAAATGGGAAAAAAACACCCCGCAAAACCAAGGAACGCATGTAGAGTCCAATTCTAAATATGTGAATAAATGTAATGGAATAAATTATAAATGATGGGATGGATATATGAATGAATTCCTATTCCCACAGACCCGTCTCTCTCTCTCAGCCTGTCAGCATTAGCGGTTAGCAGCGAGAAGACGGACTGGGCAGCTGCTGCTCATCTGTCTTCAGCTTCGAAGAGCAAGCGCTGAGATGCTAATGTGCGTGGACTTGTTGCGCAAAAAAAAACAACAAAGACAGATGTTTAAACATTTGCTTGCTCTTGCCCCTTCTACTTGTGCACTTGAACATCTGGACTGAAGACAAGACAGAGGAGGGAGGAAAAAGAAACAGTGCAAAGATGGACGCTGTTGAAAATGGAGTAATTAAGGCTAAGTGGGTAAAAAAAAAACCCTAATTGGACTTCTCAGCATCTCAAGTGAGGGTCCGAGGGTTCTAATGCGGTAAAGGAGTGGATTTAATATGAAAGGTGTTAAAGGCACACACCTACAGCACAGAAAACTCATTTTCCAGCCTCGGGATGATTCAGAAGAGCTAAATCCTTTAGCTGAAAAGGTGATGCATGCTTCAACAAACCCCTAAAGCACAACTTGCTTGACCTCCTCCATAACCTCTAGCGAAAAGAAAATACAGCAGTTAGTGTGCTGAGTGGTCTCACATTATGGAGTAAGCTAATTGCTTGACTTTTGAAGTTTAAAAACAGTAACTTCAGGTGTTTTACCTTTGACATAGCTAACACACACACACATTTTCTGCATTTGGCAGATGCAACCTACATACATCTCAAAGCCTTGCTCATGGCCCAGGAATTTGAACACACCACCTTCCATGCAGAAGCCCCATGTCCTCACTGCTAAGCTACCACTTTCGCTCGAGCCGAAATTCAACGATAAACCCAGAGTAGTGATAAGACACGTCTTTCTTGTGTGGAGATAAACACTCTTCCATTTGAGCGTTGGCCAGAACAAAGGCAAAGGCTCTCCTTGAGACTTACACCCTAAACGCACAGGCAAGAAGACAATTATTTAGAGCTTTGATAATTATGTGTCAAAGGCAGCACAAGTCACCGGATAATTAGGTGAGAACCAACTGGTAATCCACAATAGTGTCCCAGGGGGGTAGGCAGGGGAAGAAAAGAAAGAAAATCTCAACGTAGCTCCGAATAAATGCAGGCAGACTAAAGTAACAAATAACTAAATGATTAAATAAATAAATAAATAAATAAGTAAAGCGAGCTTTTAAAAAGAGCTCACTAACTGGCAGAAAGTAGCTTGATGTGAAGATGTAGGATGCACACACACACACACACACTTGCACAGACGTGAATCCAGATGCTGCCTGTTTCAGGAAGCCATGCTGTTCGTATCGTTGTTGAGCTCAGCCTAATGCACCCAAACTGCTGCTATAATCCATGCACCCCGCCGTGTGGTAAAATGAAGCTTAAATATTTGATTGATTAACTGTCCAATTACGGCCAGCGAGAGCAGCAAATGCCACATATGCTCCTACAATCGTTCGCTGGAGTTTGTGTGGTTGCATTTAAAGCTTGTGGTGCTATTCTGTGAGAAATTTCTGAGCTGAAATGGCTCTCCACTTCACGCTATTACTGAGGAAAACAAGATAATAGATGATGGGATGGGATGAGAAAGGCTGCCCACATGTAGCTACAATGTTACCAGAAGGTTCTAGCCAACAAATAAAAATTCGATCGTTGATGAAGCTATTGTAAACATGCCTCCTCGCCTCCTGAATCTGTGACACAGTGGAATGGGAAAGAATTTGGTGTTTTAAAATCTTTCAGGTGGACTTGTTGACTTGGTTTGTTACTTCTTTCCCATTTTCAACTATTAAAGGCGGATACACAATTCCGATGTAAATGTGGATACCTTTTTTCCGTGCACTCTAGGTGCCCTTACAACCAAAAGATGAAGAACAGAGAGGGACGAATGATAAAAGTGTAACAAAAGAAATAACACATGAAACAAGAGTTTCATCCCAGAGTTCAGCTTGATATCGCACCTTTACTTGCTGCATTGCCGTTAGTCTATCTGACCTCTGGACCCATCTGGGGCTTCGTGTTGGAAAGCGAAGTGCCACAGCTCATCAGTGGCTATGGAGGGCACAGGGCAGCCCTCAGATCTGCCCTTTGGCCTTTAGTTTAGGCTGGAAAAACAGCAGCAGCTGCCCTGAGGGCTGCAACACCCTCCACAGGAAGAGACAGCACTCGCGCTTTCCCCTGCTTTGAAGCGGAGGATTCGAGGCCCGGCCATTCTTTGTCTTCAGAACAGGAAGGAAGGCTTAAGCACCAGGATGCTATGAGGCCCCGGGGAGCTGAAGTGTGTGCGAGTGGGGAGATGTGTCTAACCTGCGTGTGTCCGCATGCGAGTTTATATAATGCAATTGTGTAGCTAAGGTCACATGCATTTGGACGCGCCACAACGGTGTTTAATAGGGAGCGGCATCCAGGTTTTGATTAATGAACGTCAGGGAGTGGAGGCGATAACTTCCCCCTCCATTTCCTGTCTCTCAGCAGGCTGCCACGTGCACGCGGGGTGCAGACGTCCACCGTGTGTGTGAGATGGGTGCATGTGGGTGGACGGACATGAAAAGGAAATTGGTGAACTGCTGAGTGGAAGGACTGGGGACGGGGCACAAGGATGACACCCTCCCAATAACAACACACACACACACACACACACACACTTGCACATACCGGTGCGGACATGTCAGTAAAAGTGGCTGAGGAAAGGGAAGCTGGGTAAATATTTACTGACACAGCACAAGCGGCAAGCGCTCGACACCTACTGGAAACAAAAGCAGGAGGAGAAGAAGCCGTGTGCCAGGAAAGAGCCACTGCTGCTCCACTCCACCTCCCAACAAAACAGGAGGAAACGGGAAAGCATGCAATGGATGACTGAAACAGGGGGATGGGAGCGACAATCACCAGCCACACAGACTACACACACAAACCAACACACAAATCATATGATCTATTCAAGTTTACAACTCAGACTACGGATGGGCGATTTGACGGTCGCTCTATAATAAAAAAATAGGGTTACACACACACACACAGATTTCCAGCAGAAGAAAGTTTATAAAACTAGAGGTTCAGTAATAAGACTAAATGACTGAAACTTTAAATCATTTCAAAGATTCAGCATGAACAGAGCTGCTTTCACTCAGAGACTGAACAGCAACATCTGCCCTCCTATCGACACTGTCATGTCTCAAAAACACAAATGGAACCGATGATAAGTTTAAAAAGATTTTTGCAACTTCATCCACCACAGAACTGATATTACACCGTTGTGTTACCGTTGTGTTACCGTTGTGCCCTAAATCACAGAACTGATCTTGGTGAAAGTTGCTATAAATGAATTAAACACCTATCATTTACTACAGAGGTGTCAAATGGGTTTTAAATGACCCGTGTTTTTAAAAAAAAATGATATTATTAGCCGCTCATAGACTCGAGTCAGCTCCCTAACTGGGCTATAAATGGATTATCAGCTCATTAGGTGAGATTAAATTCCTTTATAAAACAGACAAACAGAGTAGCAGGTGAACACGACACTCACTTCACCTGTCTTATAAAATACTGCATATAATCTAAGATTACAGTTTACATTTCTGCCATTTGGCAGACGCCCTTATTCAAAGCTACTTTCATCTGAGCAGTTGAGGGTTAGTGGTGGTGCTGGGAATTGAACCCACAATAACTCACACAACCTTTCTATCTATCTGTCTATCTATATATCGATGTATCTTTCTATCTATATATCTGTCTGTCTATCTATCTATTGATGTATTTATCTATTTATATACCTGTCTGTCTATTTATCTATCAATGTATCTGCCTGTCTATCTATCTATTTATCTAATCTTTTGATGTATTTATCTATCTATCCAAATATCTATATATCCGTCTGTCTATTAATCAATGTATCTGTCTGTATGTATATCTATCGATTGGGTTGTCTATCTATCTATCTATCTATCTATCTATCTATCTCTTTATATGTCTGTCTGTCTATTTATCTAATTTCTATATATGGAATATAGCCAAAGTTGGACATGTCACTCTTGAGTGCGTCTTTGCCGAAATGTTTTCCACAATATTGGAGGCACACGCTTTCTTTTACACCGTTTCTATATTCTGTAGCATCAAGAATTATTTTCCAAATTCAACTGAAAGAGACTCAAACTCTTTTCCAGCATGACAATGTTCCCTGATCTCCATGAAGACATGCTGTGTTCTGGACGTTTTGGAGTAGAAGGAACTCTCATGTCCCTGATAGTGACTTAACCCATTGAACACTTTTGGGATGAACGGGAATCCCAGCTGGACCCCAGACCTCCTCACCTTAACCTTAGTGTCTGATCTCACTAATACTATTAAAACTGAATGATCAAATGATGGTCAGGTGTTCTAATACCTTCATATCCATCTCCACACACACTTATGCTTATACAGTTTTTTTACACAATTTTTATTCTCATGTTGATGTGCGAAAAAAAAAAAAATGCAGCCTCAAAACACAGACACACTGAATAATGTATCTAACCAGCGACAGTTGAGCATTTAGAGCTGCAGTTTAATGAAGCTGCTATAAATAAACACCCCGAGCACTGCTATAGGTTGGAAACGCTGTGGGGTTTGTACACACGTCTCTCAGGTTTGGGCAAACAAACACACACACACACACACACACACACACACATACATACAAGATTTCTTTCTATACTGGTAAAGATTTGAAGCGGGTATTTAAAAATAAATAAGTTAAATGTAAGTGGTAAAGGAGGGAAGTGGTAGCTCCGAGCCGGAGGTGTTGTGCTGATCAGAAGAGCGTGGGTTCAATTCCCAGCACCTGCTCAATCTGATAAAAAAAAAGAAAAAAAAAAGAGAGAGATAATGTAAGTCGTTGGATAAGGGATTCTACCAAACGCCAGAAATGTAAATGAAAAGAAAGAGTTTGCGAATTGTTGGATCGTTTCAGTGAGACTGTTAGCTGTAGAAAACCTTGGAAAAATTCGCAGAGAAACGTTATTAATCGCTTCATTACAGTACAGCAAAATTCCATTTTTTTTTACTGTTATACAAAAAATAAAATTAAATAGAATAAAAATAAAATTGGGCTATACAGGTATTATTTTTTATAAATCAAAGACTTCGTCACAGACATTTGAACAATTTTAACAAGTTACATTTCACTATAACCGAATGCAGACATACGGTCTGTGTGTGACCAGCGGAAAGTTAGAGATGAAGCCGTGATTTAGTCAAAAGTGAGTAAAGTGGTGTGTAAGAGAAAGCATGAAATATTAAGCATCAACTGCTGTACGCCGAGGGGAACGAGATGGAAACCGCAGAGATCTCATTGTGTGTGTGTGTGCGCGTGTGTGTGTGTGCGCGTGTGTGTCAGTCAGAGAGACAGCTGGAACTGGCACATGGGTGTGGAAGTCGTGGTTTCAATCTTTGGCCCTGGTTTGCAACATCTTTACCATGATAAGAGGGATTGTGCTGCATATGGAGTGTGTGTGTGTGTGGGTGTACGTGTGTGTGTATGGGGGGGGGATAAGTTCTATTCCAATAATTTTCTGTTCCATGAAGAACTGTAAAATACACAAACAGAAAGATCTTTTGCTTCGAATAAAATCATTTAATTATACTTTTTCACCGGATTTGAAAGACTAATTAATCCTGGCTTTCTCTTTTTCCGTCAGTCTGCGTGTGCTGCCATCTTTCATTCCAAAACTCACGTACGGGGATAAAGACCTCGAAATCTGATAAATCACAAGTATGGAAAATATTTCCAAAATATCAAGTTATCTATTAAGCGGCGACAAATGAAGAAAAAAAGAATACTTTCATTAGATCTCTAATTGACAACATTACGCTTACGCGATGGCAGAGTGGAGAACAAAACACCAACACGCGTACGCAAACGCAAGCTAATTGGCAATAAGCAGGTTAATGGACGTTTACGTTTCTTATTCTGCAGCGACGGAGCGTTTTATCTGAACCGTGTAAGAAAAACGGCGTGGAATTTGGAGATGAAAACAAACTGCCATTTTTTTTCTCCCCCTCGAATGGAGTGTAAAAAAAATATGTCCAGACTCGAGCGTAATTTCTTAGCACACCTTCGTGTTTATGCAAAGTCCACGGCAATTAAAGGATGGCACCTAACTCTAATTTGCAATTAGAATTGCGTTCCTTTCATGGAGCGAGATTTCAGACCGGCTGCTAATTAAAGTCCTGCATTAATTAGGGGAGGTTTTTTTTTTTTTTTTTTTTTTTAAGAAACATGTTAAGAAAGAGGCGACGATAAAGACGTCTTTATCTAGCGGTAGATTTGAGAAGCCGCGGCTGTCAGCCTGCTACTCGAGGCTGCTTTGTCCATACAGGAAAGGCCGCCGTCGTCCTGTCTCTCTGGGCCGCGCCATAAAATAGAAAGCTAACCTCAATATTTTCCCCTCGCCGCTCGGGGACTTGCTGGCCCATTAAACTTCCCTTCCCAGGTGTCATCCTGCACATTTCCCCCACCAAACCCGCGTATAATTAAACTTTCCTAATGATTTATAAGCTATAATAATAGCCGTGAGTATTTCAGAGCAGGTTAAACTGACACCCTTTAAGTGCACGCGTGGGGATGACCCTGTTTTAACAGAGTTTTGGATCATTGACTCACACGGCTGCGAAAAAGAGAGAGAGAGAGAGACCAGGAGAGGAAGAGATGGAGAGATAAGCCACAGAGAAAGACACTGACATAGAGACAGACGCAAGGCTGTTATAACTTATACACTGGCTAAGACACACACACACACTTACCCGGGGTCAGGCTGTTTGGGGTGTATACAGCAAGACCCCTCTTGCAGTCTTAGCACCAAAACAAAGTGAGCGTCTGACAGAAATATCACCTCACTGAGTAGATGCCAGCATTAAACACTGACTATACAGGATGAGCATAGCACACACACACACACACACACACACACACACACACACAGGCTACAACACAAACACCACTGCAAAGAGACATGAAAAAATTGGATCAATAATGGGCCTAGGGTGCTCTCTCTCTGTCTCTCGCTCTCTCTCTGTCTCTCTCTCTCTCTCACACACACACACACACAGCTCAAAAACGTGAACCAAACAGAAAGCTGACATAAAAATTAGCATGATAAATAACGACAAACCAGCTACAGGGAACCAGAAAATGCTTCATTTGTTGGGATAAAAATGAACAAAAAAGAACATCAATCAAAAATATTGAAGAAATTAAAATAAACCAAAATGTAAAAAAGGAGAAAAAATAGTAACAAAAAAAGTAAAGAAAAGACAAAAAAGATAAAAAAAGAAAAGAAAGCAAAGTTCTATTCTGGGAGCTTCATTGCTCGGCCTGGAGTTTATAGAGTGCAGGTCAGGTGTGTGTGTGTGTTTGTGTTTGTTTTTGTCTGAAAAAGAGAAATTGTGAGTGTGGGAGTGTGAGCGTGACAGTTCATTATCAGTTTACAGTGTGTGTGTGTGTGTGTGTGTGTGTGTGTGTGTTTCTATGGATAGATGTGAGCAGCAGGTCAGTCCTCCTCCTTCTTGCCCAGACAAGCTGCAGACGTTTATGTTTAAACTTTATGAAGTTCTCTGCTGCCTTTTTATAGAAACGTATTTAAAACGAAAGAGAGAAAAGATAACAATAAAGAAAGAATAGAACAAAAAAAATACAATTAAAAAGAAAAGAAAGAAAGAAAAGAAAAGAAAGAAAAACCGAAAAAAAGAAAAGAAACAAGAAAAAAAACCTAAAAAAAGAAAAGTAAAAAAGAAAATGAAAGTAAGAAAAAAAGAAACAGCTAAAAGAAATAAGGAAAGAAACTAAAAAAAAGAAAGAAAAAATAAAAGTAAGGAAAAAACAGCAAAAGAAAAGAAAAGAAAGGCAGTAAGAAATAAATAGAAAGAAAAACAAAAAAAAAAACTTTGGGTTAAAAAAAGGAAGGAAGAAAGAAAGAAGAACGTGTGAAGCGACAGCTAATGAACGTGACCGATCCCCTCTCGTCTATCAGCTCTCTGTCTCTAATGCTCCGTCTCTGCAGCCGAAGGGGAAAGAACTCCTGAGCCCTCCAAAAAATGAGCCTCTGATAGTCGTGTGCTGTACAGCAACCGGGCAGCAGGCCGCCAAAATTAATGGAAATATATAACAATCTGAAATTAACTTCCCATCGCCACCAGCTACGATTTAACCAGGAGTCGCTCAGGAGGAGGGGGGGGGGGGGGGGAGGAAAACCTATTATGAGTGCACAGCCTGTCCGCTCACACACACACACACACACACACACACACACACACAGAGAGAAAGAGTAGAAGAAACGCCTTGCTAGGAAAAATGAGACTCAACTTTTTTTTTTTTTTTTTTAAGTCAGAAGGTCACAATATACATGTTTCAGTGTGAAGTTTGTTGTGAGGATTAATTAAAATAAAAACAATAGGACATGATACACAAACGCTGGCATTTCAAACAACAAAAAATATCTATTAAATATTAATTAAATATATATTATTAAAAAAAAAAAAAAAAGCAACAAGGAGAAAATGAAATGATGGAATGAGAATCACAGAGCATCGAATTTTATGACAGACGTCAAACTCCTCTAAGGCTACTAGTTATAGTTAGTTTTGACGAGTTATAAAGAAGTCGCAGATGCCGGCGTGAGTTCACCAGACGTTACCTTGCAGTCGAAATTATGGAGTGAGAAAGAAAAAGACATAAAAAAGGGGGGGGGGGGAAGAAAAATCCGACTTCGCAGTTACACTAATTGATGTGATTCACAAACACGTAGAAGAGACTAAACACAAAGGAAGTGTAATAATTAGCATGGGAGGAATAAAAAAAAATAAAAAAAAAGTAATGTTGTGGAGCAATCGGTTTATTGATGGTTGTCACGCTGATGCGTATTAGTATCTTTTACTTTCTGATTAGCACAATGTCCATTATTATCCTTCATTACTGAGGATATTATTACAGAGAAAAGCCCGTGTCACTCAAACACAAAGAGACAAAGTGTGGAATTTTCCAGAAAGAAGAGGCAGCCCTCTAAATACAGCCGTGGTGACCTTTCCTCCCCGAAAAAATACAAACCTTGAAGCGGAATTATCTTTCTAACTATTAAAATTGCTGTCAACGATTTGTCAGACTGTAGTCATTAGCGGTCTCGGCTGAAAGAAAAACATTTTATTTAGTTAGGTCGGAATGGAGAAAACGATTTTTTTTTCTTTCCTGTGATGAAGGTAAGTTTGAATGTGGTGATTATCTTGTCATTTGTGTGTGTGTGTGTGTGTGTTTTTTTTTTTATCTTCTCTTTTCCTATCCAACTCTTCTTTTATTTTTTTCTCCTTATGATAATGGTAGGTGGGGGGAACCGGTGTGGATTTTTGCCATTTCTTTTGTTCGCCGGCGTGTTTGACACCTTCAGACAATGTGCTCGGATGACGCCAGTGTTCGGGACACAGAAATCATAAAGTAGTTGTTCTTGCGATGGAAACAATAGTTCTGATCTGTCATGTCCAAAAAATAGGACGTTCTCTCTGTCTTTCTTCGTCTCTCTGTCTCTGATCAAGTTTTTTTTTTTTGAAGAAAAAAAGGACAAGAATGGGTTGAATATTTGTCATCGATCAGTGACAGCTTGGTTTCTTCTGATAAAACTTTGTAAGAGTTAAATACTCATCAGCAGCAGAGTTTTCTGATGACGCTGTGTGTGTGTGTGTGTGTGTGTGTGTGTGTGCTGTCAGAAGTTCAGGTGCTGAACTTTAAATGTGTGAAGAGGTTGAGTTTTTTCTCGGCTTGTCCCTCAGAGAGAACACTGCAGGAATGATCAGGGCCCGAGTCAGAAGGAATTTACGGCTGGAGGTTACAGATATAACTTTATATATAGAAATATATACACATATATGGTGCAGATGAGACCCGGAGAAAGAAGAAAGTGAGATGAACTATTGAACGCTATCATGGCAACAAATTAGACAAATAAATGAAATAAGTGAAGCTATCCAGCTCTGCTCACTCAGCTATGGTCTTTGGATGCAAACGCTGGAACAAAGGACAGGCAGTGCCCCCTAGTGTTTTCATCAATGAGAAAAGACCAAATCAAGAAGCCATCTACCACAACATACAGAAAAAAGAAAGGAAGAGAGGGAAAAAAGAAAGAAAGAGAGAGAGAGAGAAAGAGAGAGAGAGAGAGTTGAGTCACCGGGGAGGTGGCATCACATATGAACAGCCTGAAGAGGCAGAACTGGCGAGAAAGAGAGGGAGGGGGAGGGAGGGAGAGTGAGTGAGTAAGAGAGAGAGGAGGGTAAGAGGTTGTGAGGAGGGGGGATGGTGTCTATGTGGTGGTGGTGCAATAGAGGATGGAGGGAGGAGGGTATTAGAAGAATTCTGACATCACCAAGATGTTTTTAATGTTCCATGGAGAGCACACAGAGAGACAGAGAGAGAGAGAGAGAGAGAGAGAGAGAGAGTGGAGAGAGAGAGGAGGAGAGTGAAAGACGTGAGTGAGAGAGAGAGAGTGAGTGAGAGAGAGAGAGAGAGAGAGAGCGCGGGCAGTAGGCCATGCATGAAAGTGGATGTCAGGAGGCAGGCCGGAGGAATTGTGCACTGTTACGGCCTGTATCAGCAACACAGACAGGAAGAGGCTGAGATTAACATCAGAAAAAATAGAAAAGAAACAAAAGGAAATTCCGTTCAAACACTTAATAATAATACTAATAATAATACTAATAATAATAATAATGAGGATGATTATGATATAGATATTAAAATAAATAAATAATATTAATGTTTTAAAAATACTGTTATTGTTAATATATACTCATGTTATTGTTCTCTTGTCTAATAATAATATAATAATAATAATAATAATAATGTATAGATGTTTGTTAAAATGTATAAATAATCGTTCCTCTTGAAATACTCTTACTTTATTGCTATTTCTTTCTTAACAATAATTATACTACTACTAAAAAATAATAATATACAGATATTTTGTTAAAATATATAAATAATAATTCTTCATAAAATACTCTTATTTTTTCTGTTTATTTCTTAATAATAATAATTATACCAATAATAAAACAATGATAATCATATACTAAAACATAAAATAAAAAAATTAGAACATTGTATCAGGTTATTAACAAAATGTATTTTTTATCATTATAGTTTTATATAATAATGTTTGTAAATTGTAAATAATAATAAATAAAGATATTAAAAAAAAAACCCCTATCAGTTTGGCAACATGTCTGTATTTACAGGAATCGACCAGCGTAAATGTAAGAAAGTATCTCAAAAATCTTCTCTGCTAATAATCTCTCACTGTTACACATATCTCACACACACACACACACACACACACACACACACGTATTTTAGAGGGCTCGGGTTAGAGAGAAAAACGTTATTGTTCATTCCTAAAAATAATAAATAAATAAATAAATAAAAATCTAAAGATGGGTCTGCTCTCTGTTGAGGAAAAACTGCTTCGATAAACACATTTACACACTTCAGTCACTACACAGGAAGTGAGCGGGTCACACAACACTTAAAACTTTTACTGATGCAATAACAAATCAGAGAAATGCAACTTCGAAAATAGTCTTTCAGCGAAAACGGTACACAGAAAAATTCGGAAAAAAACAGCAGCAGAATTATTAAACATCAGAATCACTTCACAATCAAACTATTTAAGCGAATCGATTCAGTAATGATTCAGTTTTACGGAAGAAATGAAGGAATTTGTATCTCTAACATGCAAAAGGAAGATAAATAAAATATATTAATGAAGCTCAGATGAAAATACTTAATTCTTTCATACATATACATTAACACACACACACACAAAACTCAGTACAGTTATTTTGATCCGCATTCACACTCCCTTGCATTTGAGTGCAGGTGTGTATATGTGTCTAAATGTGTGTGTGTGTTTTTTTACATAGTCAGCATTTGCCCTGACTCTAAAGGCAGCACTGTGGCATGACCCCAAACCTCACAGCGCTCATATCCCTTTTCACAGTCACTCAATGCTACGAGTCACAGACGCCCAGTCTCTCCTCCGTTTCCCCTCCTTCACCCATCATCCCTCTCTACTCTCTGACCAATATTTTACTGGGCGTACCATAATTCACAGCACATAAAACCTTAAAATGGCACATAAAACAGTTCATCTCTTTTCAGTGTCGGTTTCCTAGGCTTAAAAATTAAATATGTTTTACCGCAGGTACATAACTAAAGCACAGAATTTTAAAAAATGGCCTCGTAAAAGACCCGGGGCAGGAAAATTGGCCTGTGTGATAGGATGATGGGGAAGCGTGCTGACTCACCCAGAGAAAAGGTAGTGATAAAATAATATCCAGGAAGGACTAGGTGGCCTCTGGTGTCTGCATTGACAGATACACACTCATAACCCCGGTTTCGACGGGTGTGTTTACAGATTATAAGTTATCAGTTAGAGCCCACGGAGGAAGCAAGTGTTCCAGAAAAGCCAGAGAAGAAAACCTCGACCCTCAAAGGCCTCGAACCTCAAAGGCTTGAACGTGTTTTAGAGAAAGAGTCATAAAACACTCCAACGCGCATTCAAGTTTATAGGAGGGGAAAAAAAAAAAGAAGGAAGGATGGCAAACGGAGCGGACAAAACAAAAAGAAAGGAAAGGAGACGGAGGCAAAGAGAGGAAGGAAGAAAAACATCTGAACCGTATTGACGGCGAGACGAGAGAGCCAATATCTGATGCTGGACAAAGTTGCAGAGTGCGGTGACATTTGAAAAATATGAGGGCGAATATTCGCTCTTTCATCAAAAGACCCGTCCAGATGCTTGGCTTTACTCGGGAGATTCATAGACCTCTTCTTCCTGGAATACGCTCTCTTAGGCTCTTAGGTAAAGATCCGCTCCAAGTTCAGTTTGATTATTAAAACCGGGTTTAGAAAGACTTTCTCTTGTCCAAACCTAATACAATTTGCATTTAAAGCACATTTAAGTATAGTTTTAGACAATCCGAGGTGATAGCTCAGGGGTTAAGTTGTTGGACTGCTAATTGATTGATTGAAGATTTCCAGCACCACCACTGCTGGGCCCCTAAGCGAAGGCCCTTAACCGCCAATTTCTTAGTTGTACAAAAGAGGTAAATATAAGTAGCTCTGGATAAGGACGTCTGCCGTAAATGTAAATGTATATCGATTGTGGAAAAGTGCATCAAATGTTCTCCATCACACGATTACATGATTAAAGGAGAGAAAAGTCCTCCCTGTACTAATGAGGTCTCGTTTACAGGGGTGAACAAATAAGTAGCTTTCATTTCAACCTGAGATTTCAGCTTAATTGGCAGATTTTTTAATTCATATTATTTTGTTTAATTTCAAGAACAAGTAGGATTTACAACCTGAAAAACAAGAAAAAAAAGTCATTTTACGGTTAAAAATAATTACATACTTATACACAAATCGCCATTTTGTAAAATGTCCGACCACCATTTTTTTTTTCCTCAGCCATTTTGAATTTTCTTTCCCATCAATTGTTAACATCTGGTAGCTTCCCCCCTTTTTTCTTTTACGGAAGTAAACCTGTTACATTACTTCTGCTAAAAATTTTAGCTAAGAACAGCGCGCAAGTATGCGATTCGTGACGCAACTCATGGGTGGCGCTGTGTAATAATCGTGTGGAATTGGTGGATACAGTAAAGTAACTGAATAAAATAAAGTATGAGCTATAGTAGCATGGAGAAGTCTGATATACTGCTGTAAGAGCCAATGAAGCCGAGGTTTAACAGAAGAAGGACAAAGATGATAGACAGACGTGAATAAACACTATTGCATACAAGACAACACAAAAACACTGGACAGTCTTTAAACGACAGGACGTCCCGCAGATGAAGAAAGTGTTTTTTTCTCTTAGCGGTGTTTTATTAATGCTTTATTTTAACCCCGGTTTGTTCGCATTTTAAGAATGACTGACAAATATTATTGCAAAAAAATATAATCCACCAATCAGATCAATATCTGGTCAGATTAACTAGAATAGAATAAATCAAAAAGATAGATAGATAGATAGATAGATAGACAGACAGACAGATGGATAGATAAATGGATGGATATATTTAGCTTTCATGCCACAAAACTCATAGAAGAGACAAAAAACAGCCGAAACGAAGCAAAACAAAAGTGAGAAAAAGAGATGAAGGCGCTCGTTCCAGAGCAGACTGAAGCGGCAGACCTCATGCCCCAGACTCAGTGGGAGTGAGAGAGAAGAAGAAAGGCAGAAAAGGCCGTGCGAGAGAGCGCGAGAGAAGACTCAGGGGTTCGGGGTTCTTTTGTGCTGGAGGGCAAAGGCGGCTCTCGATTGCTTCACATCCTACGAATACAGCCGACTGAAAAAAACCTCCTAGATTATCGCCTTGTGCTCGGTAAGCTCACAGAGCCGCTACAAAAACAAGGGATTTCTACTGGAGTTTAACAGTCTGACAGACCGGCCGGTGACATCAGGAGAGGGATGTAAGCGTGTGTCTGTGGGACACAGAATGAGAAAAGGAGACAGGACTGTAACAGAGGACGAGATGAAGAAGTGGATTTTCTGCATCTGTGTACTGTCAATACAAGGAAATCTAGCAAAGGATACAGGAAATAATAAGTCCTAAAAACGTTTACAGGAAAGTTTCTAGTTACAGACCCGGGTATTAAAATACTACTCTAAATTAACTAATTAATTTAATTGAACCCAGGGTCGTTTTTTTATATGAAAGTGTGTGTGTGCTGACTGTCTACCTCATAAGGCACCTTCGAACAGGAGACGGCGCGAACGTGTCGGTTTTCTTAGAGGCTTCGCTTTCTGGGGTTGGCCAATGGTGCCAAAATTTGATCTACGTCCCAAACTAGCAAGTGAGTAAAGCAGATCCTGAGGCTGAATCCCCACCAGTGTTCTATCAGCCATGTAACACAGAGCATATGTCATGTCCCACCCCGTGTAGTGAGCACATGCAGTGACGAGGAAGCCATTTTGGACTGGGGTGGTATAATGGATCTTATCAACAGATTGAGCTGCGATAAATATTATTAACATTACAGCATTAGCAAAAAAAAATTTTGTGGTACGTGTGTAAAATTTATTATTTATATACTGTGTGAACTCAAAAATCTGTAGATTCTCTAAACATATTGAGTTTTTATACATGTGTCGTTTCACACACAATACACACACTGCTGCAGGGTTGACTACTCAACCTGCATGCACAACTAAGCACACACACACACACACACACAGACTCATGACCATTTTTTTCCCCCTTTCTATTGCAACAGAAAAAGGAAACACTATTAAGATATCGGCGCCAAAGTTTTCACTCTCAGCTCTCTCCTCTCTCCCAGAGCAGGTCGGGGGCAGGGGGGTGTACACGGTGCTTGATATGAACTTGGCGTAACACTGTCTTGGGGAAAAACAAAGTGATCAATGAGGGTAAGGCTTCCTAGGACAGGGCCAATCAATGCTGGAGAGAAACCTTGCCAGGGGCCCTTATGGAAATGGGAGCGCGTCCGGTAACCTCGGGAGCAAACAGGCTCGCTAGATCAATGGCGCTCCAACAGAAAAAGCTCACAGCTATATCACACCGCAGCACAGCAAAATATGCAATGATGAATCCCATAAGGCTCGCGGTGAACTCTTAAACTGGAGAGAAAGAGTGTGAGAGGAAGAAAGGAAGGGAAAGAAAGAGACTGCTAGATGCTGGATGTGTAGAGAATTTTGATAAAGGGATAGGAAAGAAAGGAATGGCAGGAAACAATAGTAGTTTGGGATGTTACACTCAGAGGGACGGAGGGGGTAACGGAGCGTAAAAAGGATTTTGGACTTCATTGAGTAATAATTAAACATGTTAAACGTGCATTTGACCATGTGACCTCAGACTGGATGCGTTTGCAATTGTCACACAGCAACCGAGAAGAACGGCGTAATGTGATATTCGGCTCAAATCAGTAAAGTTATGTTTTAAAATTCGCACCTCAATTATTAAATTAAACACAAGACGACGTGCAATTAATATAAACTTTACCCCCTTACGCCCTTATCCAGAGCGACTTACATTTATCTCTTTTATACTAATTATACTAATTAGGAGCCTTGCTCAGGGGCCCAACAGTGGTAAGTTGGTGGTGCTGGGAATCGAACCCTGATCTTCCAATTAGCAGTCCAACACCTTAACCACTGTACTACCTCTTAAAAGAATCTGTAATGTCATAGCCCGATGCTGCCCGAGTGAAGCTCCTGTTACTGCGCTGAGTAACTGCCCTGTACTCATTTATTAAAGTACAGCACGTCATACATTTAATCAGTTTGCAGTTACATTTGCTACTATAGAATCTTCAATAAACAAGATCTACTTTTATTGCTGCTATAAACTGCAGCTCACACAATTTGTTTCTTCGATAAAAAAAAAAAAAAAAAAAAAAAAAAAAAAAAAAAAACACCCCAAAAAAACAACCCATGATGTTCTGAATATTTTATTCACTAAATATTTTTATTTTATTTTATTTTATGGGTACAAAAAAAAAATTCTGACACTGAGGACGCTTTAGAATAAAATAAATAAATAAGTGAACTACTCCTAAATACTAGTACTAATTAGTAAGATACATTTTTAATGTTTTTATATATATTATATATATATATATACACACACACAGTTATATACGGTTGTTTCCTGTTGTAGAATTATAGTTTAACAGTCACGTCATGTCATTTCTGGAAATTAACTCAAAATGAGATGATCATTTTTTTTCTCGCTTTAAACACTGTTAAATCAGGAGAACAAAAGTCGAATGGCCGACAGGAAGACAATAGGAGAATTAAATTATGTTATTGTTCTGGTCGGATTTACTGTTAAAGCTGCTGCTGTAGAAAAATGAGCATCGTCATCGTCATCTTTTACAGCATTATTACAAATCTAATTTAATTTAACTTTATCATCAGTAATTATTGCAAATGGTGTTTTTTTTTTTACCATGTCAAAAAAAAAAAACTTAACTGCGTATTTCCTGCAAGGTAATTTTTCCTATGCACAGATTTCATTAAAGTGGTCAAACGCTGTATCGTGGCCTGGTGTGGTAGGAATTCCTGATACAGGAGCCTGTGAGCAGTGTTAGGTGTTCATTCACATCATAACAGGCTGAAATATTACCGAGATTAAAAAAACTGAATAAACAAATAAAATCAAACAGTCGTTGTCGGAGAAATTGTCGAGTAAAAAATCCAGATCTATTGCAATGCTCTAAAGCACCGGGTCGTCATAAAGCGCCGTTTGTTACCCTGATGCAAAATCCGATGGGGTCGAGAAGCCTGCAGAAATGTTTCAGCTTGTATTTGACAAAAACGTCAGCATCCGTCAGCGGTGAAAGGAGCCCTGATGCATATTCTATAAAGCAGATGTATAACTGATACACATTCACATGCAAATGACCTGCAGCCATATGAGCTGCATGGGACATGACAGACAATAAGCAAGTCTAACAAACTTGTCTGTGTCAGGGTGTGTGTGCACGAGCGCACACACACACACACACACATGCCAAAGACACAAAAACACACCTCAGACACATGTCAAATCAACATCTCCTCTCACTTTAATGTGTATTCTGAACACACACACACACACACACATTCTTGAAACAGGCCTTATCACCCGTGAGAAGATAGGCCACTCCAAACTGGCGTTCACTGATAGTTTATTTATAGAGAGCAGCGGTGAGATTTCTCTTATCTGTGCACTCGTCTGCGAGTGCATTCATCCTTTCAGCCCTGTTTATGCACTAAACTCTCTCTGCCTGTTAACAAGCAACAGCTAATTAAGTCTGAGACGAAGCAGCCAGAGAATGAGGGGGAGACAGAATCAAAGCGAGAGACACAGAGAGAGAGAGAGACAAGAAGGAAAGAGAGAAAGAGAGTGATAGAGAGCGAGAAAGAAAAAGAAAGAGACAGAGAGAGAGAGAGAAAGGAAAAGAAAGAAAGCAAGAGAGAGACAGACGTCGAGAAAAAGAGGGGAGAGAGAGAGATTGAATTAGAGAAATATAAATGGCGAGTGAAAGGGGGCCCCGCAGCTGCCACTGCTGGGGCCCTTAACTCCTAAACTGCCCAGATAAATGAAAAAAAGAGATAAATGTAAGTCGGATCTGTTAGTTGATCTGGATTCGAGTGTCAGAAATGTAAACGTAGGTTTAATAACCACAAACAATCATTAGGACCGGTTTCCCTGTGCTGAGAACAATCCACTCCTCAGGGCAGCTGCTGAATGTGGCCTTATCACCTGAATCGACGGGAGACGATACGCTGCAACACCTGTCTGTCTGTTTTGCTGTTCACCTATTTTTCAGCTACATGTTGGGATCATCCTCTATCTCTATACTTCGATGGGGTTATATGTGCAACTGAAGCTCGGCACAACATAACTAGAGGTAAAATATGTGTGAAATTACTCATCTTACATCAGAAGACAATAAACAATACTTCCAAAACCAAAGCAGATAAATTGTGATTTATTCTCTTAAACGACTGAGGTAGAAGAAGAGGAAGAGGAATCTAAGGTCTGTTACAGCAGAGGGCCTGGAAACTAGAGAGTTAAACTGGAAAGACATGTTTGTTATTCTGTGCAATAGGAAGAGCGTTACTGCTCAACACAGCGACAGAGAGTCATTCCTTTTTTATTGTTATTTATTACTTAACATACTGTGTCTATCTATGTATCTGTCTATCCGTCCATTCATCCATGTATTTATTTATTAGGACAGTTTGTCCATGTGTCTGTCTGTCCGTCCATCTATCCATCCATCCATTCAGACAGTCCATCCATGTGTCTGTCTGTCCATTCTTCCATTTTTGTTTGGATAGTCCATCCATCTATCCATTATCCATCCATCCATCCATCCATCCGAACAGTCTGTCTGGACGGTCTGTCCAGTCTGTTATCTGTTTGTCTGTATGTCCGTCCGTCCATCCATCCGTCCAGCCATCCAAACATTCGTCTGTCTATTCATCTGTCTATCTATCCATCCATTCATTCATCAAGCCATTTATCTGTCCATTTCTCTGTCCATCCATATACCCATCTATTAATGATAGCTGCCGGTTTCACTGGAAAGTAATAAAATCTATTTATTGTGTGTAAATTCACTACACAAAGTCAGCAAAATCTACCAGGACGGCAAGAAGGAGCCGTTGCACTGCCGCTAGCTGAACACACACATTGGGAAGGTTCGGAGCAGTTGATTTTCAGTACTCTGATGGATAGAGCTGATATCAGACGGTGACTGTCCTTGTTTGTCCCCCTGCAACGTTTGGACCGGATACAATGATAATAGAACAGTTTCAAATTCTGTATGGGCAATAGCTCCTCATTGTGTCACATGACCACACATCGCTCAGGGTTTTCTCTTTTATTATAATACTGCGTTGCAGTTTATAAGAGCTACTTATCAAACAGGAGAAGTAGGAATATAGACATTCCGCTATCCTGTCCCTAAGCGCTTGTGTTATCCGTGCACATTCAGACCCACAAATCTACTTTGGGAAAACAACCACACATCCTTCTGTTTAAAAAAACTACACATTTTGGCATTTAAAGTTTTAATTGAAAAAGCGAAAGGACTTCTAAAAGCATTCCATTCCACTTGTTGATGAAATTAAACAGCTGCCCTTTGACTTCCATTATCAGAGGTTTTGAGTAAACAATTTTTTTCCCCCCCGAATGTGTTAAAACATGTGTGTAGATTAGAAAAACACATTCCTTCAATGTTTAATTTTAACACACTGCCATAAAAAAAATAAAAAATAAAAATAACCAGAGAAGGCCTGATTCGTGCTGATCCACACAGAGACAGAAAGCTAATTAGCCTGTATGTTTTCCTCTTTTTCCTTTCGTTTGTATTGTTGCAATCTGTCTAGACATTTCTGGCGTGCCTGCACCTAGACAGCAAACTGAAATCAATTAAAAATCTTGTGTGGACAGCCCTTCATCCGCTGAATACAAGCTGCCCATCATTTTTTAGAAACAAATAAACAATTTGTGCCAAAACGAAGCCGGAAATATACAAATACCGCAGTCGCAGAGATGATCTCTCTCTCTTTCTCTCTCTCTCTCTCTCTCTCTCTCTCTCTCTCTAATGTGATAAAGAAAAATTAACAATGACTATGGAAAAATCAACACAAACTACAGTGTGGGGGGGGGATTGGGATTTTACAATAGCCAATTGTCAGGATCTTTTCCATGCAACAAAAAGGAGTAATTTCAGATTTCATTATTAACCTTACACACACCCACACACACACACACACACATAGGTAAAGGTCTCGAACACAGGCTATAACGCTCATTTGTACATAATCAAGGTGTAACCCAGAAGGACGCAATGGCTCCACAATGTAGGATTATAAAGGAAAGCCTCGGCGTGTTACTCTCATATAAATACTCAATGCTGAATAGACCTCCTTGTGCGAAGAAGCTGCACTTGAGTCTTCAGTAGGTAAATGCATACAAGGACACGGGCGAGGACAGGAATTCTCTCGTCCGCACGCAGTCTCGTCGTATTGAAAGGACGAGATGGAGTGTGCACAAATCAACAAGACTCTGTGTCTCGCCTCAGAATTCTTGCATGCGAAAACAGATGGTTTTAATAAAAAAAAATTTTTTTTTTAAAAAAAACAACAAAAAAACACAAAAATAGTCATCTGGAACAAACTTTTACATTTATTTTACTTTTTACTTTTGTTTCCCCTAAAGGACAAAAACAGAAAAACGTCCCATGATCAGCGCTGAATGGCTTTGTCTTGTCCTAGTCTGCAGTGGTGCTTAATGACTCATATAAAACCCTGTTTATAAATCTGCAGCTCTTCATAAGTATTTCTAAGTTTTTGTGTATTTATATGAGCAAAATATTGACTGAATGTTTTTACCCTCTAAGAAAATCAAAAATGTTTTTCCCCCTTACAATAGTGTTTGTGATGGCGCAGTGCTTAAGGCGTTACACTGCTGAATAGAAGAATTGTGGGTTTCAATTCCCAAGCTACCACTAATAAACCAGATCAGTACTCTGGACAAAGACGCCTGAGACATTGGGGACGTGGTAGCCTAGTGGTTAAGGTGTTGGGCTGATCAGGAAGATCAGGGGTTCGATCCCCAATACCAACAAGTTGCCCCTGCTGGGCCCCTGAGCAAGGCCCTTAACCCTGTTTGTAACCCTGAAGTCGCTTTGGATAAGAGCGTCTAATGCTACAAATGGAATGTGAGTTAATGTAAAATGGCAGAAAGGTAAAGTAAATGCATTTAAAGTAAAATGGTGACACCATCTCACGGCCCGCCATGATGTATATGTTAAAAAACTGATCTCAGACCAGTCCAGTAACCCTGTACTCTATTAATCAGTGGTGTTATATATTTTCTGTAGGTTTTAAGGAGAATGATCTGTGGACAGACTGACACACTGTCAATACTGAGCGGGTTTAAGAAGCAGAATTATATAAATTATACAGTAGCTTAAAAATAATTCTATATGTTTGTGCTTCAACCTCAGGATTTATAATTCAGCCAGATGTATGGCACAGCCCAGGCTTTTTTTTATGTTTATATATTTTTTTCTGCACTAGGGAATCCACACTGCACATACCCCGATCCCTGGGGAACGCTGCTGTGTTCTATACAGGTAGGCAGTATGGCAGCTGTGCTATACAGTACCCTAGCATGAACGACACAACAAAGTGCACGGGTGCTCAAGCCAGCACAAATATGTACTGTATACACACACACACACACACACACACACGACACGGGATGCATGGAACACATGGGATTATGGGATACACACACTGCACAATGCAGCATTGCATCCGGATGCAGATGTATGGCTGTGTAAGGCGCCTCGTCCTTTCTTATCTGATCTGAGACCATGGAAGGTTATGACAGGTTGGGCTGTGCCCAGGCCAGCTCATGGAGTGTCAGATGATAAAAGAAACGAGAGAGATTGAGCGAGACAGACAGACAGAGCGAGAGATCTGCGGGTAAAGGAGTCAGGTTAAATGGTGAAGAGATGTGAGGGCCGGCACAATAGATGTTCCTGTATTCTCTGGATCAGACTTTTCTTTGGTTAACATTAACAAAAGAATGATTTGAAGCACATCTCTCTTTTACACTATTTTTTTCATCAGTGCTTCATACCATCAGTTACACCAGCATCATTTTTCTCTGTCCTCACAGTATAATATGGAAATAAATCCTTTACTGGTAGTAAAGGGCTCAAAAACACTGTTTCAGCAGGTCAAGGCCCATGTTTCAAAGGACAGTATGAATAAATGTGTGAACTGATTTGTGTGTGTGTGTGTAGTACCTGGAAATAATCTGACACCCTGAGGTAATGAGTGTGTATCCACACTTCACACGTAGGATTCCTGGGACAGACTCGGCTTCTAGGATGTCTGTAGCAGTTTGTTTTTCCCTTTACTGGATTTAAGAGACCCTGTCCCTGTCCCTGTCCACAAATCCCCTGAGCGTCATGAGGACATGCTGTGTTCTGTTTGGAGCGGAAGAACTCTCATGTCCTGTACAGAGTCCTGATTCTGACTCAACCCTACTGGGATGAACCGGAACACCAATTAAACCGCAGACCTCCTCAACTCAACATTACTGTCTGATTTCACTAATACTATCGGGACTGAAGAAACACAAATCCACACAGTCACGTGACCCAATCTGGTAAATAGTATTATTCAGAAGTTATTACAGGAGTAAGAGTGAAACTAAATCCGGAATAAAATGTTTAAAGACAAGCAGCACACATGGATGTGATAGGCAGGTGTCCCGATTCTTTCGTCCATATGGGGTAAGTATATAACTAATAGTTATGAATCCTTGCGCAGAACTGAGAATGGAAATCCTGGAACAATGCTCGTGTTCTCTGCCTTAACCCTTTAATTCTCACATCTCAAAAAAAGATCATTAAAAAACCCCAGCAAGACATACTTTCTCTCAGAGACGTTCTCCCGGTTTCATCTCCTCTCGGCACAATTATTTGCACGTTTGCACAACCCTGGACTGGTACAGCACAGAGTCACTTTAAACACTTCTTCTAATCCAGAACAAGGAGTTCACTTTAGTTCCATCAGCATCAATACCTGCGTATACATATCCATCCCTTCTGCTATCCATGTGCAGATCCTTTTTCTGGTGTACAGTCAGCCAAAAATATCGGCACCCTGTGCAATTCTGTCAGAAAATGCAACACTTCTGAGAGAAATTGCGATTTTTTTGGTATTCACATGCTTATTGTTTTGGCTTGCATTGGAACAACACAAAAACCGAGCAGAAAAGTGAAAAACTTGATTAAAATTGCAAACAGAACAAAATTATTGGCACCCTTAACTAATAACCCTCTCCGGAACCAAACCCCAGTCATCACCAGTCTCCCTTTGGTGTGATTGACTAAAGTTTGCAATCTGCTGCCATCACTCGAAAATTCCCGTCTCACGTCTTCCTTTTGACAGATTTATTACCTATCAGAGCGAACTGTAGGGTGGAGATGTCAGTTGAAGGGTTAAAGAATCCACCCTCTCCTCCATCTCAGGCTTTACGTTGCGCTTGGGTGCATCTATAATTAGGACCAACGGTCAATGATGTGTGGTTAGAAAGAAAATCTAATCAAATCCGGGTAAAACGTAGAGTAGAGTGAGACAGTGTGAGTGTGTGAGTGAGCAGAGATGAAGCGGAATGGGATTAAATCGCTCAGTGTTTGATGCGCTTGATCAGAAACGTGTTTATTAACTGCAGAAGGCGTGCGGTAATTAACCCACAGACAGCTCGCTTTCTGAAGTGCCGTTCACGTGTCAAACGCTCCATCTCGGCTAAAGCTAGCGGTCTTCATCCTGGCGCTCTCCTCCACCCCCTCACGGCTCCTCTCGCCTATATGCCCTCTGCGCTCCCCTCGGACCACTTTCCCGATCAATTAGCTGCTCGGCTGTTGTTGGGGTTTTTTTTATTCTCCGTGTTTGGAGTGAGTGGAGTTGCTCGGAGCTGCGCGGTGTGAGAAAGACTCGGTTAATGAAGATAAACATTCTCAACGCTCGCTTAGGATTTAATCAAAGTTACAGAGAGTACTTTTACACTAACTCAAACTCTTTTTCACTGTGTGTGTGTGTGTGTGCGTGCACACTTGGGGTCAGAGGTCAGTGTGTTGTCCTGAGAGCTTACGATTTTTGAATAGATGATTGAGACCATAGTGCCAGCATGACACACACCACTGACTGGCATCAATACACACTACTCAACCAAAACACACAAACACACACACACACACACACACATCTATATAAAGGTCAATGACATTTAACAAAGCTTAAATGATCAAATGCATCAATAATGTAGAGACAGTAGTAGCTGAAATGGTTAAGGCTCTGGAATTGTTGTTCAGAAGGAAAAGGGCCACTGTTGGGCCCTTGTGCATGGCCCTTAACCACTCCTGCTCCAGAAGTGCACTCTGAGCCCATCTTCTTTCACTGGGGTGTGAGAAGAAAAGTATTTAACTTTGCAGTAACGTACACAACGTTTTACATTCCTGGTCCTTATCCAGAGCATCTCCAATTCATCCAACTAAGCAGTTAAGGGTTAAGAGCCTTGCACTGGGGCCCATGTGTGACAGCTTGGTGGTGCTGGGTATTAAACCCACATTTTTCCAGTAAGGCTCCTACTTTCCCATAAAGAACACAAATAAAGGCTTCATGTCACATTTTTTTGTAGGAGTGGTATGTTGATGTCTATGTTCTTGAGATGCTGTGCACAGCTGGCTGAAGGATGTAGATGCATGAGGGAAGTGTCAGATTTTAATGAACACAAGCTACTGAGAACAATTTCAATTAGCCAGCCATGATTAGAGACAGTGTCCATTTCAAACACACACCAACACGCAGGAATAACAATTGGACACGTGTGTGAATGAGAGAGAGATAGAGAGAGAGAGAGAGAGAGAGAGAATATAATTATTTACTCAGAGCTAGAATACCTTTTACTGAAACTCACCAGATAAGAAACTACCAGCCTAATACACCGAATCAAAATCATTTAACAGAGTAAACATCACGTTTCCTGGGTATATGTAAAACACACACAGTCCTGAGGTAATCAGGAACAACAGATGGTATAAAACATTTGGGATTTTGAACAGTGTGTGTTTGTGAGCATTTGAAGGTGAAGGTGCTTATTTGTCACATAAACTTTAGAGCACTGTAAAATTTGTTTCTTTGCATATCCCAGCCTGGTAAATTAGGTTTTAGAGCGCAGGGTGGGTTATGATACAGCGCCCCTGGAGCAGAAAGGGTTAAGGGTCTTGCTCAAGGACCCAACGGTGGCGGAATGATGGGCTTGAACCCAGGTCTCCCTGGTCATCCAAACACCGACTCAGCGCCTTACAGCTACCACGGATATCTATGGTATACCATACACACACCATAAAATATATCTGTATAATTACTAATGGAAGTGTAAAAGAATCCTCACACCACTACGCCGATGAAGTTTTCCAGACAATGCTATCTTGTTTGTCTCCGAGGTGAAAAAAGCAAAGGTGTGACCTCATACAGACATACACATACATTACATTAAAAAAGATAGTTATGAGTTAAGATCATGTTTTGACTGTATTGTAAAGTCACCCATGAGATTGGGTTTGTCTGCTTTCTCTCCAAGTTTCTTCCTCATGCCGTCGACAGTTCTCCATTACTATCCTCACCATTTTCAATTATTAAAGACAAAGAAATATAACTTACATCTTAAACTGACAAATTTCTATTTACTGTAACTGCTTTGTGACGTATGTTCATAAAGAATAAACCCCAAAAACCAAACAATGTTTTCAAAACATACACAGGGCTGTGCGATATATCAAAAGTATCAGAGTATCGCAATGGTTTACGACAAATGAGCGATTTAGAACTTAAATTATAATGTATGTTTAAAGTCTGAGGTCGATGTGGATAGATATGCGACACGCCGATGTTAGCTGGGATATGACGCAAGACGATTAACAAGCTGACTTGTGTCACTTTAAGTCTAACAAGTTGAGGAACACTTACAAAATAAAGCCACGACTGTGACTGTAATAGTGGCTTAGTGGTTGAGGTGTTGATTATATGATCATGGGTTCAATTCCCTACCCCACCGAGCTGCCACCGCTGAGCCCCTAAAATGCCCTTAACCCTAATTGCAAGTTTGGTTTAAAAAAATGACAGGGTTCCCACTCTTTTTCAGAGTTAGTGTCATTTTTTTATTTCGGCGAGAATAAAAGACAGATCGCAGGACCCTAAAGTCCCCAGGATATTTCTCTCTTCAGCAGTTACATAAAAAGGGACACATTATGGCTATGACTTAACAATAAAAACAGAAATGCACTAACCGGTTGAGATGCAACAAAGCTCATTAGAAACATCAAAGAAAAAGTTTCAAACACATAAGAAATTACAGAGACAAACAGGAGTTTCAGGGATGGACTGGGACTCAAACTGTCCCACTGACCCAAGACCACAGTTTACATTGCATTTGATCACCAGTACCATTTGCTGTAATAAACGGACATTCGGTGTCACCCAGATGTGGATGGGTTTATTCTTAAGTCTGGTTCCTCTCAAAGTTTCTTCTTCCTCCTTTTTCCTCTCCACAGTCGCCACCAAGCCGTTCATTAGGGACAAATGTACACTTCTTACTGTGTTCTGTTCAAAGCTGCTTTACAACAAAAGTGGGAAAATGTTAGCTGCTAATTGAAAGTTGGCACCGCTGGGCCCCTGAGCAAGGCCCTTAACCCCCAATTGCTCAGTTGTATAAAAGAGATAAATATAAGTCGCTTTAGATAAGAGCTTCTCGAGGTGTCGGGATGAATTTCTATTTACTCTAAATAGTTTTCCTGCCCCGTCGTCCCTGCACTCGGTGCACTCGCACGCTTAAATCTGTGTTGCCCAGCATAGACTGAAGTTCAGGACTCAAGGGTTTATTGTTATGTGACCAGAAAACATCTGTTGCACCAAAAAAAACAATTCTTACTCTGTAAATCTATCCAGCAGTGGTTAAAATGCCAGGTTCAATTCCCAGGACCACCATACTGCCGCCAGCGGGCCCCGGAGCGAGGCCCTTAAACCTCAAGACGAATACTCAGATGAATTGTACAATGATAAGAGCGGATAAAAGTGTTTGCCAATCGCCAGAAAAGAAAAGAAAAACAAAAGAAAGAAGATGTAAAAACGAGATAAAAAAAAAAAGACTATTAGTGCAAAATAATAACACACCAACTGACACCATTTAGGAGCAAAATGTTAACAAATGTGCAGGAAGTGTTTAGAGTGTATCAGTAAAAAAGAAGAGGACAAAGCCTTACACTCATTATTCTAAAAAAAAAAAAAAAATGCTTTCAAAACATCTGCTGCATCTGTTCAACACCCCCACCACCACCACCCCACCACACCCCCTCTAAAAGTTGACAGTGCCTCAGGTTCAGGATATGAAGCTTTTTCCCAACGAAGCTTAACGTGATATATTTTTAATCATTCATCTTCTGCATCTTCTTACACAATCGGTCAGTCTTGACTTTCCCAGAGGTAAGGCTCTGCGTGTGTGTGTGTGTGTGTGTGCAAGCATCCTTAAACAAAAACAACATCCACACTCACCAGCTCTACAAAAGACAGGCCTCCGTAGCTGTGAGCAACCACGAAGATGTTTTTGGCGAGCGATCTGGAAATGAAATGGTCCCACACATACAGGGTGTGCTCCTCGGGTGAACTGTTTTCCTGTAAACACACACACACACACACACACAATGTTTAAGAGATAACATCTACACACACACACAGAAACAGATCCTCCCGGGTTCAATGAGCCTTGCATATTGCAAATGCCCCAAATGTAAAAGCCGATAGCTCCGGTGACGGCAGGTTTAAATCTTAATTTGTACTCGGCTACACAATCGATGAGGCCTCGATAAACACATAACTGGCCAACATCGGGGGAAGGTCACACACCGGCGTGGACAGAACCCTCGTAATTAACGCGGGCCCGAGGTGAGGCTGCGCTGGAATGAGAAAAGAGAGAGATAGAGACGGAGAGAAAGGAAGGGATGTGCTTGGAAAAAGAAAGAGCAACATCGATTGGTGTGTTTGGAGAAGCCATAGATTTCTAACAAATGAGAATTGTTCCATTAGCATCGAGTTGCGCTCTTAAATTAACACTGATTAGAAAAATAGTGCATCAAATATAGAGAAAAATGACGCTAATTTTTACTTAAAGCGCAGGTGAACTACTCGCTCTGGCTACTCGCTTTCATGACTAAAAACTAGCTGGTTTAACTGATAGTAAACTCACACACACGCTAAACACAAAGACGGATTAAAGTGATGATTTCATGGAGAATCTCTACGTCTCTATGACTGACATATAAATACAGTTTGGGTTTATAATTATTATGAATAAAAGAGACCCAGAATTGAAAAAAATTAAAAAAGGCAGATTCCCCTGTACAGGTGATGACCTACACACACACACACACACACACACACATGCAACCTTTTTATTTGTTGGCCAGAATAATAAAAAATCAACATATTTTACTAACACATCAAGAACACAAAGGCGGAACAGAATCAGATTTTTATATGTTTTATTTGTATTTCTAAAGAGATTCAGCTCAGAGCATTCGAGCCCAGAACATCAGCTCACACACACAATAAAATGAAATAAATCTGAACAACAAGCAAGCGACTCCAAACAAAATGAAAGGGGTAATTAAAGAATTTAAATAAATAATAAAGTTGCGTTTTTGTCGAGAGTTTCTTCATTACTTTTCTCACCTCTGTTTTGCTTGTCAGGGAAAATTAAATGTATATCCTTAATTAACACATAAACAACAAAACACCAAAACCAATGCCTTTAAAATATACACTGCACAATATATCGAAATTATATAAATATTGCACATATTCTTATCGTGATATGCGTATTGCAACGGTTATCGATGAATAAGCGATTGAATACTTTAAATAATATTACATGGTAAAAGTTTCAGGTGGATGCGGTTAGTAACTATTTGGCATGCGGACGTTAGCCGGGATATGATTTAGTCCCAAAACAAATAAGCACCTGAAAAATATGGCAGTATTTTAGTATTTAAGAGACGAACACATACAGACGGAAGTTCTGTAGAGTAAATCTCAAGCGGTAACGCAAAAGGGGAAACGCTGATATTATATATATATGTTATACATTATATCATATATCATATATCATATATCAATATATATATATATATATATATATATATATATATATATATATATATATATATATATATATATATGATATATGATATAATGTATAAACATATATATATAATATTACTTTGTCAAATATCGTATGGCATGTTGGAAATCGCATCATTTAGCATGCAATCGCATATCGCATTTTTTCTTTCATATGCTACAAAGACACACGATGCTTTAAATGGAAATCTATCTAAAGAAAAATAAAAAAATCTATTCATCGCTGTGTGTATAAAAGTTCTAAGCCGCTCCAAAGCACTGCACTAATTCAGTGACATCACAAAACAGGCACAACGACCCGAATATTTCTCACAATATCAAAAAAAATATATATCAATATATATATCTATATCTATATCTATATATATATCTCAATATATATCTCAATATATATATATATCTCTCTCTCTCTCTTTGTTTTCCTTTTTAAAGAAATATCAATGCTGTGCAAGCAGAATCGACTTTGACTTCAAGGTTATTTTCAGTACTGATAAGTTGAACTCATCCACACATAACACACTTACCGTTTTTTTCCTGTGTTTGCAACTTTGCCCATTGTTTGGCTGCTCTCACACACTCTTGCATCAGCATTTAATTAGAGATTAGGGCTCCTGAACACAGTTTAATAACTGAATTAAAATCCAAGCAGCTGACAAGCGCTAAAAGATTTTTTTTGACAAACAACTTGTTTATGGAAGTGAATAAAATATGAAAGGTGTAGTGGCGTGATGCAACCCAAGCAAAGCAGATTACAGTCTGGACTGTCCCACTGGGGAAGGAGTGTGTGTGTGTGTGTGTGTGGGGGGGGGGGGGTGTTCTATCTATATGAACTCTGAATACAAACCCACACACACACACACACACATACAGTTTGATAATAAAGATGGGGTACAAAATCAGCTTGAAAACACAATTTCTTGGGTTAAATTGAGTCGTTTACCATGTGACTTAAAGGTGCAGTGATAAATCAGCACACACACACACACACACACACACACACACACACGCTGTGCTAGATAACTCCTGCACATAAGCACAAAATATCTACTGAAGTTTATTAACGTTGATGTTCAATTCTTTAAGATTATTTGTGTTATTCCGGTGGTACCACAGGGGTTGAGGTGTTAAACCGCTGATCGAGTTTAAATCCCATTACCACCAGGTTGCCATTGTTGGGCATTTGATCAAAACCCCTAACAGCATAAATGGATCGATGAGATAAAGTCATTCTGGATAAGAATTCTGTTTGTCAAGTGCCAGAAATGTAAATGTACATTTTATCATACTGATGTCAGTATGACACGTCCCTGTGTTACCCAGTGGCCTCGTCCAGAATCGCACAATTCTGTACTACATAGCAGGAGAAACTGTCCTAATCCTCAGTATGCAAAATACCCTACCCAGACGAACCACTACTCCCACCCCGATTTTGAATTATGCAATCTACAATTTACTATTCCATCAGTTCGTAGTAGGACAACGTCATATGTGGAAGCGGCGGGAGGAAGGGCGGGAAACAGCGACGTCACACTTTTCGGGTGCTTTAAGTAAGAACTTACAGAAAAAAACTCATTGTTCATTGTGGATAATTTACACTTACTGAACATCATTCAAGTTAAACACATTATCCAACTTTAAATTTGCGCTGCCGTGACATCATGTGTCACATGTCAACAACAAAATGGCGTAGTGGTAATACAGTGGTAACTATACGATAAAAATACTTTTTAACGGTCAGTAAGTACATACAGTACTTACTTAAATGTAGTACAAACTTTAGTATCTTTAATATAAAGAAAATATTTCCATCCTACAATAAATTAGAAACTAACAGTAGTGTGGAATTCTTTAACCTGATTGGTCAGAAGAAGCTAGTTTGTTTTACAATTCTGGCATTTCTCAGGCGTCCTTATTCAGAGCAACTTGTATTTTTTTTCTGGTGGTGCTGGAAACTGAACCTCTGATCTTCTGATCAAGCAGTCCAACACCTTAACCACTGGGCTTCCATTCCACCACTTTCTGTTTTATTTAAATTACAAAAAGGGTGCGGAATAAAGAGATCTAGTTCGTTATGCCTGTCTATTTTTGTAAACTGCTTGATTGATTTTCAGTGTAATAATCTGTTAATCACTCTGGGGTGAAACTGACCCTCAGATGACACCCCCCATTCAACCGCATGCGTTTAATTTCTCACTGGAGACGTGTTAAATTTCAAACAAATCAAACTTTTTTTTTCAGAATGTAAAATGATGCATGGCAAAATGCTTTAGTGCTTCAAAAAGAAAGGCGCCCTGAAAGAAAAGCCACTTAAACAGCACAAATCCCCCAATAAACAAATTGCGCTCAGTGAGTCGGTCCTCCAGAGGTGCTCTTTCGCTGTAATCGCTGTCGTGCGACTGCATGAGAGCGAGCGCAAGTGTTTGCATGGATGAATAAGAGCTCGGCTCTTCTGCGACGCACTGGCAAAAAGCAGGTAACGTCCCACTGCCTTATCACGCAAGCACAGAGACTAACACCTGGCCCAAACACACACACACACAAACAAAAGGTGGCCACAGAGTGTGGACACACACACACACCCATACCAACACACACCCACATAATATGCACCACATGATTGACTACCTGCTCTAATAGGGTCCACACTTATCTCAACCTGATTTGCATATTGTGTAATTATTTCCCAGGGTTAATTAGCTCGGCAAAACAGGCTGCCCTTAGAGACAGCCTCCTGGTGACAGATTCACCTGTCTCTCTCTCTCTCTCTCTCTCTCTCGTGCAATTCCTTCTGTCTTTCTCTCCTTTCCAAACATGTGCCAGTCTGGTCATACTCCCCGCTGTTCTCTAACCTGCTGTACCTCAGAGAGAGAGAGACCAAGATCAAAAGTCTGAAGGTGTGTGCCCATGTGTGTGTGTGTGTGTGTGTGGAATATACTCCGGCTCCATCCTCACACACACACACACACACACACACACACACGACTCGTCAGTAGAGAAAGCGCAGAGCTTTGAAGCGCCTCTTGAGCTGAGCTCTAGCTGGAGAGACGAGCTGTTAATGGAGGTGCTGGGCCATTACAGCACATCCTCAGAGCTCTCGGCTCCTCCTGTGATCACTGCTGAATTCTTGGCCTTTTCTTTTGCTTTTATTTTTTTTACCCCCAATGTTCACACTCGCTTGCATGCTGGATGTTGAAGAAAGACCCATCTATTACTCTGCTAAGAGGAAAATCGAAATCGTGCTTTCACAAAAAAAGCCTGAGATATTGTGCTAGCATAGACTTACTGGTATTTGATTCACACACAGCACAAAGTGAAAAAAGAGAAAGATCAGACAATTCGGGGAATTTTTCTTACCGTAAAACCTGTAGTATATCAAAAAGTTTGACGATTTTGATTCATTTGAAAAAATACATGAAAAAAGAAGAAAGATATTCCATTATATATCTACTACTTTAACTGTGAGTGTGACAGAGTTTACACCACAGTTGTCATGGTAACACACTATGCAGCGAACATCGTCCAACACAATCCTACTGATGCTACATAAAAATGGGGGGAAATCTGTACTGAATGTGTCCAAACTAAACTAAAACCTATTTTTTTTTTTTTTTAGGTTTATTAAAACCTTTATAAAAAATGCTTTATTATTTATTATTTTAAAGGCTGTTCGCTGCCAATTTATGTCTAACCTTATTCAAAATTGTTTATATTTCTCTGGTAAACTGAGTTTTTTTTTACTGGAAGAATCTATAAAAGTAATTTGAGAGTAAACTTTAGTTTTGAAAATGTAAACCCTCTTTTTAGTTTACACTCCTGATAAAACGATAGATCGTCACCCGTCAAGATTAGTATCATAATCAATTTTAGTATCATCATAAATTTATCCAATCGTTCGGATTACCTTTATTTTGGCTTTTGAAGAAAATGGAGTCTGATGTGTTTTACTACACAGTTTACAATATGCAGCCTAAACACACATTTTTAAAGGATTCAATGCACAGAACTTTAGAAATTGGAATGTATTAAGTTTGTAAATACTGCCAGAATCTGTGATTTTCACACCTGGGACCAATAAAGAACGTATGCATGTATGTATCTATTAGGGTTTCACGATATTTCCATAAATAACTGCACCCTCCGCTCTGCTACTGTTTCGGCTTTTGTTGCACTTCCTGGTCATCTCCCTGAATTGAAACCGAGCACAATTCGAAATAATAAAACAAATCCGAGACAATTTTAAGGTGAATCGTTTTTTAACCACAATGACATTTTTATTGTAGTCAACAACCTACAGTCAGCAGGAGCAACAGCACGAGCTGCACGGCTGTTCCACACACTCCCGGTCACTCAACCTCCCCATCTGCACGCCGCATGTGAGAGCATTAAGCAGAGGTGAGTTCAAATATGTACAAACAGCTGCAGACACGGGGGATCCGAAACAATATCGCACTAAAACAGCCCCAATTTGTTTGGACAAATCCACAATTTATACTAGTCTTTTAGCGGTTAGTGCCAAACGCAATACTACACTGGAGCGGGGATCAAGTGTCAAGATTAGCTAGGGCGAGTTGTCGCACAGCACAAACAGCACAACATGCGCAAGGACACTGGCTCAATTGGAAGGTTAAACAGACGACACTGGAAGGACTGTTTGGGAGACAATTATGTTTAAGCTTACTGATACAGCATACGGGTGAAAAATACTGTCGCATCCAATCGTAGTGTGTGTGGGTGTCTGGTGGGATTTTTTTCTTAAGTTAGCAAGGATTTAAGGTAATTAATGTACATGGTTCCAAAGCTTACTTAGAGCCGAGTGTTTTGACAGAAATTAAACGCTTATTAATCATGCCATAACATGTCCATCAGCTCTCCAGACTTTCTCATTCTGGAAAAAAGACCTGTCATGGCTGCATCTAGCCCTTTAAATGATTTGAATAGCTAAGTCCCATCAGGAAACAGGCGGATTTGTTTTTGGGTAAATGATTAAACGCATCAGCGTCAATAGTAGATCCATTAGAATGTGGCCCTTCAGTCTCCACTGGAGCCAAATTATCATTCAGTCGCCAGTTATCCGCACGCTTTCCTTGTCAGCAGCACGCGCTCAAGGGAAATTCAATCTGATCAGGTTTGAATGGTAGCAGTGTAGAGGACTGCTCAACAGTGGACAATAAAGCTGGAGCCGGGTTTTTGCGGTGGCGTGTGGGCTTCCTGATAACACGAAAAAAACTAGCCGTTTCAGATTGGCTAAATACTACTGCCACTTTTTTCCTGTAGATTTGATTTACACCTGGCCAGGCACAGACAAGGTGCCTGTTCAGAGACACAAAAGAGCTATGAAAGACCTATCGTACCAACCAAAAAAAATAGGAAAAGAAGGGGGGGGTGGGCAGCTAAAAAAAAAAAAACCCCACTTGGATTAACTCCTGGAAAGATCACAGAAAGATGATAAGCTAAAAAGGATGAAGCCGGGATAATAACACTTATTCTGCATGCCAAAAAAACAGGAAATGTTAAAAAAGAAAGACAAAAGGGGGAAAAAAAAAACTTTAATTAAAGAGATCCAAGCAGACACTTTGTTTGAATCTCCTAAAGAAGTCTGGCCCATCACTGTACAGAGGCATGACCTTGCTAGCATGGAGCTAAGCTCAACAAAATTTGGTGGTGCATTGTTTCAAATCAATATCTCATTAACAAAGTACAAAAGAACTGGTGCCTGTCTGGCAGGGGTTCCCTGTTAAAAGACAGCTCTCGGCTACGTATAGCCAGAAAGGTCATCTTTGTCAAATCTCGACCCGCCTTGCACGGAGCCTGTGATTGTCAGATTAAATTACTGCTTGAGCTTAATTGACGTAGGCGAGGTGAGCGAGCAGCCACTTGTGTGTGGGTTCGCAGGAATGGCCTGCTGTGAGGGGCCTGGCTTCGGGTCCTTGCAGCAGATTGGATGTGTTTAAGGTTGACCTGACAGGAAGATTGGGAGCAGACATCTGAGAGAAGGCCTCGTCCCTTTGGAACAAGTGTAAATGCACAGCTTCAGAGAGAAGCGAGCGCTCGGCTGACGACAGGTCGGCACACCAAAACAACACTATACGCATATGCGTGAACTTTCTCCGGCATAACCACCCACAGACAGTCTGAGCTATATGATGGTGCCAGATGCTTCCTCTCCTTCAGTACATACAGTTACCATAAATCAATATTTCCAGACATACTCTCAAACTCAATAAGTACATCTACGGCCATGGACGTGTGGGTTAAACAGGTGAGCACCCCTGGACCTTAGCTATTGAACCTTGCTTCGGCTGTGTCATAAGTTCATAGGTTTAATTAAGCCCAGTCCAGTCAGCATGCATGTCCTTGCAATAAGGTCACAAGCAAGGTCTCGAAGGCTAAAGTTCACCCGTGCCTGGGGCTTTAAGAAGTGTCCTGGAGAGATGTGAACAAAGACAGCTTCAAGGTGATGCAATAGCCAGTTGGAATACATATCGCCTTCTCTTGACAGCTCAACCCAGTCCGGGTCTTATCTCAAAGACGTGCAGGTTAGTCGTGTACGAGGCAGGCATAGGGGAGCAGAACATCTCCAAAACACGGATTCCGATGCTCCCGCGAGGAATATATGAGTAGGAAAAACAAGAGATAAATAATGGATGGCGATCCTGAGGAGACAGGGGCGGCTGTTGGGTACATGCTGTGTGAACATTATCCACAATCCTGGTCTGCGTGTCACCTTGGACTGATGCTGACTCCAAATCAACACTCTCACCACAGACTTCTTCATGCAGTGGGGTTGTTCAGGGGGATTTAGAGGCCATGGAAAAGGCAGGAGTCCAGATAAAGCAACATGATTCCAAAACAAGGGACTGTTATTTGCCATGTGGAATAGCTGATACCTACATGCTTCAGGAATCTAATTATTTTAGCAATAATGATTTTAAAAAGACCACTACACTAAATATTTGCTTAGATATAAAATCAACCTATGGGGTTGTAGAACTTGCCTCTTCCCAACTCATGACATTTTGACAGCGTCTATTCCTTAACTGGAACATTCACTTCCCAAATATTTTCATCCACGAAACTTTAGTCTTGACATAAACCAGGCCGGGGAGTTGTAAAATGATGCAAATAAGTGGTCTAATACAGACCATTGACCTTATACAAGAGAGGTAAAACATTGTCTAGATGATGTACAAAAAAGAAACAGAGCGAAGCTATGTACTCAAAGCGTTCAATAAACTCATGCCACTACTGCAAGGATCTGACACTTAAAGTTCTGCAGGCACTTAAGAAATGAATAAACGAAGCGACAGAGAGAGTGCAGAAGAAAAAAACAAGGGAACGCCGCTCAGCGCAAGCTGCTGCTTCTCAATGCCCTCTCTCTTTTTCTCCGTCTCCCTGTCTCTGTTTTAGAACAAAAAAGCAACAATAAGAAATCCAAAAGAGAAAAAAAGAGAAAGAAAAAAATATTCTAGTCATTTAGAAAAACGGCTCTTTTCCCTCAGGGGCTGGGGCCCTAAGCCTGTCCCGGTTAGGCCTGAATAAAATCTTTGGAGGCTTCTTAAGCCTTCAATGTGGGTTTTGTTCCTGCTATTCCTTCGCTTGGCTGACAGAAAATAGGTAACTGGATTAGGCCTCAAATTCAGAGTAAAGTGAACTCCCAAAAAACCTTGTGTGTGCTGGCCCCGCCCCTCCCTCTCCCCGTCTCCTTCGTCCACTCGGCCTCTCCAGAGACACTAGACATGGGCCGTTGGGGCTGTGATCTTTTAAGAGTGCTAGGAGATTATGCAGGCTTGGGGGCTTCGACACTATGAACCCCGGGGGGGAGCAAAAAGTAAGAGTGCTAAAGGCAGTTAAGGGCTCCTTAACGAGGGTAAGGAAGCGTATTAATCAACTCAACTGTGGGCAGGAACAGGCTCCCCGGGCTGAGAGAAGCGATGTGCAGGTGGTCTGCAGCTCAGCAGGAAGTCAAGGAGGGGAGGAGAGGAGCCTGAGCCTAGTACAATACTGCTAGAAAAGATGAAAAAGTTTCAGAGAATGAGAGTGGGCCGGACCCGCCCACTACTCTAGGGTCTGAGAGAATGGGTGGAGAAGAGGGAAAAACACACATGTGGACTCGCAAATACAAACACGCCTTTAAGCCGAGGGAAAGAATGATATGAGCACAGTGTTTATGGACACACGTAAAAGTCCTGCTTTCCTCTCACCTGGAAAAGACCACAGGAGGAACAATTGTCAGGGTCTGTGTAAGAAATGAATGCAGGTGAGGTAGAGGGCTGATAGATGTTGCCAGTGCGTCATCATTTACGCATAAAAGCTTATTTGAATGAACGTGTTGGTTCAGCTGACCTAATTATACAGACAATTAAAAGAAAATGCAGAAAATAATGTGAGCTTTATTACAGCATTTAGCTGTATACGCAAAGATTTTGTATCGTATAGGTTTTTGTCTAGATGGATTCTGTGTTTTGGGAGAGTAAAACCAATCTTTCCTGAAACCAGCTCCCAGGGTGGATAAATCTGAAAACAACCACCTTGCGTTTTCGTGTGTACAGTACAATCTGTATAATTAGTGAAGCGATTCTACGTCTCGACCCTAGTCAAACACCGCTTTGTCACGTAACAGCGACAACAACAATGGTGGACTACATGCTATTAGCTTTACTTAAAAAAGCCCTCCTGCTCCTTGGCATATGCATATGCAGTTTATTCTTCAGCCGACTCCGTGTTTACGGACCTTTTTTAAAGAGGCAAAAAAGATCGGACAGGGAAAGCCTTGGCTTCGTGTGGATGCAGCCTTATATACATTTATTTCAGACTTCATGACTGGAGAATAATTCACATCCGTCTCGATCAGGTCAGGGGTTTGTATTGTGTCTCCTGTGTGTACAGTATCTGTATTTGTATTCATTTATTCTAAATAAAGTGCCTTGAGTTGGTGTATGTTCAGTGTGCAGGTATTGGTTACGGGGTTCGATGCAATAACGTATTACTATACAAAGAAAAACCTGCTGCTCTTCAGCTACAGGACATGAATTTTACACTTTGTATATAGTGGGAAATTGTGGGATTGATGCTCAAAACCAAATGATGTGTGGACTAAACCGTTATGGTAGATAGAAAACAAACACCCTAGAGCCGCTTTCCAATGCATTTATTTCAGATTTTCTGAGCAGGAACTCAGGAAGCCACCAACACGGGCTTCAGCCACGTGCACTCGGAAAGCGGATGAATCCCTGATAAATCGGACTGATCGACTGACTAATTTTCCAGCAAGCGAATTTTATCATCAGGTCTAGTTAACGGATTTTATTTATTTATCTGAGCGATAAAATTTGCAAGCTTGTTCCTGATTCCAAAGAAACATCCATACAGATAACAAGCACAAACAGGCAAAAAAGCATGATGGATATAGAGAAAGAAAGTAATTAACACGTTTTTCAAACACGCAAAAGCCACTTTGATGATAAAGCCGTGTGAAAAACAGCCTGTCCAAGGATTGCCGTCTGACCGCTTGCAGAAATCTTCCCAGCAGCAACACTGTAGGGTTTCAACTAACTTTGTTTAGAGGCTTCCTACAGGAATACTGTGCAGGTGAAAACATCTAAGCTTTACCACACTTACACACACTAACAGACACTAACACACACACACACAGAGACAGTCTCTGTCCTTGTACTAGTTTCCTTTGCTGCTGTCTGGGCATGTATAATGTAAGTGCATGGAAAGCGAAGCTGGACTGAGCTAAAGTGTGAGAGTCGAAGTGGGGAAAAACCTTGGCTAGTGCTGCTCTAACGATCTCACGCTGCTAGCATTACAAAGTGCAAAAGGTTCTGGGGACAAGACGGCGAGAGGTGAGGAGAGACTGAGCGAGACCTCATTATCTGAATCCTAAACTATTCCAGTTGAAATATTTATTAAGACATTATTATGGGTTCTTTCCAGTGCCTCTGAGAGAGTAACACTCCGTTCATGCTTTTTCTCATACACGGTCGTGCTCCCGTGCCGGCACATGAAGACATCAGCAGGACGGGGGGAAAAAAATCCCCTCCGTATGGATGGTGTGTTTTCCCTCGTCTGAGCGTCTTTCCGCAAGCGACACGGTGATGAAACGCTTACGTCAAAGTGAGAATGGCTGAAGTGCGAGGATTTGCACTCAGTGATGGCTACTTCACAGAATTCCTTGTCTAGTGTGTAAACGGGGGAAAAAACCCTTAGACTGTTGTAAAGAATTCATTAAAATAAGTGAAGGGTGTCAAAGTTACTTCTGCGCGATGGGAAGGCCGTGACGGAAGCGCTTGTTTGTAGCGGATTCCGATGTGATGTTAATAACGTAGATAATCATGCGTCTCATGACGGTGCGTGTGAAGGTACCATTGGATGTGGTACAGGAAGTGTGTTGACAGCTCACACAGCGCTCGTGTGTCACGCCGGTAACTGACAGTACAAGGCATGTAGACGTGTAGCGCGGACATCGGTGAAACAAAGCGTTAGCGATCTGCCAACAGGTTTTTTTTTTTCGGTTTCTTTTCGTTTGTCGGACCAGCGCGCTGAATTACTTTAGAGCTGGTTTATCTCTTTGATTGGCTAGGTGTTATCCGTGTAAAACAAAAAAAACCCCCATAAAAACATAAGTGCCCGGGGTTTCTGTACTGTATGTATGTGTATAGGATTAAGTGTTGTCTTCGCAGAAAGAGATAAGAGATGTGATGGGCTGCTGTTGGGGAATTATGGATTTTAATGATAGTGAAGCTCATGGTCACCTGCTACAGGGGACAGGGCTCGGATCAAACAATCCCGCTGTCTGGAGGTGTGTGTGTGTGTGTGTGTGTGTGTGTGTGTGTTAGTCAAGAAGCATACTCAGCTCAACATACAATTTTATACCATAATAACTTTTCCATTAGAATATCAATCTTGCAAAACATCTGAAATTAAATAAAAAATCCCAACCCAAATGTTTTAGCTTCTGTAGAATTTCAGTCTTTTAGCGTTTCAATTGTTTTAACAGTTTCATGGTTAATGCTTGATTTTCATGGTGAACCTTCTGCTGCCTCCAAATTTCAGTCCAATATGACAATTTCTTATTTTTTCGCAGTGGTTTAATGTATAAAAACGTAGAAAACGTTTGCACAGGTTCTGTGAAGCTTTAAGAATTGAGTGTAAACAGGAAACAGGAAGTGGGAAATAAAAGAAATAGGAAACTAGGATTTGCCATAACTGGTTTTTATGTCGACTGACGTGTTTTTTAGCTGAATCGCAGTAGCAAAGCCAGAATTGTTAAAAAAAAAAAATAAAATGAATAAATAAATAAAAAGATAATGATATAATAGAGTTTGTGTGAATTTCGTCTCCAACTAAAGTGCAGTTTTATTCCATGTTTTTAGGCTGCTGCTAATTTGTGGGGTTTTGATGCGTACAGATCGTGAATCAAAAATTTCAATGCAATGTTTTATTAAAATTCGACAGCCCTATCTGTCCGGGGTTTATTTTTGTGTTGCGGGGGGCTGTTTTTTCTCATTCCATGTGTGGATGTGTGAGAGTGAGTGAGGGGGAGCGGTGGTGGTGGTGGGGGTTTGGGGAGTTAGTGAATATGTGAAAAGTGAGAGTAAAGAGAGGGCTTTTCTGTACACACAGACTCTGGAATGCTGCCAAACTCAGTGAGCCTGACCGCACACCCGTGTGGCCCTCTCGCTCAACTCAGCTAAACCCTCTCTTACCCTCTGCTTCACCCTCCATCTCTCTCATTCACGCTCTTCTCCAAACACCCCCCCCACACACACACACCCTCCTTCTGTCACGTCTCTTCCTTCACTCACCCGGATCGGGATGCGCTTGGTCTCACGCTCTTTCTGCGGCTTGCGGTACTTCTCGTGCTCGTCTTTCTTTTTCGTTTCATCGCACTCCTCCTTCCGCTCGCGTTTTTCCGCCGGTTCGTCCCAGGCGTCAGCAAACGCCTCCCCGGCCTTCTCCACCTCCAGAGCGTTCTCGTTGGGGTTCAGCACGATCACGCCGTAGCCCTCCTGAGACAAAAAACACAAACAAACAAATTAACAGGCAGGAACAATGCTGCCGGCGTGACTTTGTCTGCAAATAATACGGCGAGGTATCCAGGGAGGGACATGGATGCCAGAGCTGAAACAAGACAGAGGGGCAGAGAGACAGGCCTGAGATCTGAAAACAGAAAGAGAGAGAAAGAGAGGGAGAAAGGGTCAGATTGAGGGTCAGGTAGCAGAGGGGCTGACTGGAAGAGGGTCCAGATTGATAAAAAAAAAGAAAGGAAAAAAAATGACAGTGTATACGTATAACGAAGCTGAACACTGGAAGGAGAGGGTGTGTCAAAAAATTGTATTAAAAGCATCCGTCACTGCTTGATGTCCAGTTTGTTTTATTTTATTTTATTTTATTATTACAGAAAAACAGATATTTATTTGATATTTTTGTCAAAATATGTTCAATTACCGAATAATTGTCAATTAAAACCGCTCCAATAATCCAGCAGAACCTAAAGCATCTGTTTGACATATTTTTATCTAATATACTACTCGTGATAAAAAGGCGAATATAAGTCGAAAAATTAAAAAAAAAAAAAAATGTAGAAACAGTCATACACTCGGAACCCTGGTTAAAATGACCTGATAGAAACATTAGCTATGGAGGAGACGTCCTTGTATGATTGCACGGCAGTGTGACATTATGTTACAGGAGAAAATGTTACTTCACGGTCCCTGCAAGGGGAAATACGGGGGGAAAATACGATTTTTATTTGAAGGGGAATTTCTGTACAAGCAGTGAGGTTTTATTATTTCACTTAAGGCTTTCGTCTGGGAAATATTCACTCCGAAAGAATTAACAATTAAAAAAACTAATTCTAAATAAATTAATTAATTAATACAAGTAATACATTTTCATTTTTAAAAGAAAACAAATAAATAAATAAATAAATAAGAGTGTGACTATTAATTATTCTATTAAAAAACTAAAAAATAATTGTTTTTTCTTAAAGTTTACTCGGTATGATGTTTCGGCTAAACTGATAAAACACGTTGAATTATAGCCCATATATAAAAATAAAAAAAAAACCACACAAATTTGATTATCTGAATAAAAACAACGTCAATAAACGCTGTTCCATTCGCTCCTGGGGGTCAGCCGTGTGTCCGCCTTGCATTTTAAATAAATTATGTTGCGACGCATGCAGCAACAAAGCAAGTGTCATTTTCAACAGGCTAATTAAAAATTAAGCATCTGTCGATATCTCGCGATCATAATTAGATCGCGTGATGTACTGCAGATGAAGCACTTTCGCATTCTAATCAATACAAATCAACTGCCGCTGCCCTCCTGCTCCGGCTGCCGTGCCACTGCAACTAATAAAGTGGGGAGAAGTAATTACAGCTAATAAAGCTCATGAAGCCAGGAGAAATCCTAATAATCGAGTACAAAGTGCTCAATCAAACCCAAAATACAAAAAAAAAATGTTGCTGTTATATAATAATAATAATAAAAGTTGCAACAAATTGACATTTCTAACAACTTCTATTCCCATTTCATTGAGTCAAATGACTGAATTCAGCTGAAAATAACAGCCTGCGGTGCACCAACACCAGTGTGTGTATTTTTATAGAGATTTTTCTTTCCCTGACAACTTTCTGGTTGAGGACAGAGGCAGTGGCCAGGAGCAGTTTGGCTTTGTGGTTGCACGCAGTGGTGAGACAGCGTGAGTGGAGTTTAGTGTCACTGCCCACTGGTGGCAGACGAGATAAATGACTTGGAAAAAAAAAAAGACAGACTCCGACAATCCAGACAGGCTTTTTACTCTTTTTACCCTTTTTTTTTTTTGCGTTTACTCTTTCGCTCTCGGGCTGTACTGTACCTCTGATAGCAACTTTTACCAGGTTAACATCGAGTCTGCTTTTTGATTAGACCTCAGAAACACTTGCTGGTCATGGAACACCGGTGTGAGTTTTATCTCTCATGTGGTCATGCTGTTCCAGCAACCTTCAATTCATTTTAAATAAAACAAAACAAAAAACAAAAAAAACGTTTCTTTGAATAGTTAAATAAAGAAAGAACTATTTATCCATCCATTGTCCATACCTGCTTATTCCTAATCAGGGTCACAGGGACCTCCTGGAGCCTGAACTAAACTATTATTTTTAAAATAAGTACATTTAAAAACATACAATTTTTCTTTTTTTTAATTTTATTTAGATAAATAATCAAATAATTCCCCACATTAATCAAAGACAAATAAATGTACAGTTTTTCAGATACAATAAAAAACACCTATCTATCTATATATATATATATATATATATATATATATATGGAGGCTTTTTTTCCAGCTACCGGCTCTGTGTGTATATCTAAAATGTCACAGCGAGGGAGCTTATCTGTGAAATTCTACGCCGCGCTCTGTTAAGTGGCTGGATCGGATGTCTGGCTCTTCCCATGCCCCCGTGCCCCAGGTTGGCACCTCCTCGTGGGGCAGAGTAAGCAGCTCTGGCCTCTGGGCCAACGGTCTGTCTGGGTCAGCGTGGCCCCTCAGTAGGGCTCAGACCTCAGTAACCCACCACTGGATGCCCTCTTAAGTGTTCTTTTGTCTGTTTGTCTCGAACCAACTGACTCCCTTCACACGCAGCCACAATGGCCGCCGCCACCGGCGTCGCACGCCTTCATCTCGCCGACTGACAGCACCGGAAAAACGCTTCGGACTAACAGCCGTGATGTCAGACAATATATATACATATATAAATATAAATATGAGAGCGTAAACCGCAGTTAGGAAGGTTTAGGTCAGAAAAAGAAGGAAGAATGATTTATGATTGGGTTTGAGACAGACGGATAACGACAGCAGAATAAAGAAAGGTGTCATGACAGAAACGGAGCATCAGTCAACTTTCATGTGGAATTAATGTTAAAAGAAATAAGCAGGAAAACGTGAAGTTTGTGCAAACAATGATGTTAAAAACGTGTAAAAAAAATTAAGAGGAAAAAAAACAAAATTAAAATAAAGAAAAATCTAAAAATCTGCAAAAATATTCCTACTTAATAATAAATAATAATAATAATAATAAGTACAAATGGCAGCACAACAATAATAATAACTTTAATCATTATTATTATGGGATATTATTATTATTTATTGTTTAAATCTTACCCTTTATTATTCATCCTAAAATGTTTGGTCTCTATTTGGGTTGATTTAGGAGCCATTTGTTACCCTAGAATAAATAAAACTGCTCAGTATTCCCTACATTACTCACAATAGCCAAAAAATAACACAAATAAACAAACATACAACTAATCATGTGACTTTATTATGCTCTATTAACATTTACTACCATACTACAAAAACCGAATCCACCTGAATCAGACTGGGGTAGACATGTAAAATCTCTTTAATCAGTGTGTTTTCGTTGTGTGTGTGTGTGGACAGTAAATACAGTAATAATGGTCTGTCCACTAAATCAGTGGGTTTACAGGCAGCACTAATAAATTTAGCTTATAGCAGGGCCCAGCTGTCCGACTCCTCAGTCAGTCCCGCTGAAAGAAGACGTGCTTACAATAATATTGGGTCTTCAGCGGCACGCTGACAGACAACCCAGTGGTTTAGCTATTTGCGGCTCTTTGTTTGGCTTTGAAGGCGAGAGAGCGAGGGAGAGAGGCTCTCTGTCGTTTTCCCACCCTTCCTCTATAGTTCCTCTGATGAAGAGAAAGGCTCGTACTGCTGCGGGTCAGACAGAGAGGACGCTACTTGTCAGGTACAAAGCGTGCCCGATAGCACTCAGGACCGACCGGCTGGGTCTTAGTGTGTGCGGGGAAACTGGGAGTGTATGTCTCCAATTTTTACTCTTGAACATGTGTGTGTGTGTGTGTGTGTGTGTGTGTTGGTGCATGCCGGCTGGGTCTGAGGGGGGGTGGGGGGTTATATGTAAGTCTGATCAAAGCCGTTGGATGACGTCTCGAACAACGCGCTGACCTTCTATTACCACAAAGCCTCAGCCAGGACTCCTGCGCCTGCGCGTCTCGCTCCACCACCGCATGTCGTCTCTTTGTAAGCTCGTAGCTGGAAGGGCTAAGCCAATCACAGAGCAGAAGGCAGCGAAGACGATGAGATCTGATTGGAGGAGGAAGTGGGGATAGAGGATCTGCACAGAGCTTTATTCACACTGTGTTTATACTGCAGGTACTCGCTAAAGCCTTGCCTCATGCTACAACAGTAAACATGTCTATCTATCTATCGATCTGTCTATCTGTCTATCTGTCTGTCTATCTATCTATACATTTTTAAGGAATTATTAATAATTAAATGTATTTTAAAGGCCGTGAGGTGTTGAAATCAGAGATGATACTGAGTAAATATTTCTGTTTACTACTACATCATCATAGAAAGTTTTTTAAGTTTAGTAAATTCGTAAAGCCTCAGAAAGGAAGACGTGCAGCGTCATGACTCGGAAAGATTTAAGAAAACGTGTGACGATGGGCAGGTCAACTGCTTTATACTAAAAGATCTTTCCTCAGGATCGCATCTCTTCTACTGAATCTCGTGTTCACTCTGAAACGGATTGAAAGTATTTATTTTCCCTAAAAGTGTATTTATTTTTTCCCCCCAAAGTGAACTGACTTGTTAAATGTCAATTTTTTTAATCAGTGGGTCAGATTATTCATTTTTATTATTATTATTATTATTATTACGATTATTATTGGCGTACATTCTTATTTGTTGCTTGGTTTTTTTTTTTACACTTTTATTTTGAATTTTTCTGTTTTTTTATTAATTATGACACTTCGAGCAACTGAGTTGTATTAAAATGTGCTACACAAATAATTTCCCGTGGAAAATCTCCCCTAGCATTGCGCTTAAACACAGGACAAAGGATATTTTTCAACAAATACTGCTTATATATTATTAAAAAAAAGAGTCTGTGAAAGATTTTCTTCCAGATTTTCATCCAAACATTTCCGACACACCTCATAATCCTGTTGTTGATCAGCTAATACTGATGCTTCATCCGTCGAGATCTCAATACTAACCCAGATATAGACTATAATACTAACAAGTTATACTTATCTAACAAAATCCCATCGGGTAAAAATCTGCAGATTCAGTGTGAGACGAAACCAGTAAAAAATACGTCTCAGTTAATGAAATAAAAATAAGAATAAAAATAGATAACATTAAAGATAAGATTGAATATTGTGTTTATAGATGACATATTTACATCAATGCATAGTAATAAAACCGAACAACTAAACTTTAATAACCCCAATAATGTAAACAAGAGTGTAACTGTGTTTATCCAACATATAAATCAAGCTTTTACTAGCATCTAATCACATTTATGATTAACTCAGACTTTCCCTCAAAGTAATATTAAATCCAGTACATTCCAGTCTAGTAGACCCAAGAACGTATATACTGTCAGCACTATACGGCTAAATAAATAAATAAATAACATGCTTTGGCATAAATCTTAGCCCTATTACCCCTGCCTGTGAAATCACATGACACAAATAGAGACAGAAAAGTGGGAATAATAATAATATAAAATAAAGCGCGGGTGAAGAGGGCCGACGCCGTGTTTGCGTTTGCAGAAGCAGACAATGCTGTTTTCTTTCCTAGCGCAGGAGACCCTGGTGCGGCGTGACATTGACAGATTGGCTGTAATTTACGTGTGTTAAGGTTAAGCAGAGACGCTAGGCGACTGCTCCGAACCGACTTCCTACAAAACGCTTCCACTTTTTCTCCGTTTAACACATCCTCAGTGTTACTAGAACAGCACAGTTACTGCTTAATAAAGCTGCTGAAAAACCACACACAATGCACAAACATCCAGAGGGCTCCCCACACACACACACACACACACACAGGGCTCAGAGTGCGCACGCCGGCAGCCCCTGGAGGTTGAGGAGAGTGCGGGAGAAGGATGGGGAGAGAGGCCGGTGGAGCATTAATCACGGCGCAGGTGGAATTTGTCAGAGGTATCGATTGTGTAAGTAAATGTTACAGAAATCATTTGTCAACTTTTTACAGGAGGGCAACATGTCAATCGCTCAGGAGGAAGTGACTGTGAGCGCTGGGGAAATGCCATTTACCACTACACTCCTAATACTGACACAAACAAAAACAAACACACACACACACACACACACACTAAACTGACCTGCAAACTGCTACTGATCGATGGGCTATAGACAAGGGACACAAGTCCTGTGTTAACAACCAGAACAAAACACACACAGAATAAACACAGTCTCATCATGGAGGGCAATTCTACTGAAATTTCTGGTGGGTTTTTTTTTTATTTTATTACATTTTGGTTAATTTATGAAGCAGAAAGTATTTGAGAAACGTGTAGGATCTGTATTAGTACCAGGAAAGTGGTGGGTCACTGATTAGGAAGTGGGACCTCAGGGGTTACATTTTCAGACTGGGAATTGGAAAGTCACCACTAAGATGCCACTGCGGGGCCTCAGAGCCTCAACAGGTGAGGCTCTTTCAATTTAAGGCCCTGTCACAATAACTACACTACATCCTGATGTCTTCTATAAAGTGAACAATTTTCAAGGGAACGAGTGCGCTGATGTGCAGAATTGGGACGGTTTAAGGTGAGTCACCCGCCATTGCTATGTCCTTGCCGCAACACCTCTCAAACATAAAATGGCGGTGCTGATAGTTATGCTGTTCACAGGATCACAGCTACAAATAAAAATTACATAAATTTTACTTATTTATCCTTGACCGTTTTGTTGCTCTCTCCCCAAAAGTGCTCAGCTTTTCCGTCCTTTTTTTCTTTTTCATTGCTTTAAAACCTCACACTACCAGATGAATTCTGGGTAATATCCATGAATAATAATGGAGAAGCTCACCAGAAAATTGGGACATCCTACACACTTACACCCCTCAGCAGAAACCCGCAAATGACAGGCACAAGGGTGCAAGTGTGGATATCGGGAGAGGTCTCGTTCCACTGATTGATGAAGTAAACTCAGGTAAGAGATGCAGATGATGATGATGATGATGATGATGATAAAAAACTTCCAACTAGTCCAGCTACATGACTAAAAAAAATTTAGCATATATTATTTTTGGAATTGCATTCTACAAATTAAGCTTTCTAGTTAATATCTCCTTAAATATTCGTAGGGTCATTGGTGAGATGTTTTATATTTGCACACAAACTGCACTGGAGAACCAACTCCGAGCTGTGACACAGGCCCTGTCCCAATACCTGCACCCTCAGGCCCCTCTGTTGCGTGTTCCCACTAAGGGGTTCAAATTGAGTAGTGTGTCTCAATTCGCTGGTAAGCTTCGCCCCCCCCCCCCCCCTCACTTAGTCTTTTAATGAACACTTTCTGACCAAATGCAGGTCCAAGTGTGACATTTCAAACCAATGGAGGAAAAAAGTGGAAAAAGGGGACGGGTGTTGGCGGACTTTTGGAAAGAGCGCGACAAAAAGGACGTGGATAGGAAAATTTTTTAGTAAAAGTTTATTCGTGCAGTTATCACTGTTAGCAGCAATACCGCAAACAGCACGACTACTGGCACGGCCATTTTTGTCTGAGGGGTGTCGAAGTCGGCGCACTGATCAACTAAAGTGCGCACGTCCAAAATTGTACACTTTGTGAAAGAAGTTCGGGACAGGGGCATTAGAGCGTGCGGTTGTTTTGTCATGTGGTGGTGTATATAACACACTGCTGATATGTGGCTGCTTATGATTGGCTGACGCAGGCAATTTAGGCAATTTTTGAAATGCCTAAAATCTCTTAATGTGTAATATAAATTGATTTCATAGAAATTAATAGAAACAGATCCATCACATTAGTAATAATTGACACGTTTTGCACTAAAGATACTATTTCTTTTTGTCTTTAATCCAAATCGAAATACAAAAAAAGCTGAGGCCATGCCACGGGTGGGGTATAAAACCAGCCGGTGAAGCTTGCCCCACACTACCCCTCTGGCCAGGTGAGACAATAGAAACAATGGAGCGGGAGAATACACACGTAGGAGAGAGCTGAAAATAAATAATTCGTAAAGGCTTTTCACATGCCCTTAGCCATATGATTTATATTTCTATATTGTTCCCCTTCAGCATTGCACATACATTTTTAATGAGGGGAATGGAGGATATAGATCACGGAATGATAGCTGCCCCCTGATATTCTTGTCTAACCGCTTCATATATAAATCACTGGATGCTACAAAATGGGAAGGTAGATGACAGTGTTTATGGGGTGCTGCAAAAAAAATGGGTAAGGGGCAAAAAGAGCGCTGGGGTATTACCCTGACTATTATAAGGCAAAGTATTTTAACCTCACATAGTCACTATTGTGAAGTGTTTGGATTTTTGTACAATTACCGTGCCCTTCTTGGCATGAAGAAAAATAAGATCAATAATTAAGCCATCAAAATAAGCAAAGTTAAAAAAAAAGGGTAAATTAAACAAGTATTTAAATGGTGATAATAATATAAAAGACATTAAACCTAAAAAAAATAAATAAATATCGAGAAATGTTCTTCCAGTTTTTCCAAGCTTCAGCATTGCATTCACCCAGAAGATGTGAAAGCTCACTAATTGACAACGCTTTTACAACGTTTCTACAATGATTTATGACTAGACATTAATCACAAATTGTCAAATCTTTTTAGCAACGAATTAGACTTGCTCACACTCCAGCGGTCCAGCTGGTAACCTAAAAAAAGGGGGATTTTGTACCCATGTTGGTTGTGGGATATTTGACTCTGTTCGATAGAACCTGCCTAACTTTTGGTCACCATAACACACACTCACTGGTGTGAAGGAATGCTGCATCCTGCAGGTCAGCGTTTATATATATATATATATATATATATATATATATATATATATATATATATATATATATATATATATATATAAAGAGATTTATTACTGAAGCCGACATTTAGGAGCTGATTAAAAAGGTCACAGATACTCGAGAGAGAGACTTGTAGTCCCAAACTTCATATTCCCTTGTAATCTACCTCTGGCTGAGTAAGAATAATGAGTGTCCTATGGGGTATTAATCTTAGTGACCACCGCTCACTGTGGCCACCCCCTGGGGTCAAAGGTTAAAGTGGAATCCCTTGACCCCTGCTCTGTTATTGCAGAGAAACGCAGCTAAAAGGTGTTTTTCTCATCACTGGGTCACTGCCATACCATGAGTTTTACATGAACGTTTTTATTTGGAAGAAGAAGGCAACCGTTTGTCAAAGGGAAAGACAGGAGCTTCTTTTAAAAAAAGCGTGAGAGGGGCCAGGGAAGAGTGGAAAATAACACCTAAACCTCTTAAACCCGTGCAATAACCCCGAGACAGTTTCAGTGATCGACAGTAGCAGTTCCGCAAGTCAACAATATTTATAGCCAAACTTAACTTAAATTGAATTTGTTTTTGTAACATACATGATTATACACAGTACAACATATAATAAAATGTTTTTCTTCGCATATCCCACCCTGGAAAGTTGGGGACAGAACGCAGGGTCAGTTATGATACATCTTAAGGGTTAAGGGTCTTTGCCAGGGACCCAACGGTGGCGGGCTTGGCGGCGGGCGGTTGGGGCTTGAACCCGGGTCTTCTAATCAACAACTCAGTGTCTTAACCATTTGAGCCACCAATGCCCCCAAAAATATATTTAAAACTTTAATCATTTGGTGTCCCAATCCTTTTGACAAGCCCTCGTGCACTGTGGGTTGGGGTGGAGCCATTAAGGAAGAGGCCACGCCCATCGGAATAAAAGTTCTCATTAGAGTATTAAAAATATTTCGTTGGAAGTACTTTGTATTGATTTGATGTGACTCTTCTGTCTAAAGGGACAAGTGAGTGCAATCATAACAGAGCCAATGGGTTTGCCTTTAATTTTATTTAATTTGTCACCCGTCTGTAGTAATATGCCAACGTAGAGGCATCCTAATGAAGTAGGCATGCAGTGTTTGTGTGTGTGAAGGTGTGTAGTGTTGCTAAGACACACCTCCAGACCTGGTCGCCAAAAACTTCCTAGAAGAATCCATGCCAAAAAGTTTACTGTAACCATTACACATCCTTTAAGAATGAAACACCCCCCAAAGTAGATGGGCGAAAGAAAACCCAATGCAATTTTCAGACATTACTAGAAAAAGGTTTTTTTAATTTTTTTTTTTATTTGAAGACCACCTGTTGTCTATTATTTTTACATACTGCTTACTCATAAATCATAACACTGGGTAATTAATCAAGCTGTCAAAACAGAGACTGAAGGTCACATGCTGAGGTCAAAAGGTGTCACTGGGCCAATGGAGGTCAGGGTCACACCGCATTCCTCATTATCAAGTTGAGATGAGAGAGGGCCCGAGCGAACAAAAGCGAAAGCAGATGGAGAAGGATGGAGGGTGAGAAGAGAAGAAAAGAGACAAAGAGGAGAGAGAGAAAAAAAACATGACAAAGAAAAGTGAAAGAAGCTGTCAGCTGCCTGCAAATGAAGATGGGGAGCTGATTTGGAGAGGGGAGGCAATGTAGAGAGACAGACACACACACACACACAGAGAGAGAGCGAGAGAGAGAGAGCGAGAGGAGAGAGAGAGAGAGCGAGAGAGAGAGAGAGAGGAAAAAGACAGAGACAAAAGAAGAGCAGGCATTAAAAAAAAAAGAACAAGGCAGAGAAAAAGATAACTACAAGATGTTTCTGCCATATAGACACAAAATTGGTTGGAGAGAGTAGGCCTGGCTGTGGTCTGTGAACCCCCCACTAACCCCCCCTTCTTTTTTCTAACACACACACACACACACACACACACGCTCACACACTCGTCAGAGATGTGAGGAATCAGCGGTGGCAGATATGATTGTTATCTGCTTGTCTTCTCTCTTCTGAAAGAAACGATGAAGCACAGAGATACCTTTCACTCCGGGCTGCATATCGCTTCTTTAAACACGGACAACGTGCTCGGAAACACAGAGGTCGGTCACGTTCAATACACAAACCCCATCAGATCACTTCTTTCTTTCTTTCTCTCTCTCTCTCTCTCTCGCTCTCTCTCTCTCGCTCTCTTCGAACTCATAGACCAAACCTGCCGCCGCCGCTGCTGCTTAAAAAGAAAAAAAACTGGCAGAGAGCTGATAAAACAGCTGTGTAACCATCGTATTTGAGGCTGTTCCTGTTGTTGTACGAAAGAAACCAATCAAAACGCAACGGTGGAATAAAATTCATAGAGCACAAAGTGTTAAATTAGATTACTATGCACATTTTTTTTTTTCATTTCGTCAGTCGTGTAGCGGGGTGTTATTGGGGTGGGGGGAATTACCTGCACAGTACTTAACACTAGTTGACAAGCAACTTTGAGTGTCCGCCTGTCAAAAACTCAAGACCTCTATAACACGCTGCATAAATTACCCTCGGCGTCAGAACCTTCAATAAAAGTGTGACGCCGACGAGCGAGCAAACCGAATTCTGGCGCGGGAGGAAGTCTAAAAAGCAGTGAAACAATTTTAAAAAAGTGCATATGCGGCGCAACTCCTAATATCCCTCTCCGCGGCGTGAAATGCGAATTCTCAGTCGGTTCTCTATCAAAACATCACTCCTGAACGCGGCGCGGACCACTGCGCAAAATTAGCTGTCACCCTTTCCTCAAAATCTTTGTTAATCTCGTTTCCAGTGTTTGTGGATTTATCAGCACATGCATCAATGTCAGCTCCTTGGGTTACTGAGGCGCACTACTTCACAGAAGATATAATTAAAAATGTTTGGCCGCCGAGAAAAGGAATACAAGGTGGGGTAAGAGGGGTTGGGGTGGTGTGCGAGTGTGTGCGGGGTGGGGTGGTGGTGGGAATATGGTTGGGGATTGTGAAGCGACATCATCTTGTTGTTCACCTCGTCTTCGTTTCAGCGCGTGGCAACACTCAGACCTGGAGTGTGTAACGACAAACAAACAGGATGTGTTTTGCGAGCTGTGACACGGCGGGTCAAGAAGGCAGGAGCGGTAATGAAAATGTTTCGCAGACTAGTTGCAGAACAGCCTGGACTTATTTAATGGCCAATAAACTCTCTCGCCTCGACACAACCGCCGCTTTGTGAAACTTAGGCATAGTTCTAGAAGTCGTCATGGAAGTACACAGAATGGAATGACTACGGGGAGAGAAGAAAAAAAAAAAAAATAGAAAAAGAAAATCCCAAAAGAAAAGTATTGTGGAGCACAATTTCCCAGCGGCTGAGGATCTTCCAGTGGCTGTAAAATGAATTCCACACAATCCCCTCTATTCAAATATCAGCCTCATTATTATTCATACAATAAAAAATTCTGGCTGTTTATTGGAGCCACAGCACTTTATATTTATAAACAGTCCACAATGTTTATTATTAAACTTATTCAATTTACACGGACAATCAAATCAGCTCCTAACCAGAACAACTTAACAATACACTTTATAAACTATCACTTAATAAATAAATAAATAAATAAATAAATAAACATGCAGCATGGACGGCGTCCCGGACGTCCCTTTTGCTATAAGCTACTCTAATTGCTCTGCAAGCACAGGATTCTGTGGCTTCTTTATTAAGCGAAAAATCTAGCATTTGTTTGGTCTCCGATGTCTACCCATCTCTCCTTTCTCTCCCGCGCCTGTCAAACGAGACGCAAACATTAACAATTCAAAAGCTGGCCGTTTCCGACACTACTTTTGGGATTAAGAGGCTGAGATGTCCATGAGGATGGAGCAGAGGTGGCCAGATGACACCCTGCCTCACAGTCGCCATGATCGTGAGGAAGGAAAATCCGGTTGAATGCAAAAAATGCTCGTCGTGCCTGTGAGGATAGATATGAGAACGTAGAGTGGTTTTATGTATGTGGAAAACTATTTTCTCATCCTAGTCATCCTGACCTATCACAAGCACTCGTGTCAAACACAGCCAGTGTGCATCACCATTCATTTACAATAACATTGACAGCATTTGGCAGACGCCCTTATCCAGAGCAACTTACATTTACCTTATTTACACCACTGAGCAACTGCGGGTTAAGGGCCCTGTTTAGGGTATCAGTAGTGGCAACTTGGTGGTGCTGGAAATTAAACCCCAACCCACAATCTTAACCACTGGGCTACCACTTTCCCCTTCAAGATCTCGCAATAGACTGTCAAAACTTGCCATGACTGGCTATATTTTATATCATCCAAGTGAGGTATTAGGTAAAGTTTTCAACTAGCAGTGAACGCGCCACGGATAAACCTCATAAACCTCATGTTGCCTCTGTGCAAGTTACGCCGCATCAACAGAACACGCTAGCAACAGCCTTTCATCGCCTAAGTCGCCTCATGCCACTTAAAAAAGACGTCCTTTTATCCGTAGGGCTAATAATCAATGCAACTTTAGGTCAGCGCTCTGCTGAGCTTCTGACCAAATAACCACTCGAGTCTCTCTCTCTGTCACATGGGTCTGCAAAGGCTCGTTAAAAGTTCATAGCAGCTCAGCCGCTGATCTATTCATGTCTCTACATAAACAAGCTCAGTGCAGGCCAGGGCATGGAGTCGAGCTGCAGCGTTTGGCCTGTACTCGCTTCACTTTAATTAATTTGCGAAACCGAGTAGCAGTAGACTTTGAGGCCAGATAGAGGCCAGCGTTTGAGGGCAGCGTTTCCCATCCTCACCATGCCACCGTCCTCTGATGCCCTCAGATCTGCATGCTGACAGAGGAATTAGCGGATGAACGAGATCCTTTAGTCTACCTTTCTCTCTGCTGCTCTGTCAGACCTCCGTCGATGAAGGAGGACAGAGCCTTAAGTGTACGTTTCTGGCGCGGTGGGTCACTTATTCTTTTCTTCATGAGAAAATGGACTCTCGTAGATGCTTGTTAAAATCCCTACCTACACTTCTCGCTTAATGTCGGCCATCCATTTGAGTCGTCTTAGGCGGCTGACAAGGCTTTACAGGAAGATTAATTGTCTTGTGTCAGGTGGCGAGCAACCCCTGTCCCTCTCTCATTTCCTTTCTTCTCAACCACACATGCAATAATGGAGCCCATCTTTGTTGCAACTGTGTGATTAGTGGTAAAACGAAGAGAGAGGACAAGCGAACGCGTGAATAGAAAAGTGACAAAAAAAAAAAAGCATTCCTTACTTTATACGAGGGAAGATTTAAGCATGCGAATTAAAATTTACTTGGAAATCAAAGTTTTAATTAATCAGCATTGAGTGACGGATGTTTAACAAATGGATGATTTTTACAATGAAAAAAACAATGACAATTTTAATTTTTTGAACTCTTCCAAAAATAAAAAGAAGTAAAATAAAGTATAACAGACAGCCTTGCGGGGAGGTGGTCGGTGCGATTCATCTTCCAGGTCCACAGGCCATCCCTCTTGCTTACTGGAGTGACAATGGGAAAGTGCACGTCTCACTCCAGGGGCAGTAGATAATAGCTGCCCATTACCTGGCCATTCCCAAAGCTCGGAGCCTGTGAAAGCAGCCAGACTAGCGCCGCCTCTGCTAAACACGGGAGTCGCCCATGAGAGTTTGATTGAGGACAAAATACCCTTCTTTTAATCTGCTGTTTTTTTCCCCACCACTCTTTTTTTCCCATTCACACCCTTATTACTTAGAGGGAACCCCTACTCACGGGCGATCCCTGCCATTTCTCCCCCTCCAGATAAGGAGAGAGAAAGAGAGAGAGAGAGCGAAAGAGAAAAGTCTATGGTGGCTGCCGTTGAATAAGGGGGCTAGTGTCTGACTGGGCGCTGTCTCATTAAAAATGGGCAACTGTCTAATTGTCTGGCGGACCTCTGAGAGACTAGTATATTATACTCATCGCAATTAACCAAACAAAAGAGTTTAACCGCCCAAGCACTGGGGATGAGGCTAAGCCTGGAGAGAGAGAGAGAGAGAGAGAGGACGAGAGAGAGAGATAGAAAGAGAGGAACTTAAAGAAGGAGGGGGAGAGAGGGAGCGAGATTGGGGTTAAATCCTTAGACAAGAGAGGAAGGCGGGAGCAGAAAATCAGCTTCACTAGTCGGGTGAAAATTTTTAGCTGTGGGGTTTCCGATTGGTCAGCTGCCGATGGCTGCTGGGTGCCACTCCGTTTGCCCGTGCTCATTTACGGCGCACCTTTGTGTCGGACCTGTGTGTTTACAGCCAAGGCCCAGGGCCCGAGTACTCGCAGCTCCTATTCACGCTGGCCGTCTTTTAGCTGAGCCTGAAACACCCCTTAAGCCCACTTAACTACCATTTTCCCTCACTCTCCCAGCTCTCCTTTTGTGCTCTCCTCCATTACATCAAACGCACGAACAAAGGCTGCAGAACAGAAACCGCGGCTACAGAATAGACCCATCACAAATATTAATTTGAAAAGGTGTTGAAGTGCGAATCTACTTTTATGCACAAGGACAACTTGGGATCTGTCTGTCTCTCTCTCTCTCTCTCTCTCTCTCCCTTTCTCCTTCACCCCTCAACCTCCTGGCTTACTCTTGCACTCTCTCTCTCTCTCTCTCTCTCTTTATATGCTGCAATGAGCTTGGTTTTCAGCTGCAAAAGGGGAGGCAAAAGGGGCCGGGAGTGCAATTATCCATAAGCAAAGGATTGAGATTCAGCCAGGCTAAAGACTCCACACTTGCCATTATGAGCGACTGAGATGTGAGGCTGCATTCAACTCAGCATGTCTATTAAGACACAGTGGACACCCATACAAGTACACTCTCACACTCTCCCTTTTTCACACACCCACACCCAAACACCACAAACACACTGTCACACAGCTACAATTCAGACATCTATACACAAATTAGAGCTGGGAGTCTCCGATTTATTATTATTATTATTATTAGTATTATTATTATAGACACCAACCTTTGGGTTTTATTTCTGCAAATGAGATTTTTCTAATAGCTTTATTGTAAGAAATCGAGTAAACCCTACGAAAGAAGGCGGAGTTTAAATAAATCACTTTTATTAAACCGAGCTCAAATTTTACCCCCTAAACTTTATAATATATATCTTATACCCGGTTTAGGGTGTGCATAGGCTCCTGTGAAAACAATACCACCAGTTTCCAAACGAATTCTCTTAATTATCACAGCAAAGAAATTACAGCAGCAAGCGGCATGAGGAAAAAACAAATAATACAAAATCACCCCGTTTTGTTAAAAAAAAAAAAAAATGACATGTTTGCTTCAAATACGAAGATCAGACAGAGGAGAAAATGATATTTTAGGCATAATCAGAAATTACGGTGGGGAAAAAACCCAAAACAAAACAACACAACAAAACACACACACACACACTGCCCTAAATAAGCGTCTATCCCTTGCACATTTTTCTGTCTGATGCTCCTCAGGTGTTAGATGTGTAAGTGGTTAAAGGAATGAGATTTGGAAGAGGAGGAAAAGCGGTGCGGCTCGTTTTTGCCGGGTCATCCTGTCAGTGCCTGATCGACACCCAGTTTAATTGTGTGCATTTTCTGTTAGCATATTGCTAATTAATCTAAGCTAACACAGACTCTGGATATTATCAATTTCACATCCTTTTAGATTTCAAATGCAATGGACAAAGGGCACGCCTGGCCCGATGTAAACCAGACGCACACAAGCTTCTGCAGATGTGTGTGTGTGTGTGTGTGTGTGTGAGAAAGAGAGAGAGAGAGGGTTTTTCCAGTTTTGATCATTAACAGAGCCGCCGCAGCGTCGATCAAACCTTTTCCCAGCATGCTCCTTCACAGGCTGGGGGCCCCTCGGCAGGACCCCAGCCTACAGCACTGCTTTCTGGGCCACCACAAAACAGCCAGCGGGGATCTAAATTTCATTCAGAAACCTAACCATCCGGCCCTCCTGCCTCCAGCTTTTTTCCTCTAGACTCCACACACACACACACACACACACACACACACACACACACACACACACACACACACACACAATTACTCATAATCTGCTTACGTGGGTAGACTGCGGTGGGTTTGCTAACATTAGCAGCGAGTAGCCCTTTTTGACAGAAGAAGAGAAGAAGAAAAGAAGGCCAGTGGTCTCCAGGTGTCCAGTAATAGTCCGGAGAATTGGTTATTATTCGCCTCCGCCACACATCGAGACTTAAATATTTCACACCCTATTTTTGGTCAGTATTGAGAAAGCGAGACAGGGATAGACGGGGAGGGGGGACGACAGAGATAAAGAAACTATCATTGCCTTTGGGCTCATCAAAGACCAGACTGATGTGAAGAAGAAAAGAGAAATGAAATGTCAGGGTTTTTTTTTTCTTTTTTTTTTAAGCTTATTAAACTTCTCATCTCCGAGCCTGGACTTTACCTGCCTTTATTTCGGTCTCAATTCTAAAAATAACTTATAGGGTTTTTTTTTTTTAAATACCTTGATTTATCCCCAGGCTAAACCTTGCATTATATATATTTTTTATAGAGCCATATTGGCAGCAGGTTTGTGCTTATTGGCAGCAGGGTGATGTTCATGAGCCGGCTATTTTACACAAGTGTTCAAAGGCGCTCTCGTCCGTACGCGGTTCGCTCGGGCAATAAAAGGCCGCGTCTACTGTAAACCGATACTAAGGATGTTTTAACGACGTCTCAAACAACTTCACAGATGTGGCAAAGAGAAGAAATGACGATCCAATAATGTGAGCTGTGTTTTCTTTCTGATGTTTAATAAGGGACTCAGTTTTCTAATACGGCCCTGCTTAGTTTAGCCAAAAGGTAAAAAGCTAACAAAATGATACTGGAACCCTTTGCGTATTAGTTCTTTTAGGGAAAAAGCGAAAGAAAGAGAGAGAGAGAGAGAGAGAGAGAGGGAAAGAGAAAGAGGTTTAAAACAGCTCCATTTTCCTTTCTCCGCCTTCTCGAAGCGAGAGTTCCCTGTATGGTCAAAGCAGCGGCGTAGGGAGGAAGTGATGAAGGCTAATGCAACAGTTCAGCAGACAGAGATGAGAGTCGTGGAAAAAAAAAGAGAAGAAAAGAAAGACACCGAGAGCAAAAGAGACGGGAGAAAGCGAAATACGACATTCCTCCCATTCGCCCCTCTATTCTAAACCACAACGACATTTTCCTTCCATAGGGGTCTAACATGAATTCTCTGGAAAGCTCCTGGATGGTGCCTCGATCTGGACAAGCAGGAACGAGCCGCCGGTTACTTATGCATTCATTTATCTTTTCATCACACACAGCTTAGCAGCTCTTTAGTGCTTTTACGCCCTCTGTTCCTTCCCTGTACCCTTCAAGGGGCATCTACATAGGGTGCACGACTAACAAGGGCTAATGGTGTCGCATTTTATTACCCCATCCTGAGAGGAGGAAGTGGAAAAAAAATTGCTGAAAGCAAGAAAGAAAGAAAACAAGAAAGAAGGAAAGAAAGAAAGAAAGAAAAAAAGAAAAAGGGGGAATGAGTGGAAAAAAAGTGTGCACAGAAAAGGCAAATGACCACAAACATGGCCAGGCCCTGAGTCCTAATGAATAAAAATGAAGATCTTGTCAAATGATGAAGTGACAGGTTAATTTGTAGCGCTGCGATTCTGTGTGAACAATCAGAGGAAGTGAGGGAGTGTGAGATCCTCAGAAAAGAGAGAAGGCTAAAGGAGAGGGAGAGAAGGAGAAAGGGAGGGAGGGGGATCGGAGAAGAAGAGAAGAGAGAGAGAGAGAGAGAGAGTCACTAGAGATGGCTTCCGCTTTCTAAGAAAAGGCTGCCATCTATCTGCACACACAAACACAACCACCAGAAGAAAACTACAGGCAGCTCGAGTCCAGATTCGGATATAAAAAAATATAAAGAGACACACGAGGAAGGGTAAGTATGATTAGATGCAAACACCCCCTCCCCCCCCCCCCCCCCCCCCCCCCCCCAAAAAAAACCCCCAAATAACAAAAAAAAAAACCCCAAAAAAACCAAACATCCACATTTGGGCTATTAAAAGTATATGCACTGCCTGGAGCGAGTGTTTGCTCTCCTGCCAGCTCTTCGTGCCCACACACACACAAACACACACACCATCAAGATCCACCAGCACACTCTGATATCAGAGCACACCTTCCGGGCAGGCAGACGCTGCACCTTTGATCAGTGTGATGGCCAAATGAGTGCTATTTGTCTTCTTTGGTCTTTTCAGTGTCTGTGTATTAATGCAGCTCTGAGAATCATCCTGACCAGCTGTATCATTTACTCATGTGAGTTCTCTCTCTCTCACACACACACACACTCACACACACACACTCTCGCACAAACAGAATACAACAACGATCTAAATATTTAACAAAAATAAAATAAAAAACAGTGACTATTTTTACTTATCGAATTTATTTGCTTTTATACGATATAAAAAACAATACAAGACATTCTGGATCAAACCGCAGCCCGAGTGGATGTTTAATATACAACCAATTCACGGGTCAGTTCGTTTACAGACACTCAGGGGCCCAACATTGACAGCTTGGTGGTGCTGGGAGCTACCATCCTAAGTTTTTTTAATCAATCAATCAATCAGTCAGTCTGTCTACCTATATTAAACAGCCCCACAATACGACTTAATCTATCTACCTACCTACCTATCTGCCTGTCTGTCTATGTATCTATCTGTCTGTCTGTCTCTGTATGTCTGTCTGCATATCTGATATGTCTCTGTCTCTGTATATCTATCTGTCTGTCCGTCTCTGTATATCTATCTGTCTCTGTATATCTATCTGTCTCTGTATATCTATCTGTCTCTGTATATCTATCTGTCTCTGTCTGTCTGTCTGTCTCTGTATATCTATCTGTCTGTCCGTCTCTGTATATCTATCTGTGTCTCTATCTGTCTCTGTATATCTATCTGGTCTCTGTATTCTCTGTCTCTGTATATCTATCTGTCTCTGTATATCTCTGTATATCTATCTGTATATGTCTGTCTGTCTCTGTATATCTATCTGTCTGTCTGTCTCTGTATATCTATCTGTCTCTGTATATCTATCTGTCTCTGTATATCTATCTGTCTGTCTGTCTCTGTATATCTATCTGTCCATCTATTTATCTATCTGTCTGTCTCTGTATATTTGTCTGTCTGTCTGTCTATCTCTCTACCTACCTAACTTAAACAGCCACTGGCTATCCATCTAAGTTCTTATATTAGGAACCAGAATTTTGTTGTTATGAATAAAGTTATGTGATGAACGTTGTATTTATGACCATCACAATACGCCTAAAATTACCAACAGCTCCAGGATGCTGACAGAAAACCTTGAACACAACATAAACATCAATTAATGAGTAAAACGAGGGGACAATTTCCTGCGTGTGAAAATACCTTGTAAATAGTTTCCTCTCTGCCACGAGTCTGATGTACAATAGCTTTCTCTATTAACTAGCAACCGAAAGGCATGTGTCACGTCCTGTACACAGTCTTCAGCGCAACTAAGACAGGATTTAACTATAATCCAGACTAATTTGATATTTTTGTATGTAATCCTTATAACCACAGAGTTTTTACTCGATAAAAACACACACTGCATAAACCGACTGCTGAGCTCAAGCTTAAATATACAGTATGTGATGATACGTCTGACTGTTTAATATTTTAAAAAGGACTGTTCACGACAGCCTGGGCGACGATTCCGATTTTTTTTCCTTCAATTTCCTTTATTAACGTTATAAATTCATAGCCTAATCGTTGCTATTGAATCATTGATCAATGTCAGAAACGGAGATCATAATAAAGGATACGGGGCTTTTATTTAACAAATAAAAGAAAAAATTCGCCACCATTTATAAAACAAAATCAGGGACGCCTTACACAACAAGCGCCACAACTCTCTGGACGGCGATGAACAGTCCCGGTGCTAATAAATCCCAACACAAAAACCTCTTTTCAACAAAATAATCAAACTAATGTAACAATGGATGTTACAATAAACCGTCTTATTTTATTAAAATCAGTATAAAATAATGCAGTCAGTCTCTTATCATCACAACACAACACACTCCTATCATAGCTGAGTACAGCGGTACCATAATAATAAAAAACAGGTGAAAGTGACTCAAACCAATTAGATTTGGAGGAACCATATTATATTATTATATAATATAACTTATTAAATTAGCAGATCCATAAATCTATTATCTACAAATGAACACTCAAAATTAACACTGACACTTTAAACATTTATATACGCATACACAAACACTACGATAAATACTACCTTTATTATTAGTATATAAACGTATCTGCAATCATTTATTCCTTTTTTATAAAATCTTTAGTTAACTCTTATAAAAAGATCTAAAATGGTTATGCATATCATACAGTTATTTATTGTCTTTACCAAGGCATTATATATATTTTATTTTGTATAATATATATTATATATATATATATATATATATATATATATATATATATAATATATATATATATCTTAAAAAAATAACTTATCTGTCTGCTATAATAAACGAAATCATTTAAAAATGTCGGGATGTGATTTATTTACATTTGGACATTATTTCTTAATAAATAGGCAGCATATTGAGGTGATTATTATTACAATATCGTTATCTGAATCTGGAGATGCTCGAGATATGAAGAATTGTAAGACTCTTTAGCATTATGGCAATGTTGCTCTGCCTTTGGATGCTGTCGCACGTCTGACAGACACGCTCACCGACAAACTGTGCAGTTGGCTTGATACTCGATTTAGCGGACACTTTTCAGCCATATATTCTCGATTTCTTACCTTATTGCATTCGCGATACTTGCATTCGTTTCAGCACTGCAACTTTCACTCTGGTTTTTTGTTTTTATGATTTTTGAGGCATTTTTTGCCTTTATTGATAGGACAGAGAGATGAAATGAGAGAGAGAGAGAGAGAGAGAGAGAGAGAGAGAGAAAAAGAGAGAGAGGTGGGACCGGAAAGAAACCGAGTCACAATCAGACCTGGATTGCAACAACAACTTGGCATGTGGATGACAGTGCTTTAAGCCAACTATGTCTTTTATAGTCTTCACTGAATGCGGGTAGACGGTTTGAATGAATTCTGCTGGTAAATACAGGACAAATGCCGTCCCGTATTCATTCTAAACAGGACACGCTATTTAATTCTCAAAAAAGAATTTGCCAACCCTATTCTTAACCCTTTATATCCCCATTGTTCTTCACTTGTCTGATTAAACACCTCGAATTCTTAGTTGATAAATAATTTCAAGAAAAGTTCAATTAAAGTAATGGTCTAGTAAGAATTTAGGGATGCATGATATTTATTGGACAATTAAATAATCGGGAGATAAGTTTGAAAACGACGCCATTTTTATTGCTCCAATAAATAAAAGAAATATAAATATAAATAAATCAGGTAAAGATTGCTTGCTTTTAAATCAGTCAATTAGTCTGATTTATCGAGGATTCATCTGCTTTCCGAGTGCAAGTGACTGCAGGCAGTGTTGCCAGATTGAGCAGATTCCTGCCCAATTGATTACTTTTTGATCACCATAGACCAGAAATAAATGCATTGGTCTGGTTGATAAAATTTGGCTGCTTTTTGATACAACTGGCAGGTGTTTGATTTGAACAACAAACATGTAATTTTATGGATTTTTGAATCAAATTCAAATAATTTTTAATAAATTATTTCTGGTGTCTCATACAAAAATAAAATCATTTGTAGAATCAGGACTGATGTTTGCTATTATAGTTCGACCAGAACTACTAAAATATCAGTTTCATCAGTTTATCTTAGATTTTCTATTCCTCTGGTGTACAAACTGCAGATTATATAAAAATATAACATAAAAAATATCAACTCGGTGTTTTTCAGTATCGGAATCAACCACAGGAAAAACTTACATTATCGGCTATCGGTAATAAATCATTAAGCTTACAAATTACTGTAGTTTTTTCTTTTAGAAAATCTTTTATATGCAGTCTGTCTGTCTGTCAGGTTCGTTAGCTTTTGCAAAGCAAAGCCAGTGCAGTTGCATTGCAGGTTACAGGCCACAGCAGGGGCTTTTTGATGCATTAGCTGTAAGCTGCGAGACAACATACAGAGCAGCCGCTTTTTCAGCCGTCAACGAGCCAGATATACCAGAGCAAACATGTTCTAATCAGCCCGCAAGCCCTTAGTCAAACACAGCGTTAACAGATGCCGCTTTCGCATCTCCTACCGAGCATTACCATCTAAATCTGTGCGTCGGTGAGAGCACGACCTGAATACACCGCCACGACTGAGTGAGGGAACAGAAAGCAAACTCAACTCCAACGGACGAGGGCGGGGCCAAAGGGTGCTGTTAACCTTCATGAAAATTGCACATAAATGTAACAGGAAGAACAATGGTTTAAGGGGTAGCACATTTGCCTCAAACCTCAGAGGTATAGGGGGTTGATTCCCATGGAGTGTGTGTATACTTTTCTTTCCTCTCTCAGTCGTAAGACATGCATAAAAGTCTAAGTTTCACCTTTTAAACTTCTGCAGTGTGCAAGTGTGTGAGATTGTGCTGTGTGTTGAACTGACAACTGTTCCAGGTTTTCCTCTACCTGAGAAATGCTCCAGGTTTGGATTTAATTGTAATGTTTAATCGTGTGGTAATTGTTTGTAATTGATTTTCATTCGTTTCAGCTTTCGCTCTCACGCCCCTGTGAAAATGATCTGGCTAAAAAAGTAAAAATGTGACAAGATTAAAAGCTACGATATATATTTATATGTTTATATGTATATAAAAAAACCCAACAAATAACAAAAGTCTGATTTAACGGTTTCTCTCCAGCTGCAGTGTTCCAAACCTACTCGAGAGCTGACCTTGAAACTTTACGGGTTTACCTGCTTTGCTGAAAACGCCTCTGACATACCTCCAGGCGAAACCCGAATGAAGGGGGGAAAAAAAACCACACAAAACTTTCTCTTTGTTCTTCTTTGCCCTCTACTCTTTGGTGCCTTTATCTGCCGAGTTCAGTGAGGAGTCAGTGGGACACAGCGAGGTGCTCGGCTAAGCAGGAGAGGAAGGAGAAGTGAAAGCGCGAAAGCACCCTGTTAAAACGGCAACGGCTAATAAGCGCTTGAGTGATTCCTCACGGCTGGAAGTTGGGAAGAAAATATGGCCTTGTCCTGAAGATTCATAGCGGTGCTAGACTGGAATAAAATAAAATGCTGACTTTATTTCTTATAGACTGTTAAATCTGGCAAGCCTAAACTGACTTCAGAGTTATTATTTAATGTAAGTAAACATGCAAATCCTAATTTATAATTATACACCAGTGGCAGTTTAGCATGTAGCATCTTTACTAATTGGTAAATAGCTGCCTTTTTATTTATTATAACATATAATCATTATTTAAAATAAAACTCTAGTGCATCATTGTGGTACGTACCACCTGTTAGGTGCACGACTTAAGACTGCAAGTCAGAACGTTCTGGGTTTCCCCTCAAACGCAACAGGAGACTAAGCAAAGATCATAAAAGATCAGAAATGTGGAATTATTATAGAATAACAAGTGACATTAAACAGACAAAGCTAATAACGTGCTATAAGGTGATGAATATTTATGATATTAAATCCTTTCCACACACATACTCAGTGCATTCTTTTCTTACTTCTGTTTTTTTTTCCCTTGTTGTGCTTGCACTAAGATTGGGCTCTAATTCCTGCAGCATTAAAGGGGCCTGCGCTTTGATCTTCAGCCGTGCTGCTCAAACAGAGCCCGCATATGGTTTGGGGGTGGTCTCCGATCCCGACCAGGCCCCCTTTACACGGCACACTGATCCAGTTCCAGGGACCTGCACTGGCCCCTTGCAGCGAGCTGACAACTTCATTAACCCTACTCAGTAGCTGTTTCCCAGCATTCTTATTGTGTGCAAACAACTCTTACCGAGCGCGCACACACACACACACACACACACACACACAGTCAGAAAAGCAAATATGACTTTAAAAAATCATATTAAAAATGTACAATTCCGTTCAAAAAAATATTTTTAAGAGAATTCAGTCAATTCTATAACATTGTTTACAAAATATCCTTCTCTCACCCATAAACTCTGTCCGACGTATCGTCCCTGCCCACCAGTGCTGTGACCTCGCTATTACCATTCCTGAGGCTACCAGAGAATTTACATTAAACTTAATCCAGCTCTTTCTAATGTAGATGTTGTGTGGGAATCAATCACAGATTGAGCTTGGTATATATACACCTTTATTGTAAAAGGATTGATGATTGATGAAATTTTCATTGGATGAGTCAGGTGGAACGAGTGCACACAGGCGCGAGGAGACAAATTCTAATTTCAGCTCACAATCACAAGGCTTTTCTCTCTGCTGCACCTACACTCTATCATAATCTATTTGCTTTTAGCACCTCGCGTAAGGTACGCCAGGATCTCCCCGTCTCGTTACACCTACATGGTCAACTCCTTGATATTTCTACCGGTCCGGACACAAACTACCTTTTAGTCGACATACTTTCATGACTCTTACGTGTTTCTGATAGTTTTAGAGAATAATTGAGGACTGAATTGTAAATAATAGATGACTAGAATATGCTGTAGTAGGAAACTAATCAACACTGGGATGAGCAATGCAGTTACTTTTTCCTCTCAGATGATGATTCTTTCCCAACTTTCACATGTTTTATTCCTCTTATCCCTCAGCAATTTCCTAACAATTAAGCATTTGTACCTAATAACAAATTAATCCATTTATAAAAAAATAGAGTCTTTGGTCTAACTAGAAAAAACATACATGGCATAAAACTACTGGACGAATAAAAACTCAATAAATAAATAAACAGCACAGACACCTAAGACTTTTTTCCATAAATATTAAATCGGTCCCCAAGGACATCTGCGACCTGCAACGTTTTTTCTTGCCTTTTTGGCAGAACAATACTTAAATCGATAAAATTACAACAAAGGAAAATCGGGTGAATCAGCAATTAATTATGGAGGAGTCATAACTTTTTGACTATTATTTTCTAACTGTGATTGTTGCAAGTTAAAATAGCAGATTTCACGGCAGCTTTTCTGAAAAAAAAAAAAAAAAAAGCGATGCTGCGATGTTATTTGCCTAAAATTGCACTACAAGCCAGATGCGTGCAGTGTAAAACAGCTTACGTCTGCTTTTATAAAGATTATCGGAGGATATGCTTTGCACGATCTCTTCTTTTTTTGTTGGTAAATGGAAGACTTTAGAATCGCATGTCTGCATCTTCTTTAAAACAGAAAACAAGGATGTGCGTTTGGTGGGTTACTGGTCGGGATTTGTTCAGGGTATTCAGATGATTGGTCAAGATAGTTAAATGCAAAGTGATTGGTTTAATTGGTCTTAATAGGTCCTGGCGGATTGTAAGAAGTTAATGCCGCCTAGTAACAGTAAGTCAAGCAGCAGTAAACAGCTGGTCGGCAGGAGCAAAAGTTGTGGAGATGCAGAGGTTCAACAGCCTGGGAAACTTAACCCTATTTAATTTTTTACAGGTCTAAAAGGTTGATAAGAAAAATGACATGATCCATGATCCATGTTCTGATAGAAGACATTAAAGAGTTCCTGCCAATTCTTTTGTGTCTGTAGCGGCAGAACTCTCTGAATGCTAAGTAAATTAAGAAGTCAGCAAGTTCTATTATATATTTTATCATCTATTAATAACAAACTCTCACACATTCACACATTTTGAACCTCTGAATACAGTTTCACATGTTCTCACCTCCTAAGTACTCTGCGTTTAACGCTGTAAGATAGTCACACAGTTTTATAACAAGGATTTCATTTTTATCCTTTTCGTTGTGTTTCCACTTGAGGAATTAATGTCAAGTGGTCTGTAATTATTCGAATATAAAAATGCAAAGACGATAATATCACCCGCTCGCTGTCAGACAGCAGAGGAAAGGCGTAGCAATGAGAAGTCAAAACATACTGCAGCTTAAGGAGCTGCAAACAAACATGAAAGCAAGAGAAATCACCGCATGGTGAATTGAGAGTTCTTTAACTGAAGTTCTTTGGATGGATTTCCATTTAAGGATAATAACATTGCTGAAGTAGGGGAAGAAAGGAAAATACAGTTTGTCCAGACGACTGTGTGTGGGAGCACCTTATTTCCGTAAACACACTCAAAACGTAACAGTTAAAGATAACAAAAAATAGTAATCAATTTGTAATGCTGTAAAAAGTTAATAAAACAACAGCGCAAGTGCTGACAAGAGACTGAGGACTGATTTGAGGTGAGACTCTGTGCTTTAGAGTAGATAGAGTCAATCAAGAAAGTAGAGGAAAGTTATGGAAAGCAAGTCCTATGATTAGCTATGGCAGGTAATCCCAGCGATCTGGTACAGTGATAGACACAGTGTGGCTCTTTCGGAGAAGGCATCGCTAAGTTCCTTAACAATTTTTTTTAACAGGAAGATCTTTGTGAGTGATAGGCAGAGTGGGCCACCCTTGTCTGCAAATGTCAAAAGTGAGAGGATGTAGAGGAAAGCAGGTGACACCAGATTATAAACTGATGGATGCTGCTATTCAGCAGCGATAGAGGGAAGATGTCAACTATCACCACCAAATTGGAGAACCCAGTGAGTGGGGAAAGGCAGCACTAGGTCACAAGGGTTCATTTAGTCCTTAGTCAGGCAGTTAATATTGCGCCTGCGAGATGAGTTGTTTTTTAGGAACATGAAGTTGTGAGAAAATACAACACAAAAGGGAATGTGCGGATATAGGTAGGTCGCAGCGCTAAAGCCTGCTGTGCCAGCCCAAGGGGGTTTAGAAAGGGCTAAAGTTAATAATCTCCCAAGGACAGACTGTGATTCCATGTCAGATCATTCCCAAGTCTGCTTCAAGTCTTTCCCCAGCTGTGCAGCACCCGGTGATACATACAAACACAGACACACATGCTACATCTAGAATGCCCTTCCAAACCACCTCCAATTTTCACTTTAACTTGGAGAAAAAGAATTTGCCAGTTCCACTATGCCTATAAGCAAAGAATCTCCCAATTAAACCTGGATAATGCAAGTGTCTCACATACCACAGGGCAGACATAGCAAAACTTCATTTATAGAAAGCCAGAATTTTTTTTCCATGATAAAGCCTGGGGCATTAAGATGTCCGAATGGTCCAACACTTAACTGAAACAGCCTTAAACCACTAGGAGGTCATATTTTGACACATCTGGAAATGTATGAATTTCAAAGCAAAACTTAATAGCTTTTTTTAAACTAATGCATTCACACTGGTCTGTTACACCACCAATACAAACTTGCCAGTCTGAGATTAAGATTGACATGAGTGGCAACCCATGAAGTAGCATAAACTAATCCTTATGTCTTTTACATGAAAGAAAGTTCAGCAAGTATAATCTTGGGTTCAGTGTTTAAACAGTTGAAACTGTTACTATATTTTTTTTAGACAATGCGAAAGCGAATACAAGATGTGTACAAAAAAGGACAGAGCTTTATCAATGTTCAAGGGTTGACATTGCAAAAAGGTGGACATCACCTATAACGAATTGTACAATGTTTGCAACTATAAAGCTATAACATTTTTGGGGGATTTTGTCTTCATTAACTGGGAGAGGGGGGGGCGGATGGGACCCGAGCCGGAGTCGAACCCAGGTCGCCTTAACCCACTACACCACGGCACCGGCCCAATGTTTGCATCCATGCTTGTTTGTGGTTTATAATAAAGAGAGCTGCTAGGAAAAGTAGGCTTTTCAGAACTCAACCAGTTGTGTCAAAGTTCTAATTAATGGACTGGAATATTTTATTAAAAACATAATTCGTTAGTGAGTGTAAAGTATCAGTACGCACATTTGTCAATTCAATATTGAACCATGTGACAAACAAGTGACGGTGATACAATGGGAATCCATTCCATATGGTAATAAGCAGCGAAAGAGCATGACCCAGAAAGCAAAACCAGGGGCAAAGAGTGCCCATGTCACATGGTTTCAATCATTTTCTCCAGTGAATAACGTGCTGTGCCGTGTAAATCCGTCAGACTCCACAGTCAGAAACTAATTAAGCCGTTTGAAATAACATTGCAGGTACCTGTATGCAATCTAGCCTACTGCCGCTCTTTCAAAGCCCGAGGCCAGCTTCAAAAAGCTTGCTAAAAAAGCTGCAGAATTTTAATTGAACACGAAAACCTGAAGAGACTCCTAGTACCCTTCCTCCAACAACAGCGAAAGGTTAAGCATGCCCCGAAAACATGGACTTCTCTGGTTCGTCTTCAATTTCCAAAGAGGACAAAGACCAAAGGGGAACGTTTGATAAATCGGCAACGCGCAAAAGCGGTTGCTTTCAACGGTCGAAGTTGATATCTTGCACTGAAAAAATTAGAGCGACATCCAGCGCTTCACGCCTAACATAGAGACCGCAATGTGCTCCAATATGTTTATTTGCATACAAGGCAGCAAAACAGGCTTCTTAACCCCAAAAGAGTCAGATCCTAAACAAAGCCTACTTCAAGCTTAGAGCAAAAGAAGTGTTGATGATTAAACTGAAGATGGATGCGTGTTTCACTGACCGAGAAGCAGTGCTTATTTATCAATCTCCCAAAGCTACAAAGCAAAGCAGTCTAGCACTGCAGGGGCTTCTGTCAGGCTGGTGCTTCCTGCGGATGCAGAATGAGGCTATTTACAACTGAGGGCAGGAGCCCAGGGAGTCATCTCTCACTGGTCTCGTGGCGTCTTCGGCTGTCGAGAGGCTCGCTTGCTCGTTGTTTTTGTTTTTGGATACAATTGTTCCCACGATAGCCTCCAGCGTACTTTCAGTTCACTAAAAAGATTGATATTCTGCGCAGAGGTGGCCACCAGAAAAGCACAGGAATCGCCGCGGTATGGTTCATTACCACTTGGGAAAAAGTCATTAGAGGATAAATTCTTCTTTTAAAAAGACTTTCTAAAACTAGTCATACTCGACTCAAATTAATCGTGCTTTTGAACAGACAGTCAAAGAATTATACAACTCACAGATGCAATTTGATGCAGTTTAATTTGGGTTTATACATTTTCCTGGATAGAATCTTTCTCTTCAAACTGTATCTATCAGTAACTCCTTAACCTTTTCTTACTTATCTGAATCTGAACTTATCTGAACACCTTTTGTGTGACATCTTCAAATATTAGTTTTCAATGTAAGCTTTGTTCGTTTTGTTGAGTCTATGCAAACAAAATTGCCTGCGAAAAGACTAAATGTAAATCTAAACCTGTCTTCATGTCATTGAGACAGTTTGTAAAATCCTTTATAAGACCTGCTGACATTGAATTGAATACATACATACAGACGATAAAGCACCAGGCAGTACAGTTTTTAAGTCACCTTTATTTTGCTTTCTAAATTGCCCCTGCAAGAACAGAGATAACTCAGGGAATTTGTGCTTTCCCCCAAAACACCTGCTAACCTGCAGGGCATAACAAAGTGGTGACCATGTAGGCAACCCTAACACCTCATGAACTATTCTCAATAGGGACTTTGCCCTATCTTCACTGCCCTCACAACACACAAGCAGTGCTGGCAGGAGTGCACGTCCCTGAAGTGGGTCGCCCTTTGGCTGTGCGAGTGAGCTCCCCATTCTGCTGGAAATGACTAAGGCTCTGGCACCCCTCGGCTCACGGAGGGAGGTCGAGGGCTTGACTAAGAGCGATTGGACCTTTCTAGGTCAGATCCCCTGACACTGCTCAGTTGGTAACAAACAGAAAAAGACGATAAATGAGGTAGTGACGCTAGGGAAAAGGAGCTACCTGCTCTATGGTCTCTGCTTGTCACAGCTGGGACTACAGGCATCTGAAATTACTGTTATGCTGTGATATTTTTTGTCACTATTTGTTCAACCACCGCCATCCAGTCATATTTTTTATCAGCATGTGGACTTCAAAGACAGCAGAAAAAGACGGAGGGAGGAAAGAGTAAGAGAGAGAACTAGAAAAAGAAAAAACAAGAGCAAGTAAGGTTGGAACTGGGTCAGATAAACTGCATTTAATGCATTCTGGTCAAAGGGAAAGAGAGAGAGAGAATCAGAGAAGAAGGAAATAAAAAGAAAGAAAGTAAGAGCTTTCTACCACTGTCTCTTGTTCTTTATTCCTTAAACATTCTTGTACAAAAAAAGGAAAAAGGGAAAACCCGACTCCTGGCACGTTGAGTGTACTAATCAGTAAATTCAGGTTGGCTGCCAAAACCTGACACTGAGCAAATTTGCTGTTGTGAAGCAAACAAGAAAACAAACAAAGGAAAGGTGGATCAAACCAATCAATACCTGTTAGAAGCTGGCACAATAAACTGGACTTCTCAGTTAATATCAGCGCGTGACTGCTTTATGGATGAATCGACAATTGGCAGAATCTTCAACAACATTTCAGAGCCCTGCAGTATAAATGTCTGCATTTCATATATGTGTTAAAAGGACAAAACATGGAGGTAAACATGAAGATAATAATTGCATAAACTTACGACTGCTTAGCAGAGCATGTCACAAATTTTCTCAATGTATCTCAAAACATCCTTTAAACTTTACTAAAAGCAGCCTAATGTGAAAAGAGATTACTAATGCAGGAAGTTGCTAAACTATTAATGTTACTACTGAAGGTTAGCAAAATTTCACAGCTACTGTGCTTTAACGCATCGATCTTACCAGCGGGTTCTTAAATCATCCAACAAATTCCTAACAGTAATAACAACGTTTCTATTATCCAAGATAATGCAGAGACTGTCAGGCTACCCTGTTTTTTCTTAGCGACTAAAAGGTGTAAAGTTTTAGAAGTGATGGCTTACAAGTGAATCTTATAAATGTGTAAAAAATGTTTTTTTAAAAGTTACTTACAAACTGCTATAAAGATATAAACGCTGAAATTATGCAATACCAAGTAAAGTGGGACTTTCTGTTTGTTGTATCGTGCAATGCTACAACATCCTAAAAAAAGCTTTGCAAGGTCACACAGGCTAGGCAGCAGTAAACACCAGAACACCAGAAAAGGCAGATGCAAATTTCGGCATTCAGGCAACTAGAAGTACTCGAGCACTGAAAATCACCATAGATGAAAGCAAAAAGCAAACACAAAACAACTCCCAAAAGATAAAATAATAATAAAATATATTATATACATATATATATATATATAAAAAGAGATCCAAGGATACGGATGCAGGGCAAGGTCGGCAAACTGGAATACACTGAAGGGACAATTTGTCTGTAAAGCTTGTAGGACACGATTTTACAAAACAAAAAAATAAATAAATCAGAGCAAGGATCTGTAATACGGATCTGTGACTGCATTTCAGCACTTGTCCACACACAGGGGTATAGCAGTACACACACACACACACACGCACGCAGCAGGTGAACAAGGATGTGGAATGTTTATCGTGCTTGTAAGTTATCACCAACATGGTGCTGGAGTGGCTCAACAGCATCAAAGGCAAGGCCAGACTCTATCACTCCTGCACTCCGGTTTGTCCTCCATTGCAGCAAACCTCGATAAGGAGGCCAGCCTCGGTCGTTTCAGCCACACACACACACACACATTCTAGATTCCACTCATGGTGGTAGTAAAGGGACAAGTAACTTCTCTCCTCCTCTTTCCTCTTTTGAAAGAGACAGGATTGTTGTACGTCAAGGACCATCGGTGCCGCTTTTCTGCATCGTCAAAAACAAACAACTCTTCACCTGAAAAAACTGCCTTTAGTTGCGCTGTTGCCTATGACGACTTTTCAACTGCGCGATTGAGGGGTTACTGCTCCGATGACTGACTACCCCGCGAGGAAGGGGTTGACAGGACATGACAGCATATGGCATGCCTCATAGTCAAAAAAAAAAAAAAACGAACGGGGGGAAAAAGAGCAAAACTTGACATAAGCGCAAACAAGTCAGCAAAGCTCACCAAAGTCCTGTGAGGGTTTTGGAATATACTGTCAGCATATGCATGGGGGAATGACACACAGTGCTCTGATGATAACACACTGCCAGATTACCACCGGCTTTGCTGCTGCTCTGATTTCAAAAGAGCACAAAAAGATAAGCGCATTCAGGACTAATGCGTTTGGTATGCACAAGAAAAACAGCTGAGAAAAACTATTGCAACTGAGCATATTGGCAGCAATGACATCAATCACTGTGTGACATTTATTGCAGCAAATTCAATCATTTAGGTTTAATTGCAACAGCAATGCTAATTTCTCTAGCCAGACTGCCAGAAGCCAATCAGAGAAAGCCTGGAAGGACTAAAGATTGTAACCACCTTTGGAAATTAAAAAAAAGTAACTTGAGCTAAATACATAGTTTACCGCTAGTTTAGTCTTTTTTAGGCTAGTTCTTTTATTCTATCTGGTATTTTTTTTACTTTTTACTTAATCTACTTTCTTTCTTTCTTTCTTTCATTTTTAAAGACTTTGTTTAGGTGTATTACACATGAGAAACCGCATTTTTTTTAGAAATACTTAATCGCAAATCTGGCAAATGAATATTAATCTACCTTTAAATTTGATCTAACCCTAGATCTGATATCTAACCCTAGATCTGATCAGGGTTCGCAGAGGGTCATCTCAGTCCACTGTTTTGTTGTTACACATTTTTGGGTCATTATCCCGCTGAACAACCAATGAGCAGATAAGACAGTGTCTGAGATGGAGCTTTTTGACAATGGCAGTAGGTTTCGATACAGACTGTCATGTCCTGATAATCTGGAGATTTCATTGCTCTCTGCACAGACTCAAGGCACCTGTGCCTTCATATTTTATAGCAAGTATGAAGGATGTTTTGAAAGCTTGGTTTTGTTGTCTATATAAAAGTTTTCCAGAAACACCTTTTTACATGCATTTTAATAAAAACCTGCCCGTTTATGTATAAGTATATTACCTATGGGTCTTTATTTATTGTTCACACAGTCATTCAAAAAGCAATCGGTTTCCAACATACTTTGGCCCTCGAGCTTGTATGTTTCTTGACTGCTTTTGTTTCATTCCATTATTCTTGGGTAATTTGGTTGGAAACAGCCCCTTTGACCATCCCCAATATTTGCAACTGTAGTCATAGATACATCCAGCTGCTTGAATATTTTCTTATAGCCTGCAAATTTAACCACAAAATTCCTCATCCTAGTTTAATGTTTAAGGCAGGGGTGTCTAAAATTGGTTCTGGAGGGCCGGTGTCCTGCAGAGTTTACCTTCAAACTTAATTAAACACACCTGAACCAACTAATCGAGGTCTTGCTTGGTATACTTTAAACTTACAGGTAGGTGTGTTGAGGCAAGTTGGCGCTAAACTCTGCAAGACACCACCCCTGATTCAAGGTGTTGGATTACTGATCAGAAGATCATGGGTTCAATTCCCAGCACCACCAAACTGCAACTGCTGGGCCTATAAGCAAGACAGGCTTACTTTCCAACTGCCCAGATGTATAAATTAGCTAAAAATGTAAGACTCTCTGGATAAGGACATCTGCAAAATATAAAAGTTAAAAAAGATTGCAGCATGCACTATGACTAGTTGACAGTTTGGTACAGATAGTTATCTTGCTGCTTTACGGAATATTGCGGTAGATCGCTTAAGCACAAAAGCGTAATGAAAATGTAACCAATTGTTGTAATTAAGAGAACAAAAATTGAAAGCATGCAGTTCTTTTTCCAATACCTGCTAACTTCGTCATTGATTCAATGTGCTTAATAATCACCCTCAGTTGTTAACGTCTAACTTATCCATCCTTAGTCCACACTATCACATCACAACACCAATCACATCAGTGAAAATCTCTTCCACAACTTCTGACACCTCCCACACAGACGGATATCTAGGAACTTCTCACTAAGTACGTACCACACACACAAGGATCCCTCACTGCTCCCCCAACCAGTGCTAACTCCCGTGTCAACACATAGACCTACATATGAACACAAACCTGTGCACATTTCCAGCATACCTCGCCACACTCACTCGGTGGGGGGGAGGCAGTGAAGCACCTGGTGGTGGGAGGTGATTGAAATGGCACCAGAACACAGGCAGAAAGAAGAGGTGTCAGTGCATCACTATAATTAGCCCTGTTGATCCTGCAGAAAAGCGAGCCCAGAGTGCCAAGGTTGCTGTCTCTGACACACATATCACTCCCTGGGTGGAGTGTGAATGTATGCGTGTGTGTAAGTGTGTATGTGTGTGTGTGTGTGTGTGTATGTATCTGTGACAGAAGGTGGCTATGGGCTTCACACTGTCATACATGTACCTGCGCACAAAGTTAAAAAGAAGCACTTCTACTCCCAAAAGGGTCGCCTTATCAACTCCAGGGGTTCGGAACGTACATGCTGTGACATTTGGGCTGACATTAAAGGAGTCTACTGACCTTGAAAAGCAGCAAGAGGGTTTCCATATAAGCCTGATACTGTCAGAACAACTGAGAGTGGAAGCAAAAACAATGCTACAAATATCAACAATTCTCAAAAGAAAATAACTTGAAATAAGATCTGCCGTATAAATTGCATTACTTTTTTTTTTGGAGCAGTGGCAAAAGACTGCAAGACAACATTGTATTTACTTGCCCTCATGTTGAAACTGGGTCTCAAGTCAGCAGCAGTCCAAGTCAAGTCTAGGTCACACACTTACATGCAAGTAAACTCTGAAGTCCCTAGGCTGCTACGCATGTCCAGAATTTTACATTTAGTTCATCTGGCTGACACTTTTATACAAAGTGACTTACAGCCAAGCAGTTGAGGGCTAAGGGCCCAGCTCAAAGGCTGTTATAACAGGCCCTTCTCTTCCGGGAGGGCTTTCTACTAGAGTTTACAGGGTGACTGTGGGGATTCATGCTTATTTGGACACAAGGGCAGTATTGTGGTCAGGCAGTAAGAAGGGCTGGTGTACAGACAACTTTCCAGTTCATCCCAAATATATTTATTAGGGATCAGACCAGGGCTTAAAAATGTCTTTGTGTACATTGGGCATTTGGGCCCCTTAGAGCCAATCAAAGAAGCTTCCAACGTTGCGGCATATAAAGACATTCTATACAATCGTGTGATTATGTTTTTTGGCGACAGTTTGGGAAAGCACAACATGTAGAAGGGAAGTGGTAGCTTAGTGGTTAAGGTGTTGAAATGCTGACCAGGTGATCCCCAGCATCAGCAAGCTGCCATTTCTAGGGCCACAACTCTCAACTGATTTATTGGATAATTAGTACATTTTGGTAAATGTACTAATGTCTCTTGGGGGTTTCCCTCAAAAAAAAAACATTTTAATTAGCATTTACTACATTTGGGAGACTCCCTTATGCAACATTTATGTCTTTCATACACTTGAGCAATTTGGGGTTAAGGGCCTTGCTCAGCGGCTCACAGTGGTGAACCCCGAACCCCAGGTTCTGACTGAATCCCGGTCCTTCTGGTATAAGCCCAACAGCCTAACCACTAAGTCACCACTTCCACAAAATATTGCCTATGGGTACATAAATAAATCAGTTTTTCAGGTCAATGTAGGTTCAGTAGTATTTCCAAGTAACATTGGTCAGGGTCACAGTTACTTTTGCTTATTACAGGGCCTTTAAACATATTAGCAACACACCCTGGCTGGATGCCAATCCATTACAATTCGCACATTAAGTATATTTAGGAACAACAGAGTTGAATTGCTCTGTGCTATTAGTAAAACTGACGTGGATGCTTACTAAAACCTGTGCCAGCTGTTTAAGTAAACGACACACCTGGGCTCTTAATAGGTCAGTCAATAAAGTCTTAAGTAGGGCCAAGCTTGATGCCCCAGCTTTTGACAGTGACTTGCCCCATCGCAGTGACATTGTGATTCCGGAGAGAACCTTCGGCACAGTGCATATTCCAGGAGTCAATTAGTGATGTTCACCAGTGCCAGAGCTTCTCTTGGCCGCTGCTCTACAATCAACTGAGCACCAAACCACAGACACACACACAGTCCTTGTAAAGCCACTGTACACTCACACACTTCCACTAAAGGACAGATCTTGGCAATGACAGAGTTTGGCTTCTTTATGCTTATGGAGAGGTTGTCAGTGTGCCTCAAGGACAAGTATGTGTGTGTCTCAGTGGGAAGAACACGTACGCCTGACGGAGCGTCTGGCTTGTCCCAGTGCACCAGGGCTTGGTGACATAGCCCGAATGCTGATTTTTTTCCCTTGCGCCTTCACCCAGCGACGCTACGACTCCCTCTCCGACTCTCAGCCAGGAAAGCAAGTGACAGATCTGCGCTTGTGTGCACACAAACACACACACTTATTTCTAAGAGCTGCTGAGAGTTTGGTCTCTAGAGCTCACAGGTGGTGGAAATAGGTCTGAATATTTTCTGACAATAACCTCGTCTCCCGAGTCTGAAAGTGGGTCAGGAGCAGTGCCACATTTAACCTTTTCAAGGACAACACTGTCACCTATTTACACCCTAAAAATAGCCAGTGGGTCAGCGATTTCTCTCTTAACCAAAACCCTAAAGCTGATCCAGCCCAAATGCATGTGGGGTTTTTTCTACCTCATTGGACTCGTTTTACAACAGGGTCTCTTTAATAACGCTGAAACTACTGCCATTATGTTTTTACTTTGGACTAGCTTTTATTAATACAGATATAGAGAGGCCATTTAAACCCTTCTAAAAACCGGGCCTGCAGTCCATCTGCATTATCAACAGCTAGCCTTGTGGACATTTAGGTCTTTGGCCAGCTGAAAGTTAGCCAGAGGTCCTTAAGAGCAGGCTTCGTGAAATTGTTCATTTTCATCTTTCTCTGACATAGAACAGAAAAAAAACAATAAAACAATATAGCTGGATTTTTTTTTTTCATTGAATGGCTAGAAACCTGTTAACCCCCATTAGTGTGGCAAGCCTCTATCTTCGATCTAGTCCTCTCAAGATGATATGGAAAGCTGCATGCGGGAGAGCCTGGAATGAACCCCGACCTTATATAAAATTTAAGTGGCAGGGGCATAAACATGCATGAGTTTGGCATTTCTTATAAAAATTTGAGAGATCTGATCAATCCTGCTTTCCGGCACAGAACTCATGCAAGTGTATTCTGTTAAAGGGGGATTGTATAGTTTAATTAAGATAATGTATATGTTAGTCTTCTTATTGTTGAATTTTTTTTTTTGATACTTTAGTTCTTTTTTTGCTACGCTTTTTCATCTTTTTTTTTTCAGACGTTGCTCACCCACTTCATCTTCTGCATCTCTTCAGTCTGGGCGAGAGGTCTCAAGGAGAGATCTAGTGAAGACTGCCGCCTGAGGCACCATGTGAAAAGATCTAAACAAGTCCATCTCGTGTCAAGACACAGACACACACACACTGCTGCAGCGTCAAACCACCCTCAACAAACACACACAAACGCGCACACACTTGCTACACTGGATTTATGCTTGTGGTATCAGTTTGCAGCAAAATTATCCACCAGCCCACAGCACACATGATGGTGCAGGAACATCTACTAGCTGATGAGAGCAGTTTGTCAGGTCTGATGGGCTAGAAAACACCACCACTGTCCCATGTGTACATGTCTGCTTCTGTGTGTGTGTCTGTGTGTATGAGAGAGATAGAAAGTTTCCACTCTCCAGCCAGCAGCAAGTCTGTGTTTGTAAATCTTATCTCGTTTGTGAATTCTTTGTCCCGAAGAGGACACAGAGCCTATGGATGTGCTTTTATTTAATCTCACGCCCAGTCTGACAGCAAACGATGGTTAAGGATGAAGAAGTCGAGTAAAATTAAGCTGCAATCGATAAAATGCTTCAGGGTTTTCCTGGGCATGTGTCTGTTTAGGCAGATGGACTACTTGCTAACAACACACAAACACTTTGTGTCTTTTGTCTTCATTCTCACCAATTCTTTCATTGCCTATATTTTGATTTCCTTCTTTCACACTTTCTTTTAATCATTCTTTTATTTTACTAGTTTACTTTTTCTTAATTAATTTCAACCATCAATTTTTTTCATTTAAAAAGCTTATATGCGGTTAACTTGTTCTGTCTGTTTTACACTAGTACTCGTCTACGCTATTTTCATCTTATCAAGTTTTTTTTTCCTTTTTATTGTTCAGTCACTCTTTCTTGTAATATTTCTTTTTGCTAGTTGTAATTTTTTTTGGGTTGCTGTCTGAAGGATCAGGGTTCAAGCTGCCAAGCTTCCAGTGTTGGGCCCTTGGGCACGGCTCTTAACCCTCCCCACCCCAGGGATGCCGTATCATGACTAACCCGATATGCACGGAAAAAAATAAATAAATAAAAAAAAACTCAACTACTACTTTAGCAAATTCTTTTTTTCTTTCGGTAAGCTAGTTTTCGTTTGATTAAGTTTTCTTCCTTTTTTTTAATCTGTCCTATCATTTTTATATCCATCTATTCCCTTATATATTTAGCTATTTTCCTTTGGACAGGTTCTCTATTTCAATTTTTTTAATTTTTATTAATGTTTCCTCATGGAATTAAAGTTTTTTTATTTAGTTTAGCATTTTTCTGCTGCTAGTTTTCGTTCTATTTATTTGTATGTATAATAACATTCCTCATTGGCTACAGAGGGCAAACTAAGCGATATTCATAGCTTTTGGACAGAAATCAATAAAAACTGGCTGACCCAACATATACAGCTAGCTATAACTCCATGATTCCTCCAGCAACTTTAACTGATTTTAAAAATGCGCATGATGTCGAAACAGTGTGAAATAAAGCTGGACTGGAAGAAAACTGTGGCCAAAAGTAACACCCTGTATGGAAAGTGCTAGAATGTAGTTAAATGCTCTGTGGGTTGAGAGGATTTGCCTGGCAGGTTGTTTGGAACATTCGAAAGTAGGAAACACACACAGCTCCTGGCATCCAGCACACAAAGAAAAGCTGAAAACTTGCCCCAATATGCACTGAGTGAGAGTGGGTAAGTGTAAAAAAAAAAAAAAAGAAAGGCAGAATCAGTAAGCGGAACGGACCGGAATCCACATTGTGAAGAGGAGGGAATAATCTTCTCTTTCTCTCTGAATAGTGTTTAATGTAGCCAGTCTGTAACTCGAGCACTTCCTAAGATGGGGTCTTTGTAATTATCACGCTTGACAGCTGTGACCATACTTTGACTCCTGTACATAACAAATAGGCAAAAACATCTTTTAAACAATTTTCAGCATGATAGCCGCATTACTATGAGGGCAGAAGCGACATACAAAGACATACTGGACACTGGAAGGTATTCCAGAGTGGGACAAGTGTGTGGGAATGTCGGGATGTGTGGTGGGAAGTGGTAGCTCAGGGGTTAAGGTGTTGGACTGCTAACTGGAAGATCGGTGTTTGATTCCCAGCACCATCAAGTAGCCACCGCTGGGCCCCTGAGCAAGGCCCTTAACCCCCAACTGCTCAGTTGTATAAATGAGATAAATGTAAGTCGCTTTGGATAAGGACGTCTGCCAAATGCTGTAAATATGAATGTAAATGTGTGTGTGTGTGTCTTTAAATCATATATCGGAATGAAAATTCCACTTACCGTATCCCCAGAGAAAGAACTGGAAAGAAAAGTTTGAGAAGAGGAAGGGGGAGAGGCATGTATATAATTGTGAGAAAAGAGAGAAAAAGGGGAAAAAAAGAGAGAACAGGAGAGGGAGGGGCAGAAGACAATTTTGAAAAAGACATCAATCTAACAAAAAAGAGCAACATGACAGAAATTAAACAAGATTCCTGTGTTTGAGTTCAGCCGTTTCCCAGCCCCCTTTCAGCCTCCTATTGAAATTCTGGGCAGATAAAAAACCCCAAGGCTTTTGACACACTTTTGAAAACACCCCCCCCCCCCCCTCCTTACTTACAAATCTCCAAACTGACTAACAAGTACAGGGCAGGAAGAGAGACAATGATGCAGATCTTGGTCTTTTCTATTTAAGTCTTTATTTCTAATTAATTCATTTCATTTGTCTTCTTAATAATAATTATTATTATTATTAATTTTTTTATAGCGGAGGCAGGATGAGAGGAAGCGCAAAGAGCTTCTGAATATGTGCACCTGCGTGTGTGTGGTGTTTAAGGGGGCATTAAGGACTTGATTGGAGGTGGTCTAAGCAACAGGAAAAAAACAAGCACACGGGGGGTCGAGGAAACAATCAAAAAAAAAGAAGAAAAAAAAACAGTAGAAAAATAAAAATGAGAGAAAGGAAATAAGGAGAGGTTTAGCAGGAAGAAAAATTAAATTAAAGACAGAAAAAGAGAGAGAGAGAAAGAGGGATAGATGTTGGATGAGGCCGGCGGTGAAGTCTATGTGCATTTATGCGGCTGCTGCTGTCAAGAGCTCGTTTTCACTCGTGCTTCCTGAAAGCCACTAGGAGAAAAAGATTCCTGAGTGAGAGGAGTAGGAAGAAAAAAAAAATGGAGGACAGGAACTCATCATTCTTTCCAATCAAATCCCTGCATTAGCTTTGGCTACATTTCGGCTGGCTTAGTGTCAGAGTGTGGAAGTGCTGCCTTCAACAATCTGCTGGAAGCCTGAATCAATGCGGCGCTGAAAGGAAGCCCGGAGCTCTGTGCCGAAAGAAGAGGGACGGCTAAATTAGCTAGTTACACAAAAAAAAAAATAGCACAGCACGAAATAGTGTTCCAGATCTAACTTCCCACTCTCACGCTACACTAAAAACTACCCCGCACATCTGATTCTGAGCTTTCCTGAAACTTTCCTGGGATGGAACTCCAGCCTATACAATGATCTGGAAAAGTATTCATACCCCTTGAAATTTTTCACATTTTGTCACTTCACAACCACAAACTTAAATGTATTTTATTTTATGTATTTTATGTGCTTACTTTGTGTTGGTGTGTCACATAAACTCTCAATGAGTGACAAAATGTGACAAAAAAAAGTCCAAGGGGTATGAATACTATTTCAAGGCACTGTATGTTGACAGGGCCAGAAGGTGATGATCCAGACCTGAAATCCTGACGGGAGAAGCTGTCGGTGTGCAGAAGTCTTCGTCTTTTTCCTCGCGTTTACACTCAGAACGTGAGGCACACAGGTGTCCGTGAGATAGTCTAGACTCACACCTGTCACTTATTTGCTGCACGGTGGGACTAACAGCACACACCCTACTCACACACAGGTAAACACCCAGCTGTGTGTGTGTGTGTGTCTGTGTGTTTAAGCACTGAGATCTGATTAATGACTACAAGGTGACAGGGCGGTTGCCTGCGTGCGTGCGTGCGTGTGTGTGTGTGTGTGTGTGTGTGTGTGCGTGTATGGGATTGCTGTTAAGACTTGATATTCTGTCAATTACAATAACGCTAGATGGATTCAACGTCACCTGACTGTCTTTAATAGTCAGAAGAGCTCTTTACTAGGGATGTGATGAGACACTTATCCCATGAGACGAGACGAGACACGAGACTGGGTTCACGAGAATGAGATGAGATTTTGAGACTTTTTTTTAAGAAATCCTCAATGATGAAATACAGGGCACAATAGTCTTTTATTCAAAACAACACAGACTGCAAAATGCATTCTGAAATTAACCTGCACTTTATAAAGTTAAACTTTTATTTTAATAGATTATAAGTGGTAATTAACAACCTATAAACACTGTGCAAAATGTTTTGCCATGTTTGTTATTAATTTGTGTGGTGGCAGTGACCCAATTCTGATTTTTTTTCTTTCAATGTGGCACGGATCGAATTTGACTCATGACCGTGTAAGCAGGAAAAAAAAAATATATATTTTTCGATCGGATTGAAGCCTCATTTGTATGTTGTGTTAAACAGGATATGATACGGATACGTGCATTAGCGGGTCGAGTCGATTGACATGATGGTAAAATATCACCACAGCAGCTGATTAAATGTAATAAAACAGATGGGTTGTTACAGTTCTTATAAATGCCCAAAAATACTTATTTTTGAATCTCCTTGGTCGCCATTTTGATGATGTAGCTAAATCGTGGGAAATTTCTCACTCCCCTAGAATTGAATTGTGGTCCCGAAAAATCTTAATTTGAAGGGGTACCTGGCCCATCACCCCTACATCTTTAACCAAGAGAATCGAGACCCCCCTATTCCTCAAGAGGGGTAGAGGTGAGGGGTAGAAATAGGATTTGGGCCGGCGCCGTGATGTAGTGGGTTAAGGCGCCGGCACCCACATGCGCAGTATCTCTCTGTCTGTCTTATGAATAAAGGCAAAATGCCCAAAATAAAAAATCTAAGGATAGAAACACACACCTATACAACACAATCAGTTCACTTTTAATTGTATTGTTTAATGAAAAATCGTTTTTATTACTTTTTAATTTTATAGTGTTGTTGCTATGGCACACTAGCGACAATATACTGTTAAAAATTAAATGATTTTAGCCGGAATTGCCAGTGTTGTTCTTTTTTTTATATTGGGCTATTTTAGCTGAATGTTGTGCTGTGGATCAAGAAGCTAAACCAGCTGAAAGACACAACAGCCCTGGGCTGCAGGCTAACGATTTTGCAGGCACTTCTAAGTTACATGTACTTTTTAGCCTGTCAGCCAACCTACTGTATCCTTTTTTAATATAGGGAGGAAACCATAAAACCCAGAGAGAACCCCAGCACCAATATGTGGCCGGAACCGCTTGCTCTCTACTGTTATCTCTCACATTTTATTAACTTGCTGACCACTTGGTCAGGCGACCTGGAAAAAACACTAATATTAAAACAAAACTTTCTGGAGCTGTCAGAAACACTGAAAAATACCCACACTGCTGTATGTGGGGAGCCACTTTCATCCATTAAGTGTGTGTGTGTGTGTGTGAGTGTGTGTGTACGCTCTCTACTTGAAACACACACGCTGTTCATTTCAGAGACAACTAACTTCCAAAGGCAGGAAAGTAAACACTGATTAAAAGTTAGCCACACTGTAAGCAGGTGATATCTTCAGTCACCTGTAAAAGAGATGTAGCTTCATTATCCCCACTGACAACCAGCTCAGCTTTACTCCGTAAACCTGTGCTCTGTTCACACACTGGAGAAATGCACACTGCATGTGTGTGTGTGTGTGTGTGTGTTTTAAAAACCACTGCTGCTCAATTTAAGCTAATAAAGGGAATAAGAAAAAAAAAGAAAAAGCAGACAAAGCAGTAAATGATGGAGAGAGAGAGAGAGAGAGAGAGAGAGAGAGAGAGAGAGAGAGAGAGAGGAAAACATAATGAAACAGAGATAGACAGGTTGTACTTGATCTTTCGGTTGAAGGAGGAAAGCCCACCTAAGATGTAAGAGCTAAAAAAAAAAAAATCCTTTCTGGATCTCTGCGGGCTTCGCTGCATGAAACTGACTTTGGTTTTCTGAAGTCTTTTCACTTTTTCCTGTGCCGATTTTCAGTCTCTGCTCGCTATTTTTCTGCCCATTTACTCGACTCAGCTGTCAAGCTTTACTCTTTAACTGGGAGTTTTTTTCCTCCTTTAAACCTACGCGTTAACATCAGCTGGCAGGATGCTGACCATCTGGAGGTGCAGGGGAGATTATCACTAACCTCAAGTATATCATCAGGCCATGAGATCAAATTAAAACATACAAAAAATGAAGAAATAAAAGTGTGTGTGTGTGTGTGTGTTTGTGGGGGTACTTAAGGTCGTGAACTTTAGGGCTGGGTGATATGGCCAAAATGTAATCTTGATAATATTTCGATTTCAAATATTGATTGATAATAATTGATATATGGAAATGTTATTGTTATCACACAAAATGTTTTTGTGAGTTTTTATTAAGTACGTTTTAAAGTATAGCTAAGTAACAAAAACAGATTAAACATCTGGCCTTAAAAAAAAAAATAAGCACAGCACAATATCACCACCTCTGCTAAAAGTTGTCCGTTTGGTGTAATGAGTCAGTACTTTTATTTTGACGTCAGAAAGGTCACGTGACGCACGATTCAAGTGCAGCGGCTATTTTGTTTTGTTTTTGTTTTGTGTAGCATTTGTTAGCAGAGAGGTCACGACTCGCATTCCCGAGTTCAGCTTTTGCTACATTTTAGGATGTTTATTGATATATAAAAGTGTCTGGAATTTATATTTCACTGAAATTTGATTGGTTTGGACTCTTTTCCGAGTAACCAAAAGATTCTTGTTGGAATTTTATAGATTAATGGTTATTTTACTGTATTATAAATGTTTGTTTGGCTGTTGGTGGTCTGATAAGGACACTGATTGTATCGTTACCCGCTGTGTTCTTTGTATCTTAAAATAGTTTTGCATCATTCAGTCACAAGAATCTCAGCTTTCCAAGACTATATAACACGTTTAGCTTTGATGTTTTTGAGTGCTTTAACAACTTTTGAATATTTTAATCATGGAGTGCTGTGCTGTGCTGTATGTCCGTCTGTCTGTCCGTCTGTCTGTCCACTTTTGAATATTTTACTCATGGAGTGCCGTGCTGTGCTGTGCTAAGCTGTGCTGTGCTGTGCTGTATGTCCGTCTGTCCGCCTATCTGTCTGTCGACTTTTAAATATTTTACTTATGGAATGCTGTGCTGTGCTGTGCGTCCGTCCATATGTACATCATATCTCTCCATCTTATCGCGATTCGATATGATATCAATTATCGGCACAGCCCTAACGGAAATTGTAGACATCATATTGACGATATTTAAGTTCAGTTTATCAACAACCACCGCACAGCCACTGTTCGACTGTACTGCACGACTTCTGTATAACTGTTAAAAATAAATATTATTTCTACATAACTTCAGGCCGCCGTCATATCTGTCCACGGCACCACCGCAGCTTCAGGCATCCATGTTTATCACCCAGAAAAACCATGAAAGCAATTCAAAGAGCACAAGCTGATGTGCAGATGCTCCCAGCAGGATGGACGCAGGCATTCTGGCCCGCGGGGTCGCTGTTCCTGTAAATGCTATTATGATGATGTCGGAGCCCAGAAGGCATGCCGCTTATTTAGTGTGATGAATGGTCAGCAGCAACCAGCTGTCACTGTATATCCCCCACAACGCACCTCTACGGCGAACGCAATAAGCCAGTTTACAGTAACACACACTCAAACGGTTTTTAAACACACACTCACCAGTGTTTTCGAGCAGCACAAACACTTATACCGACACATATACACACCCTCATCATCTCCATCCTGCATTCCGTGGTCTGCGTAAAAAGGGACTTTGCCGGCAGACACAGATGCGTGTGTGTTTTATGACATTTAGATGGAAAAGAGAGGGAGAGCTCCCCTAAGTCAATTTGAACGCAGAGGCCGATGAAATTATACAGGTAGCAGTGGGCGACGTGACAAACGACTAGCCTGGCGTACAGCTGGGGGAGACGCTCTCCGACAGAGAAAAGAAATGAAAATCTAAATTACAGTTTACAGTACACACAGAACTACATACGCCTTGTTTCTGTTGTTTAAATCAAAGCTTACTGTATGAGAGAGAGAGAGAGAGAGAGACTGCTAAATCATCATATATACACATCATATATACATACATATATATATACACACACACACAAACACACATATATACATATATCTACCTGTCTGTCTGTTTATCTATCCATCTGTCTGTCTCCATCCATCTATCTATCCATCCATCCATCCATCTATTCATCTATTCGTATATATATATCACACAAACACACACACATTGTCTTAAAGAGGCTTTATATAAAGTTTAACCAGTGTTTCGATATCAATAAAGTCCAATAAAATCTTGTCTACATGTGTCTATATACAAATATAACTGTAACCAGGAGCTTTGGAGCCATATTTATATATATTTTTTTAATACTACTATTAGCTGAAGGTCATTTGTGGTAACAGCAGTTCGAAGTCACTGCCATAGTCAGAGATGTATATATATACACGTATATGTGTCTATACAAGGAGTGTATTCTAAACTTCTATGCTGGAAAGGTAATATGTATCTGTTGAATCTGTATTTTGGATGATGTGGCTTCCTTGGCCTTATGTGTTGTATCGTCTATGATGGTATGTACTATGTAAAGCGACACTGAGAAGTGGAAAGTTCCTATATAAATAAAACTTTTTCTTTTTTTCTTCAGGTGTAAAGAGTGTGTTTTTTAGGCTTTAAGGTATTCACACAGGTCTTCTATGAGCAAACAGGAACAGCAGTCAAATTAATCAAATCAAACACACCTAAACTCAAGGGGGTTAAAACCAAATTACTTCTTACAGCTGCTCTTATTTATATACATTTTATTCAACATTTCTATCATTGGGCAGATGCACTTATCCACAACGATTTACATTTAATTAATTTATTTTTGTCCAACTGAGTAGACAAGGGCCTTGCTCGAGGGTCCAGTAGTGGCAGCTTGGTGGTGCTGGGACTCAAACCCATGATCTTCTGATCAGCAATTCCATTTAATCAACTATGTGTGAATTAAAGTTACAATATAAATATTATTACAGTATTTTACATAATACTAACAGTTATCATGAGGCAATCTGATCATTTCACTGTTAATGTTCGGAGTTTTTTTATGAAAAGAGACGGCGTGCTAAAGATCTCCTTTTTCATGGCCAATCAAACATGAAACAAACATGAACAACAGCAGTGAGAACACCAAAAGCACTGCTGTTACCAGACAGACGAATGTGATTTTATTATTATTTTTTTTTAATGAAGGTATACAAAAATCATAAAAAATCTAGTTGACATAGACACAGATCTCCCCGGACTACTAACTGTCCCCAGGTCTCAGGAGACGCTTAGTTCTCAATTAAAACAGAGCTGTGGAGCTCAGGAGATTTCACATCTTCACTTAAATGACCATTAATCTCTAGACAGCACAGTCAAACTAATTGGTACCAATTTAGGAAGAAAATTGGCCAGACGAGCTAAATCCCAATATAAATGTACTTAAAACATCAGTCCATCAGCTCAGATTATAAATAGGCACGATTAATCCAAGATCAATAACTGATCGTCAATCATAATTAACTGGATCAACGTTCTAGACTGGAACATAGATTTCCCAAAGACAGACAGTGGAGCACGGAGATCTGCTTTAAGTCTAAGTATTAAACAACAGAAAGTGCAAGTGGAGTTCAGTCCCTCCAGGACTTCGCTATGTCCAAGCGCATCCAAAACGTCTACATAACCAAACCCGCTTGTGCGAATACTGTAATGCGCCCAGTAACCAACAGAAATTACTGCAAGAGAGCCTGCAAAGTATTTCCCTGGTGATCTTCCCAAAAGCGGAACTAAACAATTTACACAGCGCGCATTGTGGTGCTGCAATTTGCACTTTAATCCCGCAATTTTACTGCAGCTGATCATCAAAAATACTCTGCAAAATGCATCACCAACTTTTTCAGAAAACTCGCCGTAAAATCAGTAAATCCAACCCACTTAATTAAACGCCCACCGGTAGTTCAGACTGTCAGATAGCCTCACGTCCCAGTGACTTAGATGATATCCTGGAACAATAAAGGCGCCAGAACTCCATCATAGCTTCATGCGTTTTCTTTACCTGCACGGCCCTGTTAATGAAGGGGATCTGTGTGCCGCTGTCCAGGTCCTGGTTAATGATAAGGCGTCGAGCCCACTGGCCTGCTCGCACCACGCCGCTGCCATGAATCAACACCAGCAGTTTGTCCGGGTTAGTCAGCGCGTCCTCGCTCATGTAGATAAAGCTCTTCGGTTCGGTCTCGGTTGCGTCCACCTGGAAAGACCAGATGCTGGAATTAATAAAGACACATAACTACAAAAAAGAATCGAAATATCTTAGTTTACATACAATCTACATAAAAAGACATACAGAAATAAAGACTAGATGCAAAAATAATAGCTGCAATCTAGAAAAAATGAATCACAGATTCACAGCTTTGCGTGCTTAACTGCACTGATACCGAAAAACTTAAAGCAAAGGGCATAATTAAATTATATTTAAATTATATTTATGATTTAGAATTATATAGTATAGAACTTTAATGCTGTTGGAATAGTTGTTTTATGAGTTTATCTTAAGTTTAATATCACTATTTTATTCTAGCTATTCTTATATAATCTTTCTTTTCACTTTATATTTTTCACTACAGGATGTATGAGATGGTGCAAAATTCATCCAAAAGGAATCAAGGACAGTAAAATCTGATACTTGGTAGTTTTAACTGGATTAAAATGGACTCATCGCTAAATGAATTTTAGTTAGTTAGCTAGTGGTTCATTGATCCTTCTATACCCGCTTATTTCTAATCAGGGTTCCGGGGATCTGCTGGAGTTTATCCCAGCTGTCATTGAGTGAAAGGCGGTGGTACAAACTAGCCAGGTCACCAGTCCATCACATATAGGCACACAATCACACTCGCTCCTATGGGCAGTTTCAATTCACCAATCAATCTAACATACATGTTTATGGACTGTGGGAGAAAAACCAGAGAACCCGGAGTAAACACACACAAGCACAGGGAGAACATGCAAACTCCACACAGAAAGACCCCTGCAGGGGATACCGGGGAACCTGCTAACCACTAAGCTGCTGTGCTCCCCAAACACAGATTTCTTTATTCTGAATTTCCAGTGTAAAAAATGTAGCATTCGATAACATAGAATAACATAACTAATTACTATTAATAATAAACAGAGCAAATAGTCATGGCAGGTGTAAATAAGCCACCGTTTTAGATCACTGTTGAGTTAAGCAGAACTTAAATTTAGTCAGATCTTTGAGAGAAATAGGTTTTTTTGTAGACTCACATTCGTTTTTTTTTTTAAAATAACTCATTAATAATTGAATATTAAATGTGGAATCTTTCTAATAACAATTGGAATAGAATTAATATCATTTGATAATTTGGTGGGCGAGTGAATTTAGGATTCTTTTCCGTTTTTATCTTCAAGCTACTATTGTGAAAATTTTGTCTATGAGCCGCGTCGTTGTCCCGTCTCAAGAATCGGGACCGAGTTCATTTCGGTCTGTCGGGTTTGCAGCTCTGAATGAAATGTAAATCTGCTTCTGGTGCTCAGGCGACTGATTACTTTACGAGTAGTCAGATTCTTTCAGTCCGCTCTGGTTTACACTTCTGACTTCAGAGCTGATTTTCTACTACTTTTTTTGTATCGGCGGCTGGTGAGCCCTTTTTGTTATGTCAACAGCGATATTTATCCTCCTTTCATCTGAGAAGCGCAGCAGAAACGCTAACAGTGCAGTGACTGCAGCAGCCTGGAATCCTTCATTATGAATGGCACTGTGCAGAGAGACAGACGGCTCCTGCGGTCGGTCTGTCTGCCTGCCTGTGATGACTTTATTAAAGTGGCACTGGTTTCTATTACATTCTCCGTCTCTGGTTCTGTACAGATAACTCCGTACGCTCGAAGCGGGTTTGCGTGCCGGGTCATTTGTCCTAACCCTATCACATTCAAATTTTTTAACTTCACCTTTCTCTCCGTCACACGCGACCGAACCCGTCAAATTCTGATGGCGGAGCGTCCTGGAGATAAACACTACAGACCGTTAAAGCCGTTTACAGCTTGTAAAAACTTCCACTTACTCTGGTGTGATTTACGTACAGTCATATAACGCTCTTTGAACATGACGCCGTATTTATGAACTACTAATAGCGGCGGTGTTTTGTCTTTCAAATGAGACGGGAAGAAAACCCTAAGCTTTTAAACGTGCACCACTAACATATACTCTACATAATAAAGTCAAAGCAAGCCTATTTAAACATAAAGATTAAGCACTGGTTGTTTTTGTATACGATACACATGTATGCCTGGAGTCAGATAGAATAAATAATAAGAGAATGATGAGAAAAAAAACCCCCCAAAAAACAGAAAACTCAGGCTGGTGTAATCTCCTGCTTTTACAGTGGAATTTCTCATTAACACCCTGTTTCATCCCTGAAGGCATTATTCAATAGCAGCACATCCTCTCTGTTCTTTCAGTCACACTTACTGGCAGCATCTCTTTCCTCAGCTTGCAGTCTTTCTCCAGGAGCTCATAAACGTACTGCGTGATGATCTGCAGGAGATTAGAGAGAGAGAGAGAGAGAGAGAGAGAGAGACAGCTTTATTCATATTGCGAGCCTAATTAAAATAAAAATAAAAAATGACCTGTATTTTAGCAAGTCAGTATATTAAGCAGGGCAAAATTCTGGGCCCGGTTCAATATATCTGGCTACGGTATGTGTAAATGATGATGGCTAAGGAGACGTGAGAGTGTTCAGATGGTTAAATAGTCAGTTTGTTCTGTTGACACACGAATCATTTTGTCAAACGGTGTCAGAACTTTTATTAAGGGCCGTTGCGACTTTTGCATGCTCATTTTTATTATCTAAAAATACAGACAAGCGGCAAACACACGCAAATAAAGAGCGACACGGTTGCTCGTTTTATCCAGATGCGTCTGTGCTGCGACATCACAACTTTTGTCAATGCTACAAGAGCACCGCAAGTCATGTGACAAGAACCAACCGTCGAACTGAAAGTTCAACCGGTAAAATGGCGGAACAGATAAAAGTTTTGTCTGAGTTATAGCAACGGTGAAAGTCCATTGCTGAAATTTCCTTGTTGTAATTTCTTTGTTCCTCCGGCGTGCAAGTAACCAAGTACTTTGAAAAGTAGGAAAACGGCACGTCTAATGCTTTCCTCACATTTTTGGCACAAAACGTGAATCAGTCCTTACTTGGTTCTGATGCAACACACACACACCAAGTCTGTGTACAAACACAGCTCCAGTGATATTAAACGTACATAGCCTGAATGCAAAGCATATGTGCTCCGTTGCATATGTATATCTGGATCTAAGCCTCCCACCCCGAGTGAGGAAGATAATTGGGAGTGTCTGGCTTGCTCTTGTTCAGAGCAGGAGAGTACAGAATCCATCAGCCCCAAAGCCAGAAAAAAATCTCCGACTACAAGCCGAGAGTTGATGTAAGGTATGTTTATCCCTGCAGCTAGCTGACTTAGGAACTGCTCAGCTCTACAAATTCAACCCAGGGCTGAAAGTTTCATGCTTCGATGACATCTACAACTTTCGGTGGTTTCTTTCTTGTTCTTGTCCCCCTGAAACTCTGATCCGCAGCAGCTGGAAAAACGCTGCTTTACTTGACGGATTTGTGAGGCGACAGGAAGGAGCCACTCGTGTAAAGACAAATTCGGCTTGCTAGGGTCGCCGGGATGACTTTAGGAGTGAGGAGGAAAGAGGAGCAGGGAATTATCATCCATGCCAAATCCATGGCGTTTGAAAGGCTTCAGCCGCCCACCCGGACAGACGGGATCTGGAATCGTTCTGGAAAGCCGGAATGGTCAGCTGCCGGGGTGGCCTGACTGTCTCGCATTGTTAGTGGGAGGTCTTTTGGTTTCTAAATAGGAACAGAAGGTAATAAAAAAAAACGTCTGAATGATATCAAAAGAGCTTAAATCATAAAGATAACTGCCTTTATTATTACCATCACAATAAATCTAACGTCCAGTTAAACAGAACTACACACTCAACCTACACTTATACAAGCAAATACTGACCATCTGGATTTAGCAGACATCTTTATACAGTGACTTACATTTAACTCATTTAACTTTTATCAAACTGAGCAGGTAAGAGTTAAGAGCCTTGCTCAGAGGCCCAGCAGTGGCAACTTGGTGGTGCCTGGGATTGAACCTGTGAGCTTCTTATCGGAGGTCCAACACCTTAACCATTGAGCTACCACTTCCAGTTTAATATCAACAAAACAATAGAAATGTGGCAATAAATAAAACAGTGACAAATTGGTCTTAGCCCAGTCCTTAGTGGGTCCTTCTGCACCAAAAGTCCATTTGTCTGTTTACACAATATGGAAGCTATTATAACATAACTACTAAACAGGACATTATATAGCAAAGTAACATCGTTAATACAGTCACTACATCGTTAATACAGTCACTACATCGTTAATACAGTCACTACTACTTACTACATTTAAGTATGTTCGTATATTCTATATAGTATAGTTACGGATAGTATGAATAAAATTCGGACATGCTACATCCACCATGTTGATATCAAGTTGACATACGCTGTCACAGCAGCACGGATTTAGAGTAGTGATAATATTTAACTTGAATGATGTTAAACAAGTGAAATTAAACTGCAAGGAATTTTTTTTTTCTTTAAGCTACTTAAAGTATTTGAAAAGGGCACAACTAATGCCTTTTCCACTGCCTGTGTCATTAAAGCAAATGTAAAAAATAGACATAAAAATTTGGGTAAAGTAAAAATTATAAAATAAATTAATAAAAATAACAATAATAAAACTAATGTACAGTAATTTTTTGTTTTTGTATTTTTTTTAGAAAATAAATATTTTTATTTTTATTTTAATTCCGCTTTTAGGACAGATATTTGGCAGAACAGTAGAACTATTTAGAATCCTTGTGCGAGATTTGTGCAATTGAATGTGTTTGTTAAAAGTGAAGCAGAAGATTAGAAGTTAGAAGACAACTTTCCTGACAGGAGCCGCCATTAGTTTTGCATCGATTCTGGTAGATTTCTTTTTTTTTCCTCGCGACGCGGTGGTGGTGGGGGGACAGGGGGGGTTTAGAGAAAGTTATGAAGCAATCATAATACACTCATGGTAACATACTCATTTAAAGCCAAAGGACATAAGCTATTGCTTATTTGATTACAAACACCAAAAGCACATTAAGGGCCAAACGAGCTAATGCAACGAGATATTAGCAGCCATCAGCGGTCAGCCGGCCCAAATGAGATGACAGATCTATCCGCCGAATATTCGGAAGGGGGTTGCGGATGAAACAGTGTAAAGAAATACGCTGCTCAACGGCACCTAATTCACTAAATGTCAAGCTCTCTGATGAAGAGTAAAATGATTGTGAAGTGCAATATGCTTGTGTTTAATGATATCAATAAGCCTCGCAGGAAATTTCATTTGTGCGCCGTTATTGCTTCGGCGTCTCAGGTGGCTGTGTGTGATTATGGCGGCGCAGGAGGATGTGGACACTTCTCTAAATATACCTGGGACAGGAGAATTGTAGGTGTGTCTGTGTACACAGGGTACACAGACACGGGTGTATAAGAACAATACCATTCACATGAGACTGTGTGTGTATGAGTGTGTATGTGTGTGTCATGTAAACTGCTTTTTATCAGGCAGCTGTGTGTAATGTCTGAGGCACTGTCCCAGATCTGAGGTCAGGGCTCTGGCTTCTTATTGGACAGACGAAAAGCTATAGAGACCCCCGAGACCTCCAATTCGTCTGGTTGTTTGCAGACAAAAAATAAAAGCTGAAAATCCAAATTTGCTTCCAGCAGCAGATCATTTTGCTTTGTTTTTTAAAGCTTCGCCCGGGTGACCTTTAACCTTGCGTATTAGTGTCACTCAGAGCTATACCACTTTAAGAAAAAATAAAAATAAAATGAGATAGCTATTCTTATTACAACATTTCCTCTAATATTAAATTAGAGCAAGACCACCCGAAACTACCAGAATATTTCATCCTGGAGAGTGAATAAAGTAGGCGGGAAATAGGAATTCCACTTCCTGGAACTCCGATTCAGAATCAAATGATCAATCGTCCAATATTGATTTTATTTAGAATCGATAACGAGTAAGTGCATTTTATGTGATCATGTGATTTTTATGTGAAAATAATATTATAGTTTTACTCACAGCTTGCAAAGAAATCAACTCTTATTTCTAGATCAATATAAATAAAGAGGTCTAAAACTAAAAGAAATTAAAAAGTAGATAACAAATAAGGGGCATAAAAATAATACTAATCTTTAAAAATAAAATAAAATTTCCTGAACCATTTAAAAAAACAACAGCAGCTTTTTTTTTTCTAAAGTGTGGCTCAGTTTTATAATTATTTGCTGGTATGGTAGATAAAGTATATCAATTAAAGCTAATTAAATATAATTTACTTGTAAGCCCCATAATTAAATGGCATAATTAAGGTTTTGAAACAATTCCGACAACCATAAGATTTTTTTTTTAGAAACAATAACGATTAAGTACAAGTACGATTGTGTTTATGTGACTTTTTTCTGTATTTACTGTAATTAAACGACATTGTTTGTGAGGTGCGAGTAAAATTTCAATATTGACAAAACTATCAAAAAATAATCAACTCTTTATTTTTACATCAATATAAACAGAGGGGTCTGAAACTAAAACAATAAAAAATAATAAATAAATCAGACTGACATTAATGTATGTTTGTTAACTGAAAGCTAATAACAACTAAAGAATATAAAAATAATACTAAGTTTAAAAAAAATAAAATAAAATAAAAACACCCTAAAACCAACACTGTTTTTTTGCTTATAATAAGTGTGGCTGAGTTTTATAATTATTTGCTGGTATGGTAGATAAAGTATATCAATTAAAGCTAATTAAATATAATTTACTTGTAAGCCCCATAATTAAATGGCATAATTAAGGTTTTGAAACAATTCCGACAACCATAAGATTTTTTTGGGGGGAAACGATAACGATTAAGTGCATGTGACTATTTTCCGAAATGCAGAACTGTAATTAAATGACCTTTATTTTTCGATAATATTGTCAATATTGACATTTAAGCCCCACCTTGCAAACAAATCAACTCTTTTTTTTTACATCAATATAAACAGAGGGGTCTCAAACTAAAAAAAATAATAAAAAAAAAAATGAATAACAAAGTAAAAAAATTAAAAATACCAAACCCAACACAGTTTTTTTTCTTTATATGTGTAGCTCAGTATTATAATCATTTGCTCTTATGGTAAAAAAAAAAGTGTATCAATTAAAGCAAATCAAATATTTAGTTTTAATGTTTTAATTAAATAAACAGCCACACAATTGCGTGTGTATCAGTGGATCCAATTTTACTAAATCGATATATTATATTTAGGAAAAATATCAGTAAACTGATTATCGGTGGATCTTTACACCGAAAACTCAGAAAGAACTCATTCCCAGAAGAAGATTAAGCTAAATCTCCGCAGCAAAGTCTGTTCACCGGAATATACCATACGCTACACAGGAACGTTAAGACGAGGATTCCCATAGGTGCAGACGGTGAGTGACAGATGAAGAATTCCCATTGTTATTATGCGATTTAAGACGTAGTGACCGCCTTTCCTGGCCTTTCAGAGGCGCAGTGGAGCACGTTCTCCTAAGTTTGACACAAACGCCGCCGCCTGTCAGCGTAATTAGAGCGCTGCGGAGTGGCGTAATTAATATTGTCTTATTAGTTTGATAATGAAAGCCCCGCAGGTAAGAATGCTAAGTGCCTTACATCTTCTCTTTACGTGACGTGGATGGAGATCGCAGGCCGGATGGAAACCGCTGTAGATCATTAAAACTTTACTTACGCCACCAGTCACCTCAGGCTGAAAAACTGTTAACAACCAGACAGACGCCGAGTGTAACGAATAGACACCGAGCCGGTTTGGGAAAACAGTGAAGTAGACTCTGATCTTAAAAAGAGGTGGTAAAGTGGTTAAGGTACTGGGCTGCTAATCGGAAGATGGTAGGTTTAATTACCTGCATCACCAAGCTGCCACTTCTGGGCCCCAGAGCAAGGCCCCTAACCCAAAACTGCACAGTTAGATTACAAAAAAAAAAGTGTCTGTTATATGGCAGAAATGTAAACACAGGAGAGCAATTAATTGACAAATTCACTCATTTAGACGCAACTGATCTATTTAGTCTGTTACTCGTCTTCTGTTTGACCGGTGGAAAAAACGATAAAGTTTACCAAAGGAGTCTTATCCCCTTCAGACAAACGATCAGATTTAAAGACCTAAACTTATTTTTAAATACAGGATTTTAGAACATAGCCGAGATTCCTGGTAGAACATGTGTAACTTCAACTTAATGTCAAATTACAAGACAAGGGATCAGTTTAAGACTATAGTATAATGAGTATAAACCCGAGTTTATAATGTTCAGTAATGTCCAAATTTTGGCATGGAAACTGGAATTAATTTTAAAGATTTGACAGGTATTTATTGTTAAATACGCTGCCTGACCTAATGATGTCTTAGCCAATAAATCAACAACATAATACTTTATTTCTTTACTCTTAGTTTAGCACAGCTTTATCTAATATTCAGTATATTCTTTTGTCTTTTCACACAAACATGAAAGGTAACTATAACGTACTCAAGGCCGAATTTACACCACATGAATCATGTGACCTAATTCAGAATTTTTCCTCCGATTTGGTACAGATGATGAACCATGATGGTTTAACCAGCAAAATAAAAATCACATGGATTCTGATGTTTTCAGTCGGTTTCAGGTCTCATTCGTATGTGGTAATAAATAGGATATGAATCGGATTCGTTTGTTAGCGTCTGTCGAATTAGATTTTCACCTGCCAATGGCATGACGTCAACTCAGGTGGACGCCAACAGCGATATACACGACTAATACACAAAATAAACACAACTGTGTTGTATGTATTATTTTTGTCAATGTCAATAATAAACAATTAATGCCCTAAAAAAAGATTATATATATGTTTATAACTTAGCAATCAATGCTAAATTCGTCCAGGCTGCAACAAGGACTCTCCTCTTTTTTTCTTTTTCTAAAGAGATCATTATTTATGCAGTATTTTGCTTCTGCATCATATTTAAAGGTCAGCAAAACAATCATTCCAACTTCATCCTTTGCGTTCATTGGGTATCTCGTCGTTTTTTTCTTCCTTTTCCCGTCAGTACGTCTACATCGGGTTGGTTTGCTGTGCATAGTGTAAATGCAAATATTGGAAACGGGACAGTTTTAAAAGATGATGTAATCGGATCATCAAAAAAAATTGCTTCTAGTCCCAAAATTGGAATTGGGCATCAAGATCTGCAGTGTAAATGCGGCCTTCAGCTGGTCAGCGTAATGTGCACCCTTAAGCATCGGATGTGCATTGATGCAGTTTTTACAGACAGAGCTTTGAGCGAGACATTTCCTTTTCCTCGCTGGCAACACTAACACCACAGTTACAGAACACAACCTAAAAAAAACATCTTTACACATGACACATCGTAGCTGACCGACTGTATTTGAAGGAATTTTTTCCATGAAAAGTCAGCTGGATGAATCCGAATGCAAACATTTATTATGTACAATCCCCTAAAGCACAACAAAACCAACCTGAGCTTATCCACTGCTCAGATCCTGTATGAGAAAAACACAAATCAAAGATCGGACCAATCAGAGAAGAGCGGATTGTTGTTTGGGAAACAGGCCGCTGCCGTGAGGTCGTGCTCCAGAGATCAGTGAGGAAGGAAGTCTTAAGGGGGGGGGGGGGGAATCTGCAGGAGAGCGGCTCGGAGACAGAGCGTCTGAGAGGATAGGGTCAGCATTAATCCCGGACATGTAGTGTCCACTGCCAGATCACGCACAGTTTCACAGCTGAGAGGAGGCAGGAGCAGGCGAGGGAGGGACGCCGAGAGAAGAGACGCCACTGAAGCCTTGACCGGAGCGTCTCGAGCCAATGGCCCGGCGATAACACACAAACACACACAAAGAGAAATCGGAGGATTTGTAATGAAGAGCACTTTTGTCTGTGTAAGTTGATCAGTTTGTAAACTCCCATGAGAGAAAAATCCTCCTCAAACAAGCAAGTGGGGGATCACAGTGTCTCTCACACAAGTCACAGAAGGAAAGTGAGCCATGTAAGGGGAAGAGAAGAGGAATTAGGGACCTCCCAGAACGTCTCTGTAATGCTCTCTGATGCCCTGGTGCAGCTGACCTAAAGCCCTGAGCGATAAGAAGTTAGTGCTCCGGATGGAAGGCAAGGGGGTGTCGTGTGAAACTTTGGCCCTCAGCGAGACAGAGTTCCTGAAAAGGCTGTGAAAAATGAGGACAGTGTCTTATCAGGCAGCGGCGCATTAACTCTGACTGACGATAACGGCGAGCGCTGGTCAGTGAAGGATAATCAATAACGAGCAGTGTTTGTCTTGGGGTGGGACTCATTCGTCGGCCAAAGCCAGACTTCAGGAGCCACTCAGACAAAAGAGAAAGAGAAAGAGAGAGGGAACAAAGTGGAGGTTGCAAACAGATGGTGGGAAAAGGACGTCGCGAGAAAAGGAAAGGAAAGGAAAGAAGAATATTTATAGAAGAGAAAGAAGAAGCTCGAAAGAACGGGTTAGAAAACATTCATGCGTAAACACAGAGTGAAAGAATTAAAATAAAGTGTTAACTTATTTTCACTCCGACACTTTATGATGTTTCTAAGCTTGAACAAACTCATATCAGACGTCTCACAGTGCCGGGATCTGCTGGAAGTTTGTTCTCCTGCCAACCAACATAAGTGTGTGTACACACACACACACACACACATATAATGGCTGCCTAATGACCACCTCAGGTGTTAGTGCTGAAGGCATTAGAGATAATATGCTTTGAAATCACACCATGCTCTCTCCTTCCCCCTCTCTGTCTTTCTCTCCCTCTCCACCTGTCTTTCTTTCTGTCTGTCTCTACCTCTTTCTCTCTTGCTCCCTCTCCCTGTCTCTATCTCTCTCTCTCTCTCTCTCTCTCTCTCTCCCCACTCACTCTCTCTTTCTTACTCTCTCTCCCGGTCTTTCTTTTTTTTCTTCCTCTGTCTTTCTCTTTCTCTCTCTCTGCTCCGTGGGACACAAATAAGTGATGCGGTGCAATAAATCAAGAAAGACAGCTGCCATTTTGTTTGTCCTCTTCATTTGTTGAATATTATGGAGTTAAAGAGTGTGCTTTGCTTTACACTACACACACTTCGCTCCAGCCTGAGGACACACATTTCTGCTCCAGTGGCATGTGGCGGTGTGCAGGTTTAGTCACCAAAGCCGAGAGGTTTGATATATTTAGGACTGTTAATTAAAACCTCTATTGCTGCAAACATTCGGTATGTGTAGCTCAGAATCAGAACGAACAGTTAAAGATCTTTTTTTTTTTTTTTAACTGTATTTCACTCCAGGGACTGACTCTGACTTACAAACAGACCAAAGAGCTGAGCACAGGAGAGAGGAGGCTTTCTGTTCTCACCTTCAGAGGTGTGTGTGTGTGTGTGTAGGAAACAGAGAGAAAGGGACAGAGAGACACAAAAAAACAAGACATAGAGACAGTGACACACACACACACAGTAAAATATAAACAGAAGGAGAGAGGGAGAGAGAGTGAGTGAGTGCAAGAAAGAGAGAGACAGACAGATAGACAGACAGAGCTCAAGACAGAAACAGGGAGAGAAAAGGAGTGAGACAAAGAGAGAGAGAGCAAGAAAGAGAAAGAGAGAACGAGGGGAGAGAGGGGGAAAAATAGAGGGGGGGGGGGAGACAGAGAGAGAAATGTTTTTAACAAACATTAACTCACCTAAAGTAACCAAACAAAACATTTTAAAAAATGTACAAAATGTTTCGGGTCCCATACCATAAAACCCTGTCATTTACAGCGTCCTTCATTCAGTCTGATCTAAAAATCCAATCTCACATGTCCACAGTGCGTTTCAGCACAGACAAACTGATGTCTTCGTAGTCTCCGGTTACAGATCATCAGAGCGCCTCCTTTACAGTAAGCCTGAACGATGAACTGTCTGCAAATCAGTTTCTTCTGGAACTCATCCACTAAATAACAGCAGTGTTTTCACACTCAAACACTGAACGATCCAAAACCGCCTCGTCATGACTTTCTTGTCGTTTATACAGCACGAACTCATACGCGGCTAAAGTTCACGCTGTACTTTTAATTAGTCATTTAATTTCCTGTGTGTTTTAGATAAGTAAGTATAGGTAGTTATGTAAAGTGTCCACCTGCTCCAAAAGATCAATCTGTTTCGTTAGCTTTGGCCAACATTTCCTGCTATACCAGCAGCAGAAAGTTCACGCTGTAACACACACTTTTACTGATGCGACAATAACTACACCCAGTAATACTTTACTTTCCTCTGAGCCCACAGGAGAAACCATTTCTCTTTAGGGCTGGGCGATAATCTCGGTAATGTTTCACATATGGACAATGCTAACGATAAATATTTCGATATATAAATTATTAATACTGCCAGCTTGAAAAGAGAATCCCTGAAGACATAAAATTAAAGAGTTGATTAATAACGTTTACACATTTATTAGTATAAATAACATTTAAAGATTTAACACAACTAATTAAATAAACACAACACAATTTTATCCCGCCCGTGCTTATAGCTGTCGGTTTGGTTTAATATATTAGTACTTTTATTTTGAAAGCAGCGTCTAAGCGCCATGTCTGAAAGGTCATGTGACACATGAGTCAAGTGCAGCGGCCACTTTGTTTGTTTTGTGTAGCGTTTGCATCGTGTTAGCACAGACGGCGATATGAAGTCCAGACGCATTTATATATTTCAATGAACTTGATGGTTTGGATCCTTTAACAGTGTAACGGTGACTTTTGTAGGAATTTTACGGATCTGGATTTTGGCTGTTGAAGGTCTGACAAAGACTGTAACGGTAACTGGTGTTTATTGTATTTTAATCTGGGTTCTATTATTCAATCGCAAGAATCTTAATCCTGTACGACACAAAGATCTCACTCATGGAACTCTGTGGAACGTTAACATATATTTAATCCATTGGCGATGAAGAACTTCAGAACTTATCATCATTACAGACGGTTTACTATGATTGGATAGAATATCATTGTAGGTCATGTGACAGTTTTATTCATACTACCCATGATCATACTATATAGAACCTGGAACTTAAAGGTAGGGAAGTATGTACTAACTCAAATGTAGTACCGATTCAAGTGCTGTGCAAATTTGGATGCAGAACATGTTTGATTTGAGTTAACAGGAAGTCTTTAGTACATTATATACTTAATTCTTTTCACAAATGTGGTGCAAAGCAGTAGACTGAAATGGGTTCCACTCTGTTCCACTGAGAAACTGAAGCTACTATATAAGCACACACCCCTAAACCGGACAATATAAGATAAGAACATTCCTGGTCTTTTTTAGTCTAAGGCTGTGCATCAGATTCCTGTTCTTGAGTGACAAACATGGAACCGGATTTGGTCTTCTGCTGTTGTAGCACCTCTACGCCAGGGTTTGATGTGTTTGCGCATTTTGAGCTGCTTTTCTGCTCAACATGGAGGTAAAGAGTTCTTATATGAGATACTACAGACGTCCCGTCAGTTAAGACCGGTCTGATCAACAGCCAACAGACCTCTAGCTCTCAGGATGTTTTTCACACCATCCTGTGTAAACTCTAGAGACTGGTATGTGTGGGAAAAATCAGGATCAGCAGTTTCTGACACTTAAACCAGTCCATCTGGCACCAACATTCACCCAATATCCCTTTCTTTGGGGACGTTTGATGAGAACATTGCAACTGAAGCTCTCGACTTGCATCATCAGGCCACCTGATTAGAGACCTACATAAATGAGCAGATTGTAGAAGTTCCTACTAAAGAGGACAGCGAGTGTACATTACTAGACAATGTAGATATTACTAGTCAAAAAAAAAAAGATCATCGGAGAGATCAAGCAGACAGTAAACTTTTTCTCTGCCCTCCTTGGAGAGCGGATCAGATTTACAGAAGACAGAGTGTGACATCTGGCAGAGTTAAACAGAGACGTCAAGAAGAATGAGGGGTGAAGATTACAAGCGAGAGACTCTGAGTGCTGTTTAGAAGATACTCATGATGTGGCAGTGAGAGGTCTTAATAGAGAGCGCTTTTATAACGTTAAACTATCGTATCATTTGCCATATACTGATAAAAGATTTTCCTTACGATAAAAAGTTTGGCGTTTCATGCGTGACCCGTTTACAGATCATTCGGAGCAGAAAAGAAGCGCGGCGGAGGACGGGCCTGAGGTTCTAAGCGTTCAGAGGAAGCTCTTATTCGAAACTGGTTTGTTAATTGAAAATCAGATGCAGAGCAAATGACTAATATGCAAGGTTCACAGAAAAACGGTGGTTATAAAGCGTTATAACACATCCAGTTTGCTTTAACATCTCCAACACAATCCACAGTACGGCAAAAGATGCACAAAGAGACGGAGACGCTACAAAAAAACTACAAGTAGACCTGAGGCTGAGAAAATTCCTACTTGGACACATTCGGTTATTTGGTAAGATATTACAATAAATACCAGAAATTATTCAGATCATTTCTTTAGGCCATTATTCCCCCCCCCCCATCTACAATTCCAATTTCAAAACAGTTCAGACACGTACACCAACAATTATTTGCAAATCTCATAAACCCCGGCTGTAGAACCTTAGTATACGAATGTCCTCCCTAATTAATTTTACCCCAGAGAATAGAATTTTTGCAAGAAATTTGCATCGGAATACGAAGCGTTTTCGGCACGAACCGTCAAAACTTGTTTGTGTCCGAGAAAAGCAAGAGATGCTAACCGTAATTACCATTATGAATCAGCAAAAGCTGTTCGAAAGCGTCCAACCCGTTATACCAACGTTACTTTCCATACGCGGGGGTTTTTGTTTGAAGTTTTTGTTGGTATATTGGAGGTGTGAGTTTATTTATTTTAGATTTTTATGTCTGTTTTAAATATTTTGATTAATTTTATATGCAAATTAAGATCAGGCTGTCGGAAATTGCTGATATTTTAAGTGGCTGGAACGGATTTTCTACATTTACTTTATTTCAGTATCGCAATACGAATTTAGTTTTAAGAACTCGTCCTACAGGACGAATTAAATTCGTATGCCGAGGTTCTATTGTATCTTTTTCACAATATAATAAAAAAAACAGTGAAAATGATCTCATATATTAGTTGATATTATTTTTAGTTGGAAATAAAATAAACAGTATGTGGGGTTTGCAAATCGTTGCATTCTGTTGTTACGTAGATTTGACACAGCGTCCCAACTTTTTTCGGAATAGAGGTTGTTACACAATCTGAAACAGGGATCTAAACCCATACCTTGGTTTTCTCAGGTTTTCTTCCCTTTTACTCTTGTTTTGTTTTTGTTTTTTGCTGTAATGCTGTGCAAACCTTGTGAAGTCTTACCCCAACCCACATGCATTTACAGATCTCTAAGTACTGTAAGTAACCGGGACGTGTTCTCAGTGCCAAGATTGCCAAGGTGTGCCCTCTGCTCCTGGAACCATCTGCCAGTTTCCATCCCATTTTTATCCTTTATTCCTCGCTGGATTATACAAAAGCTTTAAACTCAACAGGAAACTAAAACTAGTCCAGATATGCTGAATATCTGCACTGGATACGGAGGGTCATGTGCATCAAATAAAAGTGATAAACACACTATTCACTAATCGGAATGATGTGTTATCACTAACATACAGTAAATAGTACATCTCTGTGTGTTAATACACTCGTACAGTGTATAGAGACACATCACAGAGCAGGCAGAAAAGAGGGGAGAAGACCACGATAAGGCGACCATCTGGACCGGCCAGCTTCATTAGAAATGTGTGTGTGTGTGTGTGTGTGTGTGTGTGTCTGTCATGCCACAGATGCAGAGAGAGGAGTGAAAAATCCCCATTTATTAACAGCTTAATACTCTCCCATCTGGAGCTGAGCCCACACCGTGTCACCTATCACAGAGAACAGGCTTGTACAGCACCATCTCTTTCTCACACACACACACACACACACACACACACACACACACACACACACACACACACACTAATATGCGATCCGTGTACTATGTGTATGTCGTTCTAGCAGTTTCTAAAATGTGAACATACACGTATACAAACTGTACCTCACACACGCATTTTGTAGAACGCACCCGGATGAAGGGCGTCAAAGTCAAGGGAATGTATGTATATAAGTATGCACACGCTCACACACACACACACACACACACACACACACACTCACTCACTCACTCACAATAACTATGCAGCTACAACTTTGTGTTTAAGATATGTAATAAATTTACCAACACACACATTTGTACAGACAGGACTTGGTTTACACAAACACACAGTTATAACCACACACACACACACACACACACACACACAATTCTATCCTTGCACTCCTAAGTTCACAAAATTCATTTTGCATACAAAAAACCAAGAACACACACACACAAAGCTCACTATATGTTACACAGTCTCTATGATATAAATATAACTACACTCATATAAACAGACACACACACACACACACACACACAGACACACACAGACCTCTAAGGCAAAATGCTCACACTTGTCAGCATTCAACAATGCAAATCCTGCCGATGATCACTCACTCTAAAGCGCTGTGTGTGTGTGTGTGTGTGTGTGGGTTATCTCTGCATGCCCCCTAACGATCGTGCCGACATGATGTAACAGAGAGACAGATTCGGCTGAGCGAGCACGCCACAGGCGCTTTGTTTCGCCGTTCTCCGCTGAGGAGCCTCTGGGTGGCCGTGAAGATTGCATTAGAGATTCCCGCTGCTGCTACACACCGCCAGCCATGCGTCCTACACCAGCTCCATTTAATCTCACACCTGACACCGACTGGCTGACGAGTCCGGCTCACACCTGCTAGTGGAAAAAAGCGCCGGGCTGGTCAACCCCAACGTCCCACAGTGGGCCGAAAGAATTTATGGAAAAAGTTTGTAATAACAACAACTGATTTATTTATCATATAAAGGAAAGCACAAAATTCCACACTGCCTGTAGAATGTGTGCTTATTAAGATTACATTTACAGCAGAAATAAGTGCCTGGATCAGGGGCCCAACAGTGGTAACTTCATGTTGCTGGGAATCGAACCCACAATCTTACGGTTAGCAGTCCAACAACTTAACCACTGAACAACCACTTCCCTGCTTATGCTGGGATCTAGAACCCTAACCCATCTTATACAACTGCCCCGTATCCGATATCTGCATTTACACGATACACAGCAAAACAACCCAATGTAGACGTACTGACCAGAAAAGAAGGTAAAATCGTCGCAATAATCAACGAACACAATGGACGAAATGATTATTCAGTATGTTACATATTTAAAAGTCGGCAAAACAACGATTTATGCAGGAGGAGAAAGCAAAGACAAGAGTCCTGATTACAGCCTGGAGGAATGTAACATTAATCGCCGAGTTATAAATATTGTTTTATAGTGTGTTAATTTTTTTTATTTGTTTACAGACAAAACAGGCTTTAAATTAAACTAAAATAATAAATATTAAAATACACAGTTGTGTTAACAGCTGAAAATCTGATCTGATCTGTTAACATGACCGACGCTAATAAACGAATCCGATTCATATCCCGTTTATTACCACATACCAATGAGACCTAAAACCAACTGAAAATATCAGAATCCATGTTTACACCATCATGGGTCGTGTCCCATCTGTAACACAATGGAGAAAATCCAAGCCCCACCACCGGCAAGTCAACCACTGTTGGGTCCTTGAGCAAGACCCTTAACCCCTTCCTGCTCCAGGGGCGCTGTATCATAGCTGACCCTGCGCTCTGACCCCCAACTTACTAAGATGGGATATGCGAAAAACACTGCATTTCATTGGCTCTGTACACGTACCTCACACAATGACAATAAAGTTGAATATTTATTTATTTATTTATATAAATTTGGCCACATTTACACATCTATCATGTGACCAAAGCCTTATGTACTGTATGTATATAAATGTTCACTCACACACAGCACACACTTTCAGGAATACGGTAGTAAAAAAAATTTAACTATTCATCTTAATATTTATACTAAATAAATTATTTTCATGAATATTTTAGGGTAATTTCAAAACTAGAAATGTTGAATGTTGGAATTAAAAGGCAAAAGCTATGAAAACTAAATGAAAAAAATCAATTTTACAATTACAAAACCTTTGTAAATATTTTAATTTGATTTACGTTTCATGTAGTTTTATACGCAAACTAACAAAAAAAAGGGAAACAAAAAAATATTACTGGAAAAAAAGAATTGTATTTGGAGTTATTTCGTAAACTTATTTCGTATTTTTAAACAAAAAATTTTCTCCGTTTGCAAGTTTATTTTCTAATTTTTATACTCGTATAGAAATAACATCTCAAAAATGTCCAGTAGATCTCAGAAATTTTCTCAGAAAGTTCGGCGTTACATCCTGTGTCATGACCTGGATATTATAAACGCAGCCTAAGATATGTAAGACTTTCAGACTTTTTTTTCCACCCGTGTGCATGTTAAAACAGGAGAACGATTATAATCAGCACTAATGTGGGGCAGAAAGGCAGTGCTGAGTCGGCAGGATACCCGCGTCCGCCCTGAAACAGAGCCTGCTGATTTATGCGTATATTAGTGATGATGGAAGAGCAGCGAGTCTGTAAAATGTGGTGACTGACGGACAAATTAATTTGGGAGCTTATTTTTCAGAAAAAAACAGACCTGCTGCCATCGCATTGCTGGTCAATTAGACTGTAGTCATTTGGTTTGGGGATCATTTAGCAAACACAGCTATAAATATATACAATATGCAGTACCGTCAAAAGGCTTCAGGCAATTCTGTAAAGTAGAAAAGCTTTGCAATAAATATTTATATTTAAATAATTATATTAATAGTTTAATAGTTTTCACAGTAATCAAGTAATTCAAAATTCTAAATGAACAAACAGAATAAAAGTCTAAGATGTGCTATGACCACCGTTTGGTTTCATTCTTCCACTTGTCTGCTTTGTACACTTACATAAAGTCTGGTGCTGCGGCCAAAATCACATACTTACGTAATGTATCATTACACAAAATGAATATGTGCAGTAATTAAGATGTCCGAACTCCTTAGTATGCAAAAAAAACAGTATGCGATAAGTTCCAAGATGACCTACGTCTTCTGTCCAGATTCTTAAGTCCACGTACGATGGACACTTTACTGTCCCATGATTAATCAATTAAACCAAGCAGGTTCTAATCAGCAAACCAGATGATTTGAACATCTGTATTTGAAAAGAATTTATTATTTTCGAATGATTGCTGTGATTTTGGAAGGAAGTGAATCTGTGTAAAATATAATAAACTAAATAATAAACAGTGTTTGATGTTTTTCCGGAGATTCAGATACAGTAATAATGAATAATTAAATATAAAATCGCACTGTATCGACTCCACTGTATAAATTAAACTCTGATAAAGTTATAAAAGTGATTGTTTTTTGTGCCTGAAGGATTTAAACTTGTTTGAACAAATAATAAACATTTACTCCATTATTAAACTTTACAATTAATCCACCAATCACACGTGTTCTGAACTGTAGTGCAGTTAAATATCACCCCCAACTGACATAACACATCCTGTCATGTGACTACATGTGATGTAGATGCTGAAATGATACTCTAACTGGTCCCTACTGTCACAAGACATACTGTACACCATGTAAGACACGAGATAGTGCTACCTCATCAGCGAGGTCTCTCCCAGGCAAAGGTTTTAAAGCAGACTGAGGGGTTCGAGATGTTTTGAAGCAAAAGAAACAGCCAATGTTCAGCCCAGAGACACAGCAGTCTGCCAAAAAAAACTTAATCCAGCAGATGAAAGACACTTTATGTCTACTTCCCTTTTACACTGGAAAATGTCCAGCAGTGCTACTAATGGCAAAAAACCAATGAGACCCAGGTACACCTGTCCACAGTCCCGTAAAGTCTGGCATTAATAGAGGAACCTGGCCAAAAAAAATGGCTAAGTGACTTAACAATTAGCAAAAACAGAAAAACAGAAAGCAGGTCATTTGCTGAAGAGCTGTATTTCTGCAAATGGGACAGGAGATTTAATTAGGATCAGTGATGTCCTCAATCCTGAGAAACCTCAGGCATAACTATCCATCCTTTAATGCCAGCAGGAGGGCATATGATTGATTGTTCATGCAGCTGGATGACGAACCTAAACATACAAAAAAAAGTCTTTAAGATCTTCAGTGTAGACAAAAACAAGGAGTTCTGGAAGTGATGGTGTGGAACCCGATCTCAGCATCAACGTGTCTGTCTGTTTTTACAGGCAAAGACAGACGGATTTAAGGCAGCAGACATCCACAGATAATCTTCAGTTAGTTCTCCAAGATTTTGGACCAGCCTACCAGCCGAGTGTCTTCAAAAACTGTATGCAAGTGTACTTAGAAGAATAGATGCTGTTTAGCAGGTACGGAGTGGTCACAGCAAATACTTTTTACAGGTTTAAAATAAATACCATTTCAATAACGGGGGAAAATCCTAAATATAAAACAAATATATAGAGGATTATATATATATAATCCTCGTCTGTTAGTTTTTTTATCTCCGTCTGTTAGTTTTTTGATCACTTTCGAACTCCCAGCGTTTCCCTCAGTCTCACACACAGCATCTTTAGGGCGCGCAAATTTTTTTAATTTTAAGGAATTGTTACGGAGAGTCTGTAACGAATATTGTGTAAAATCAGTATCTCTGCCCTTATACAGTTTGAGGGATTGCATATTGAAAGTGAAAGTAAAACAAGAGCAGGATTTTAATACCCCGCGTATTTATAGTGGCTTCTTGATGCCCACACATAATTACCCAACTATCTGTGAGACAATGCAAAAGCATTAAAAATAGTTTCTTCCTTATGACAGACAGGGCAGGGATACATTTTATATATATATATATATTATATATATATATATATATATAACACATATACACACACACACACACACACACACACTATATATACACAGCCCTAATTGACACTAATTTAATATACAATTAAAGTCAATCCATAACATACTGGGTTGTCTGGTCTACTGCACAGTTTCATCAACGCCAATGTCATTTTTTTTTTAATCCGGTCAAAAACATGTTTAGGTAAATATAAATGTACTTTCTTTCCCACTGCTTCCTAATATTTTTTCTGACCATTGTTCTGAACAGTTTCCTGTACATTTTTTGAGCAGTAGCGCTCGGCGATTGATTCCAACCAGCGATTAGGTCATATGCGATTAGATGGAAAAGTTTCTTTTGGTAATGTCTCTCCGCAGAGGTAGTCTAAGCTTAATCGCGAAACACGACTGAATTCACAAAGACCATTTGCAAACACCAAAAATAGGGCTGGTAAACATAAATAGGCGATAATTATCAGTAATCTCTCTGGAAGTACGGACCGTTCGTCACAGCTGACGTTTTCCGGAGCCACTTTTGCTTCCACATTAAAAAAAAAAAAAAAAAAATACAGAGCCCTAACCTCATCAAACCTCAGCACCTTGACCTCTGTGTTCGGCTGTGTGTGTGTGTGTGTGTGTGTGTGAATGCGTGTCTGTCTCTTTTAACGCCTCTGTGTGTGTGTACTTGCCGCTCAGCTCTTCATTCAGACTGCGCTGAAGTGCAAATTGGACATCTGCTGCTGTGTGCATCCTCACAAAAGCGCTCGCCCACTCCTGCACAGCAGCGAGCGCTCGGCCCGACGCTCTGTTGTTCCCACGGACGAGGGCGAGATTGCGGCGCCGCACTCACAACACCATTCACGCACTTCCAACCGGCCTATTCCCCTCTCCTACGCCTCTGACGTGACCATATGGGTCATGCAGGAAATTGACTGACAGTTTGTGTGTGCCAGCATGATGAATGTGAACATCTTAGTGACCCGGCAGCACGGCCTTTTCGGCGCTCTCGTCAACAAATACGCACGGGTTTGTATCTGTGCGGTGCGACTACATTACTGCACCCCACCCCTGTAGATAAATGCAGATTCCATTATAAATAAAAGCTGGAGTTTTATAACAGGTTTCAGCATTTACGGGTTAAGAGATTTGAATAGAATGAACGATGGCAGTTTTACTGTTTGGCTGCACACAAAATAAGCTTTATTCACAACCTACCTATTATAGATGGGCAACTGATTTAATTCATTTATAATCGGAAAAAATTAACAAATCAACTATCGGCTAATCGCGTCTTTTTACCCAAGAAACCCGATGGACAATAAAACTGTTATTCAGGCCTTTCAGTGATTTCACGGCTATTTTAGGGACAGTTGTAGGTTAGAATTGAAGATTTTATGGCAGCTTTTCGAAAAAAAAACAACAATAAAAGCGACATGTTCTAATGTTCTTGGGTGTCTAGTTGCAGAAAATTTGCTCCATCAAAATGTACGCTGTGTAAAACTGTTTATTTCCATTAAAAAAAAGACACCAGTCTTTATGTTTCAATACATGAGACAACAGTGATCATTTTTTTGTGTTTGAAATATAAGTGTGTGTGTATATATATATATGATTACACCATTAAGGATGAAATCCTACCTGTGCTACGTTGGAGTAAAAAATCTGAATTATCTGAATTTATAATTATTCCAGGGGGTTTGCCTTTATTTTTTTTATTTATTTATTTATTTTTTTATCTGAATGAGCAGGTTAGTGTTAAGGACCTCAGGCTCAGCAGTGGACAGAGCTGAGGTCAATGAATATAAAATAAGAGGAGATCAGAAACATCTTTCCAAACTGCATTTTACAATTACCAGTCTCGGGGGCGTTCACATATCACGCCTAAAACATGTGGAAAATGACTGTCGCGCTATTTCTCCCACTTTCCGAAGCACTCGGTCGCTTGTACTCTGGAGGCGTTTGTGGTGGGAAACACGGAACAAAGAAATTACAAGCAGCAAAATTCCAGCACCAAGAAAGAGTTTCACCTGTAAGTCTGCTGCAAAATGTATTTCTGGGTTTGATGAGATTTAAGTAAAACGGAAAAGGCGAGGAAGCCGACCGGTTGCCGCATGCCGCAGGTCTACATTAAAAATGATAAAAATAAGCTTGCAAAAGATGCGATATGATAAAATCCCCCTCAAATGAGTAACTGCTCCTGCACACAGGTAATGATTTAATTAAC
>VCAZ01000107.1:1380000-1428032 GCA_005784505.1 Bagarius yarrelli
TTCCATCATTTGGACCGTGGCTTTTTTTTTTGGAAATGGTATCAATTAGCAGCCAAAGATGTTGAAACGGATGAAACAGTGGTGTGGTCTTGTGTGCTGCCAGTCAGAATCAGTGAACGAGCTGCGAGCGTCAGTTCGGGCCTGCTTGATGTGCATCTCTCTCGTCTCATGCAATTAAATGTGTTTGGCTGCCGTCCCCCATCTGGCAGGTACAAGGCTCTTTCGCACAGGCTTCTGGGACGTCTGGCGCTCCTGCATAAGACATCTGGTGTGGCAGGGCCGCTCTCGGCCGTTTCTTTCTCTCTGTCTGTGCCCGTGTTCCCCTCCCACCTGAAAGCTCCAAGGGCGTGCGGGAGAGTGCGAGGATGTGTGTGCCACCACAACTGTTCCCCTCCTACATGAGGCCTTCAACAGGACGATTTGAGCCAAGGCCAGAGAACTTCATTCACACTGACCCTTTCTTCAATGCCAGAGCTAGGCCAAGGCCGGACTCTACAGCCAAATGCTGGAGCGGCTAAACAGCTGGCGAGGGAAACAATACACTCTAACTAACTGTTACACGTCGAGGAAAACAAATCCATACAGCTAACTATTGCAATATTTTTTTCACAATTGTGTACTGAAATTCCAACTTCTAGTATATCGATAGTTATTTAGATAAAGTTTTTAACCAGACGACTCCCTTCGCGGCTCCTGTAGTTAACACGTGGCGGAAAATAGCGGTGGGCCCAAAATTCTATTTACTATTATAAATAGTTTTGATTTGTGGTAACACACACTATATTTTTTAAATAGATAGTTATTTAAAATAAAAATCAACAAAAAGGGCTTCGTATAATTAATAAACTTTATACATAAACATTAATTTATTTCATGCTTTTTTTATTCGGTTCTTGATGGATATAATAAATGAAATATGAACTTTCCTGTTGACTTTACTAAACAAATTTCACTGTCATGTGGACTAAAATTATTATTATAAACTTTCCTCAATTAACAACTTTTCACAGGTATAAAAAAAAAACACAGCTTAAATAACAGGTAATATATATATATATATATATATATATATATATATATATATATATATATATATATATATATATATATATATATAAAATCCTCGTCAGTTTGTTTTTTTGTTCTCCATGTTTTTGCAGCTTCGAGTTAGCCACGCCCACTTATCTACCCGTCGTGGTATACACAAAATAAAAACTATTACTTTTCACAATATTTTCCACGGTAACGCTACACACCGTCATATCTCCCAGCTCTAGCGGAAAAATAAGGGTGTGTTGGCTTTTTATTCTACGTATTTCTAACTAATTGTTTCACATTTTTTGAAGTATTGTAATGTTTTTTGATATGTATTGTATTGCAATGCAACGTATCATGATGCATCGTATTGTGATCAAATGGGTCGTGATATATATCGCATGGTGATACCTTTCCGTTACAGAGCCCTGGTCAGATGGCGGAGCTGGAGAGTATTATGGTGAAATGCACACGGAAATTCAGCACTGATGATGTTTATAGCAATATTAACCACATGTAATAAAACCCTTTAATTATCCGTCCGCCCGTCAATTTTATTTAGCACTTATCTCAAATCGGGTTGCAAGAAAAGTGCTGTCTCTCCCAGGGGACTCACAAGGTGGGGTGTGGGGCCGGGGTGGTACACTGGGTAGTGTGCAAAGACATCACAGGACAACCGTTAATTGTGTCTTTGGGAAGGGGAGGAAACCTGCGGAAGATATATTATAATTGCGGTGAAAGGCTCTTAAGGTGAGCGTAGTCATTCTGGTGCTGATGTGATGCTCGTGTCCGTTCATTTTATTTTATTTCCTTTACCAAAAGCAAAACAGTCCAAGAATCCCAGAAATGAAGATATTCCTTCCAACGGCAAAAAAGCTAGAGTATATTTTCCTTATCACCACTTTAAATTAACATTCATTGACATACGGATAAAAAAAAGATCCAGCACAAATGTAATAAAGTTCCAGAGGGTTTCAGCCAAGACTAGTGAGTATCTACGAGATAACGAGCATGATGATGGCAACAGTGGAGTTAGCATGAAAGCTGAAGCAGTGGAAGCTAACGTGTTTGATGAGGAGGCAAATGAGTGGGACAGACTGAAGGACTAAAGCGCTGCTGCACTGGTCTCCTTGGGTAGACAGGAAGCATCGCTGTCCAGAGTTGGAAAATGATAATCAATTGCATAGTGAAATAATGAAAAAGCTGTTATAGACTGCAAAAGTTCCAGAAGGTTCTAGCCAAGGCTGGATCTACAAGATGACAAGCATGATGATGGCGGTATTAGCATGAAGCTGCGTTTGATGAGGAAGGAGAACAGGTTGTTGAAAAATGTTAATTAACTGCAACACGATGAAAAAGATGCTTAGAAGCCGTAAAATAAATCACATTTATTCCACTACACCAGTGGAGTTCTTAAAGGACTCGTTAACATGCATGTCAAACCTTCATTACCATAGACCCAATACTCCGTTCAGGGTCCACACTGCCATGTTGCTAACTTTCAGTAGACAATTAAAACAAAGTAGAACTATTACAAGAGCAAACTTTTTTTATTTTTTTCCAGAGATTATTATGTCGGCTCATAAGAGAGCTCGGCAGCCGAGTTAGCGGTGTGTAATACTTCTTAAAACTCGGCTCTTGAGATATAGTTCCATCTTTCCTCATGATGACACGACTGGATAATGAAACGAAGCCCGATACAGTGTTAAATCTAATTGTGACCTCTCTGATTGCAAACGCGCGAAGCTAAAAGACTCGAAGCATACACACTTAACCCAAACAGCCCAAGGGCCTCATACTTTCTCAATTACCCCTGCACAGCTATTTTTTTTTTTTCCAAAAGAAACGTTTGCATAAGCATTTTTGTTTCGCCTCATTTTCAATCCCCGGTACTTCTGCACAGTTAGCAGGCGATAAATCCGGCGCGGCTAACTCGATGAGCATTACTGTATTTGCCCTCGCTGTTAGCTGTTCAACATCATGTAGTGCTAAAAGGCCATTCATCAGCATGCGCCGCCGAAACTGCGTCCACTTCTAATAGAGGCGTTTTTTTCAGTGTGTGAAAAGAAAGAAAAGCAGAGGCGCATGCAGGGAAAAGGGATCTTGAAGGAATCGATTATGCGTGTGCAGAGGAGTGAAGCACAATGCGAGGAAACCCGGTGTCTAACAGAAGCGAGACAGGGATCTAATGAAAGACGGTGTACGCCAGAGGTTCGGCTTCATCGCCCTCGCATCAACGACTCTCCGAGGAATATGCCTCCCCAACTTTTTTCTTCTTTCTTGCGTAATTAGCTTGCTGTTCTTAATTTTTTTGGCTTAATTAGGTGTACATAACCTTGGTTTTTCCAGTAATGAACGAGCTGAAGGCTAACTGTGATGAAGCCATCATGCAGCAGGATTCAGAAAAACTTCGCTCCTGTAAATATATATATATATATATATATATATATCTATATATATATATATATATATATATATATATATATATATATATATATATATATATATATATGTGCACGGATTTTATGGGCTGCTTCATAACAGCACGATTGGAATTCACACTCAGGGCTAAAGGCCCTGGCATCCATGCCTTCATTCGATCTGAGGGGAAAGAAAGCTTAAAGGAGCTTCCAGATACGCAAATATTTAAAGAAATAAATAACTAGTAGTGGTATATTTTCAGAGAGTGAAATGAAGTATTCAAGGCAGCGACAGGAGGCTTTTTAGAGCGAGCAGCAAGGTTATGCAAATGTGGCCGTCAAGTTGAGTGCAAGGCTGAGTAAGCCACTGACAGCCCATGGCATGCACAACTTGTCCATTCAGCTGCCAGTGACTCAGGAGACTCTCAAACAGACAGCGCTATCAGAGCCAAGACGCTGCCGTCAATGGCCAATGAGGACGTTTACTTTCTCTCATCTCTCTGAGCTCCAGTTGACAAACTTTTTGCCTTTTTTTTTTTTTAAATACAGCTTTTCTCCCAGTCGTCCTCCTCCTTTCAGATTGGCCACAAAAACAAACAGGATCATGCAATAACAGTTTCCATTAGTGAAAATTAATAAACTCCTCCTGACAGCAAATGAGTCGAATGTATCGTTTCTGTTTAGTTGCGCCTTCCTGTGACTAAATAACAGAGCCAATCCTGTCAGGTAGGGATGCCAGCAGGGTCTTTCGATAGTTCCTGTCAGTTGTATCTCACTCTTCCACTGCCTGGGTGTGCAATTCAACAACACTCCATGAGGCCTATTACAGTGGGTTCACCTGCTGTTTTCAAGTCACGCTTAAGTGTCCTTTTTTCCCCATCACACCCTTTAAAACAACTCACACACAGGTTTGTCCAGGCACAATCTAAAGACGTCAGATTAAAACTGGTGGTGATGCAGTGTGACCACTGATCATCTACATCTTACCATCTACAGCTGGTGTTCTACAACTGAGTATCTACATCTTACCCTCTACATCTAGTGTTCTACAGCTGGTGTTCTACAGCTGAGTATCTACAGCTAACCATCTACAGCTGGTGTTCTACAACTGACCATGGAAATCTGGCCATCTACAACTGGTGTTCTACAACTGACCATCCGCAGGTAGCGTTCTACAACTGACCATCCACAGGTAGCGTTCTACAACTGACCATCCACAGGTAGCGTTCTACAACTGACCATCCACAGGTAGCGTTCTACAAAACTGAGACCATCCATCCAGACTGACTTTCTACAACTGACCATCCACAGGTAGCGTTCTACAACTGACCATCCACAGGTAGCGTTCTACAACTGACCATCCACAGGTAGCGTTCTACAACTGACCATCCAGAGCTGACGTTCTACAACTGACCATCCAGAGCTGCCGTTCTACAACTGACCATCTACAACTGCCGTTCTACAACTGGCCATCTACAGCTGGCAATCTACAGCTGGCGTTTTACAGCTGACCGTCTACAGCTGACCGTCTACAGCTGACCCTACAGTCTACAGCTGACCGTCTACAGCTGACTGTCTACAGCTGACACATACAACTACACACACCGTTTCTTACTAGAGTAAATACGCATATCTGTTTAAAAGTAGCGAATAAAACATGACATGTTATGTGTAAAACATGGGCTGTGCTAAAGGAAAGACCATCAATGACGAAATGATTTGTTGCATCTTAGTGCACAGCAGGCCTCTCTGTTACCTGTCTGAATTCAATTATTGTTCTTGAACATAGTCAGTTTTTAATTCAGGTTATACATTTTGATAACAATATCGTGGGACAAGTCAGTTCTAGTTATCGCTCATGATATAACTTTACTACAAATTTTCCATGTTGGCGAATGTATAGTCTTACAGGAAACCCACCGAAAAACACCATACCAGCACCCAATGTAAAACTTCCTATCTATACTGTTACTATAGCAACGAGATGGTGGGTTTGATTTCTAGTGACCAATGTGCGGCTGCTGGGCCCCTGAGCAAGGCCCTGGACTATAAAGAGCTCAGTTGGATAAACACAAAAAGTCCCTTTGGATAAAGTCTTTTACCAAATGCATGAATTCGTGTAATAAATGTTAACATTGTTCGAAATCTCTTCTGTCACACTTTATTCTATCAAACACACAGGAAATAGACGATTCCGTCAATAGGAAATAAACTCAACCGGTTTGGGCTTTTAGAGTGCAGCACAATGGGAGACAGTTGTGGACTGCGGGCAGGTCACTCTAGTACAGGGGGGTCAAACATGGTCCTGCAGAGTTTAGCTCTAACTCTTATCAAACACACCTGAACCAAATACTCACGGTGCTGCTAGGTACACTTGAAACTTACAGGTAGGTGTGTTGAGGCAAGTTGGAGCTAAACTCTGCAGGACACCAGCGCTTCATGACTGAGTTTTGACACCCCTGCTCTGCACCCTTTTACTGTGAAGTTACGACGTGGTAACACGTGGAATATGGCTTGCCATTGTCAGAAACAGTTACCACTGCTGGGCCCCTGAGCAAGGCCCCTAACACCCAATTGCTTATTTGTATACATAAGTTAATATTGTAAATCAACTGCCAAATGCTGTAAATGTAGGTAATCAGGGACGTCCCTGAAGCAGATGTGCAAGTTACCCCTGCTATGGCCGTTAACACACCCCCATACAATCCCAGATGCTGGATTTTAAATTTGCGCTGATATCAATCTGGATGGTCTTTTTACTCTTCAGCCTGGAGGACAGGACGCCTATGATTTACAAAACAATTTGAAGTGTGGACTGGTCAGGTCACAGCACACCTTTCCACACTGCATTAGTCCATCTCAGATGAATTCAGTCCCGGCTGTGTTACTGGGTGGTGTTGATGTATGAGTTGCACTTTGCATGGTACAGTTTATGTAGATGTTGTGATGAACTGTGTGATTTTTAAAGTGAGCCCATGTGGTAACATCTTTTACAGAATGAGGTCTATTTTTAACACAGTGCCGTCTGAGGGATCGGAGATCGTGGACGTTCATAAGTGGGTTTTTTAGCCTTGCTGCTAACACGCAGAGTTTACTCCTGAAATCTCTGCGATTGTACATTAGGGAACGTTTTCTCAAACGGTTGGACAATTTGCTCCATCCCGCGCCCCGTCCTTGCTTGTAAATGACTAAGTCTTTTGGGGATCCTACTTTTATAGCCAATCGTGACACCCACCTGTTTTCAATTAACTTGTTCACCTGTGAAAACAGATGTTTTTGAAGCATTTATCAACTCTCCCAGTCATTTCTTGCCCCCTGTCCCAGCTCTTTTGGAACGTGTTGCAGGGGGCCATTAATTGCTTAGTTGCATAAGAGAGATAATTGTAAGTCGATCTGGATAACGACGTCTACCATATACCCTAAATGTAAATGCATCAAATTCAAAAATGATTAAATATTTGCAGGACACACTAAAGTTGATCAGTTTAAACACTGTTTTTCATTCGCTCCGCAGGTGTTTCGTTTCACCGTCGCTGTGAATTGGCTGTGCTCACTAATTCGTCTGAATTCGCTTAACGACCCGAGGTCTGTGCTCGTTGACGTACCGTGCCCGAACGCCGTGGTCACCGTTTTATCTATAGCCTAGTTTGTTTTCATCCGTCGCTATGACGCACTTGTGATTTTATTTGTTTATTTACTGGTGATTAATAAATGCATCCTTAGTTTTACTTTTATCATTCATTGTTTTATCATGCTTAGTTCTTTTACTTCTCAATATTCGAGCGCCAGATTATTTATTCATAATTTAATTTCCAACGATATGTACATTACTGTATTTCCCTGCTGCTATTCAGACGGTATGTTTAGACTGAATAGACTGATTATTAATTATACATTCTGGTATTTAAACTTGTACAGTTCATTTTTTACTGAAATGTCTCCACGTTGCTTAAGATTTTCACTCATACAGACGTGTGTTGGAGGCCAGTTTAGTCTATTTTAGTCTTAGTCCCTGTCTGAATACTGAACTTTTGGCATTTTCTGATATTATGACTATCATAATAATAATAATAATAATAATACTCCTCCGATTAAACTAGTTTATTTTACTTCACCAAAAATTCCCTCAGAGCTGCTATTAGTCTTTATTACATACGGCTTGTTTTCTCAGGCCCTAAAAATTAAAAAGTCATTGAATTTAATTAGGTTCAGTTAATCTCATGTTTTTTTTCATATTTTAGCCCTTTATTGTGCAGCTTTTTAGCCAAGGTCAAAACAGAGCTCGTCTGCTGGAAAAATAAATCACGGTAGGCTTTAATAATGAAGATGAAGCATGCCGAGTCTCTGCTCTAAATCTCTACTGGAAAAATAAACACAATGAGGACCAACACTTACACTCGTTAAAAGCATATTCAAACTCCTGTAAAGTCTTGGGGAAGATGAGCGGAGGTTCGTCCTTCTTCATCAGCTCGTCTAAGTCAATCCTGGATAACAAATCTGAGCGGGAAAGCAAGACCAGGAGGGAATATGTTGTTATTTAATCTAATTTCTATTTTCTTTATAATGTAGAAAGGACAAAATTATAGCCAAACTTTTACCAACCTAAAAAAAAAAGGAAAGAAAGTGATGATGTAAATTTGTTAATTTCTTTACCCTTAAGTGAAGCATTTTCCGTCTCTTCTTGTGCCAAGATCTGGGCCATAATTATCCAAGCTAGATAAAATAAAAACACACTCAGCATTGACCAGCATGGACCTTCTGCTTCAGGCAGCTCACAGCGCTGTAGCCTATAAACAGACGAGCACAGAAAGCGATCAATTGATGTTGAGGTTTATAATCATGACTAATTAATATCAAATCCAAAGTATAACAGTTGTGTTATGTATCAGAGCCTGAGGGTTAAACCATATTTACAATGGATCGGTTTTACAGGGGGGGGGGGGGGGGGGGGTGGGGGGGGGGGGGGGGGGGGGGGGGGGGGGGGGGGTGGGTGGGGGGGGGGGTGGGGGGGGGGGGGGGGGGGGGGGGGGGGGGGGGGGGGGCAGTAGGGGGGGGTGGGGGGGGGGGGGGGGGGGGGGGGGGGGGGGGGGGGGGGGGGGGGGGGGGGGGGGGGGGGGGGGGGGGGGGGGTGGGGGGGGGGGGGGGGGGGGTGGGGGGGGGGGGGGGGGGGTTGGAGTAAATGGTGGGTGTAGGGGGGGGGGGGGGGGGGGGGGGGGAGTGGAGTAAAGGTGTAGGGTAAAGGTTGGAGGTCATCCTGTCAATGATTCAGAGTGTCTGTGTTCCTGCATCTGGAAATATTACACCAGCTCTGACCTGCTATAACAGAATGTATTGCAAAGTCTAAATATATTCATACAAATCGACGTGTTAATGAAGATTCTTTAGACGGAAAAAGTTTCTGTCATTTACTTCAGGAAATAATTTATTCTACCAACCAACATAAACCCGACATGTTTTACATGTTTACAGTAAAGTGATGAGAATGTTATAAAATACTACAGGAGCTTTGTGTGAGGCGACACCCTCACGTTTTCCCAGGTCAGCCACAGAGTTTCTACTCTCGTATAGTCTAATCTTCAGCTCAACATTATGAAGGACAGCATAGCAGCTTTCATTAGCCGAAGGGGTGTCTCACTGACGCGTCAAACAACCAATCACAGTTACGGTTAAGAAAATTGATGATCACTGGCGAGTCTATACCGTAAACCTGACAACATTTGTGTTTTGTTAATCAGTTACAGTCATTTATAAAAGTGTCTCCTGGAAAAATGGCGGAAAACTGACTGGAGTGACTTAAAATCCTGAACCGTTTCCAGTTTTCTTCTTTATTTTATACATGGAAGTTTTGGTGTGATGAAAACTCAAACACAATCAACGTGGTCTCTCTCCCGGTACTGAGAATTATTTCATAACACACACACACACACACAGAGAGAGAAAGACAGAGTGTGTGAGAGAAAAATATAGAGTGAGAAAGATAGACATAGAGAAGGAGAGTGAGAGTGTGTGAGAGGGACAGAGTGTGAGAGAAATAGAGGGATAGACGGAAAAAGGAGGGGGGACATATTGTGCAAGAGAGATATAGAGAGTGAGATAGACAGACAGAGAGAGAAAGTGTAAGAGAAATAGGGATAGACAGAGATTGAGCTTTACAGAGAGTTAGAGAGAGAGAGACAGAGAGAGAGAGAGAGAGAGAGAGAAATAGATAGAAAGGGCCTGTGAAAAGATAGCAGAAAGAGAGCCGGTGGAAAAGAGAAAGGGACAAAGACAGAGAAGGGACAGGAGAGAAAGAGAGAGAGAGAGGAAGATTAGAGAGAGAGAGAAGAGAGAGAGAGAGAGAGAGAGAGAGAGAGAGAGAGAGAGAGAGAGAAATAGATAGAAAGGGCCTGTGTGAAAAAGATGGACAGAGACAGAGAGGGACAGAGAAAGAGAGAGAGAGAGAGAGAGAGAGAGAGATAGAGAAACTAGGATAGACAGAGATTGAGCTTTACAGAGAGTTAGAGAGAGAGAGAGAGAGAGAGAGAGAGAGAGAGAGAGAGAGAGAGAAATAGATAGAAAGGGCCTGTGTGAAAAAGATGGACAGAGACAGAGAGGGACAGAGAGACGAGAGAGAGAGAGGAGAGAGCGAGAGAGAGAGAGAGAGAGAAATAGGGATAGACAGAGATTGAGCTTTCAGAGAGTTAGAGAGGAGAGAGAGAGAGAGAGAGAGAGAGAGTGAGAAATAGGGATAGACATTGAAGATTGAGCTTTACAGAGAGTTAGAGAGGAGAGAGAGAGAGAGAGAGAGAGAGAGAGAGAATAGGGATAGTACATTGAGATTGAGCTTTACAGAGAGTTAGAGAGAGAGAGAGAGAGAGAGAGAGAGAGAGAGAGAGAGTGAGAAATAGATAGAAAGGGCCTGTGTGAAAAAGATGGACAGAGACAGAGAAGGACAGAAAAGAGAAAGAGAGAAGAGAGAGAGAGAGAGAGAGAGAGAGAGAGAGAGAGAGAAGAGAGAATAGAGATAGATAGTCCATGTGCACTAGTTTTACCAGACACTCTTAATGTTTACTGCAGGATTTTATACATGATTAAATGCTGCACAATTTAAATAAAGAGAATAATAATAACAAAAATAAATAATAATTTATAATAATAACAACAATAATAATAAATAATAAAAATTAATAATAACAATAACAAATAAAAAAATAACGACAAATAAATAATAAATAATAAATAATAATAATAATCAGTAATAACAACAATAATAACAAATAATAATAGATAACAATAACAACAATAATAACACTATGAACGCTCTCTGAAGTTTAATAAGCGCTTCTCCGTTTTCTTTAATCACCTGTCCTGCATGGAAGCGTCAGGTAGCGAATTAGCACAAACAGCTAACAAAGCCTGAGTGAATCAGCTACACTCTCTCTCCTCTCTCAGACCGTCTCCCCCTCCTGCTAACTTTATCATTTCATTTTATTGCATTCACTCGCTTTTCTCCCCTAATCACTGTTTTTCCGCACCAGTGATGTAGCTCAGAGGCTAACCGGAGTCTCAGACACTGACAGTCACGTGACTCCGCTGACAAACTGTTTTAATCGGTAAATCGTATCGTTTGATTAAACACTGATTCCTATGGAGAAATAATGCAGGTTGTTTTCCCGAGTCGGAGGAAGCCGAACTGCGGAGAGAAGCTAAGCAACGGGCCGAGTGGAGTTTATTTAAACATGCACAGTTTATTGTCATTAACGTACCATGTCAACAAGCAATGCTGAGCTTTCAAACATCCTCCGCTTCCTCGTTATTCCAAACCGGAAGTAACGACGTCACGGCGTGACGAAAGCGGAAGTTAATGTCAGCTAGTTGGCGGGATTTAAAACGACAGTAATAATTTGCATTATATATTTATATATGAAAAATGCTTAAATAAATTAGAAAATACTTTAAAAAAAAAAAGAGAGAAAAGGGGACCAAGAATTGCGCAGAAAATATTGCTAAAATATCTAGTATTTTGAATAGTATATGAATAAAACTAGACGCATTAAATGGAAGATGTATTGAATGAGCCAAGAATAAAGAAGCTTATTAACTTATTTAAGAAGCTTAAAACACATCGAGTTTGACATGCAATGATAAATATTCAAAAATAGTTTTATTATAATGAATAGATTTAATTATTTAATTTTATTATAATAGAACTAATTTAGGGGAAGTGGTGGCTTACTGGTTAAGCTGTTAGACTGATACCAGAAAGACTGGGGTTTGATTCCCAGCACCACCAACACACCACTGTGGGCCCTGTGTAACCTCCAATTGCTCAGTTGTATAAAAGGGATAAAAGTTGCTCTGGATAAGGTCGTCTGCCAAATACTGTAAATGTACTACATTTACATGGGATCTAAGCTACGTTCCAGGAATGTGAGGTGGGAATCAACCCAAAATAAAACAACATCACATTTATGACATTATGTAGATGTCCAACGTCTACCAGAGATCCAAAATGGCATACAGTAATACATCTACATCTACCATCGATCATTCACAGTCGATTATGTACAGTTAATCATCTACTGCTAATTAGAAGTTTCCAATTCAATTCAGTTTTATTTGTTTGGCGCTTTTTACAATGGTGATTGTCACAAAGCAGCTTTACACAATTGAAGAAATTATGAGACAGAATGAAACATAAATCAGTTTGTCCCTGATGAGCAAGCCGGGGGTGACGGTGGCAAGGAAAAACTCCCTGAGATGAGATAGGAAGAAACCTTGAGAGGAACCAGACTCAACAGAGAACCCGTCCTCATTTGGGTGAAAAACAAGTAGCAGGGATTATGTGGTTACATTGTGTGTGTGTGAACAACTTAAATCATTAGTCCTTAAAGAGCAGCCGGAACATCTTTATGGCGAAGTAGGTCGTCCTACTGGTGATGCTGATCCGCAGGGGCAGGTCACAGGGAAGGGTCCCACAGGACCGGGTTGGAGGTGGGGTCTGGATCACCGGCAGCTCCGTTGTGGCGTATGTAACTCAACAGTGAGAGAGAGAGAGAGAGAGAGAGAGAGAGAGAGAGAGAGAGGGAAAGGAAGACAAAAAGAAGTAAAACAGTTAAGTGACAATGTAATCACACGGTTTGGATTGATTAAATGAATAATGTAGAGTAAAGCATGGACTCCGGCAAGACTAACTAGGTCAGCATAACTAAAAGGAGAACCACAGGGAAACACAGACATGAGGGCTCCCTGATATGTTAAGCAACCAGCCGCTCTCATCATCAACACCGTGATCAATAAGAGAGGGGAAGACAGCATCTAAACATACCAGATCACCATAATACTCAACACCCATGAGTCCCCCAGATCTGCTCTTTTATCTAAGGGGAAATCAAATACAAAAGGCTTGATTAAATAAGTATGTTTTTAACCTGGACTTAAACACTGAGACTGTGTCTGATTCCCGAACATACATAGGGAGGTTATTCCATAGCATAGGGGCCCTGTAAGAAAAGGCTCTGCCCCCTGCTGTAGTTTTTATTAATGCGCGGTACTGACAGGCAGCCTGCATCCTTTGATCGAAGTAGGCGTGACGGAACGTAAGACACTAGAAGTTCGCTTAAGTACTGCGGCGCGAGACCATTTAGAGCTTTATAAGTTAACAGTAGTATTTTAAAATCGATGCGGTGTCTCACTGGGAGCCAATGCAGTGCGTGATGTGCTCGTATCTTTTAGTTTTAGTGAGGACTCTCGCTGCTGCGTTCTGGACTAGCTGAAGTTTATTAATGCACCTAGTTGAACATCCAGACAGTAAAGCGTTACAGTAGTCCAGCCTGGATGTGATAAAACGCATGAACAAATTTTTCAGCATCAGTAAGCGACAAGATATTTCTTATTTTAGCGATATTTCTGAGATGATAGAATGCTATCCTGGTAATATTGTCGACATGGGCCTCGAATGAGAGATTGGAGTCTAAAATCACACCCAGATCTTTTACTGTTGCACTCGGTGAAACAGAAAGACTGTCTAGGGTTAAGGTGTGATCAGGAAGCTTACTTTTAGCTACCTGTGGTCCTAGAACCAGAACCTCCGTCTTGTCAGGGTTAAGCAAGAGGAAATTGCATAACATCCAATCTCTTACTTCCTTCACACATTGCTCAATATTATTAAACTGGCCTTTCGCGTCAGGCCTTGATGAGACGTATAACTGTGTGTCATCAGCGTAACAGTGGAAACTAATATCATGCTTACGGATTATGTTTCCCAGAGGCAGCATGTAAAGAGAGAAAAGAAGTGGGCCTAAAACTGAGCCCTGAAGTTTTCTGGTTTGATTTTCAGCACCACCAAGTTGCCACTGCTGGGCCCCTGAGCAAGGCCCTTAACCCTCACTTTCTCAGTTGGATAAAAGAGATAAATAAAATTGTCTCTAAGTATGGGTGTCTGGCAAATGCTGTGAATGTAAATGTAATAGCGGTTTATTAGATTAGATCCCAGTCTGAGAGCGCCATATGTCTAAAGAAGCTTTGGTGGGTGCAAACTTATATACCAGTTAGGTCTTTAGATCTTGTACGGAGACAGCGAGTAAGACAGCTTTTTGAACATGTAAGGAATGTTTATTCCACCACCTACACTAGCTGCCAGAGTAGAGAAGATTCTTGATGTGTACTTTTTTTGTACGCTGAGAGATGATGGGCCAGTCGAGCTGTGCTGGAGGAGCAGAGAGAGCGTTATGTAATGGTGGGGTGTGATTCGTATATGAAAATATGCTACCTAGTCTGATTTTGACTTTTATAGCAAGCATTAGTGTTTTCAACCAGATGCAAGCGGTTACAGTGGAGAGAGTGTATTTGAGAACCCAGGTGGTCTAGGAGAATTTAGAAACATTAAAATCCAGCATCCATGTCCAAATATTTACACTCTCATTCACACACTATGCAAACAGAGCGATGACATACTACCGCTAAAACCTCAGCCACTTCCGCTGTCATGCCGCACAGGTACACTGGCGGCTTTGTATCTGTACAAAATAGATCTTAATCTGTGAAAATACACAAATCTGTTACAATACAACTGGATTCAGTAAGGGTGTTTGAAAAATGATAGGCATATAAAGATAACAGAAAATATAACTACTAAACAATTTGTGGGTGCAAAATTTGTAGCCTTACTGATTGTTGTTTATTATCATTGATTATCAGTGTTATTTGCAGTATATGAAATAAAGTATGTATTAAAAATCTCCTTTTACAGGATTACATGCGGAATGATTAGGACTGCTGCCTTTAGAGTGTGAGGTGCCGGGTTCGAATCCACCCACTTTTACTTTAATGTGGGTAAGTGGTAGCTCAGTGGTTAAAGTGTTGGACTGCTAATTAGAAGATTGGGGTTCGATTCCCAGCACCACCAAGTTTGCACTGCTGGGCCCATGAAAAAGGCCCCTAACCCCTATTTCCTTCATTGTATAAAGAGATGATTGTCACTCTGAAGTCACTCTGAATAAGGATGTCTACCAAATGCTGTAAATGTAACGTTAAACTGCTGCGTTAGCCTAAGATAGCATGCATGATAATGACATGTAAAGACACTGCACGTCCAAATCTTGAAACATACAGCTTAAAGCTCTTATTCTTCTTGGCTGTCGATGTATGACAGTGTTTGGATCATTCAACTCTAGACAGATCTCGGAGCGACCGAGTAAAAAACACCACGTTGTTGCTATGGATGCTCTGCATGCTGGAGGTGACTGAGCTGGCTGATTTTAAATGCGGAAGAGAGTGTGAATAAAGCCAAGGAATCACCAAACTCGGTTTGGAGGGTCGGTGTCCTGCAGAGTTTAGCTCTAACGCTAATCAAAAACACCTGAACCAGCTGATCAAGGTCTTAATAGGTATAGTTAAACTCTGCAGGACTGATCCTCCAGGACCGAGTTTGGGGACCCCTATAGCCCATAATCAGTAGCCAGTCAGCCCACCGCATGTTTTCCTCAGGTGAAAAGAAACCAGAGAACCTGAAGGAAATCCACAAAAACATGGTGAGAAAGTAACCTGGACCGTGAATACGTGACCACTCGACCATCTCACTAAACACAATCAATCAAAATTAATGCAGTTTTTCAATGACATGAAACACAAATTCATTATAATTTCATGATTATTTTAATATTATTATAAATGCACATATACATAACATTAAAATCCAGCACATATACATAGCAAAATGTATACACACATATATGTGTGTGTGTGTGTGTGTGTGTGTGGTCAGAATGTGTGATTTAGTTTCTTAAATTGCTTCTACTTCATGTACACTGCTGATTTATGTCTACCCAAATACCATAACAAAAAAATACTTTATTATAAAATATTTTCAAAGTCATACAGCTTTAAAATAAATTCCTATGTACTGCGGTCAGTTTGGGTCATTCAGAAAGTTCTGTACAGGATTCCAGGGTCCCATTTAAATACGTTTTCCTTAAACTATCCACTAAAATCTTCTCTTCATCTTCAAGCTGAGCTCCGTCCTGCATCTCCCACCTGCAACACACACACACACACACACACACACTAGTCCACTAATGAGTCTAATAAACAGTTAAATAAATAAATAATTTACAAATATAATCAAACTGCAGTAAATTCGAATCGTCCATTTCGTGTGGATCGTGTAATAAAAAGACCAGGCGCTGCTAAATTCTTTACAATTTATTTGAAAGCTCATAGACATGTAAAACTATCTATTAGAATGACTCGTGTGTGTGTGTGTGTGTGTGTGTGTGCAGAGGTAGAAAGTAGTTCTGCTTCATTAGTGCTCAATATGAGAAAGTATCACTTTACCTGTAGAGAATTGAAAATAAATAAATCTACTTTAACTCAATTACAGTTTCTAAGATTTCTAAACGAACATAAGGGCAGGATGGCTCCAGGGGTTATGGGTTTGATTCCCGCCTCCGCCCTGTGTGTGTGGTGTTTGCTTGTGCTCCCTGTGCTTCGGGGGTTTCCTCCTCTAATTTAAAGACATTGTAGACCAGCGTTATAGGCTGATACTCTGAATTATGTATTTATCTAAATTGTCTGTAGTGTGTAAGCGGGTGTGTGAGAGCACTTATTACTCCACACACTCCAGCACGCTCCCTCAAAGACACAAGCAGTGTTTGACTGGTGCTACCAGTGCCTCCTCGGGATGAAGATTTGCTCTTTTTAAATGACTGCCAACAGTTTGGGGTTTATGATACACTTAATTGGTAATCCAGCGAACCAGTATTGATCTATTTTTTGATAAATACTTTTGTACTTTTTGTACACTGGTCTGGACAAGGATGTCTGCCAAAAAAAACAAACAAATAGAAATATCAAAATGAAATGAATCTATGCCCTAGTAACCCTGTCCAGATTTTGAGATCCTCTGTGAAGCTGTGTGGAATAAACATTATAGAGGTGGATGGATGGATATATGGATGGATAGTTAGAGGGATGTATGGATGGATGAATAGTTAGAGGGATGAATGGATGGCTGGATGGATGGATGAATGGATGGATAGTTAGAGGGATGTATGGATAGATGGATAGTTAGAGGGATGAATGGATGGCTGGATGGATGGATGAATGGATGGATGGATATTTGGTTGGGTGTTAGGATCGATGGATGGATCAGTGGGTGGTTGTTTGGGTGGGTGTAAGGATGGATGGATGGGTGTGTGAGTGTATGGGTGGAGGAATGGATGGATGGGTAGATGGATGGATGGGTGGGTGGATAAATTAATGGATGGATAAGTGGATAGGTGGATAGATAGCTGGATGTTTGTATGGGTATATGGGTGAATGAATGAATGGATAGATAGATGAATGGATGGTTGGATGGGTGGAGGGATAGATGGGTGGATGGATGGCTGGATGGATGAACCTTACACCTAATAAGTTTCTCTAGTCCCAATATTCTTAATAATTCTTAAACCTTATGAGTGACTACATCTCTCTTTCTTTTACCTTCTTTAAATGAATCTGATGTTTATCACTGATGTAAATATTTAAGACGAGTGTGTTGTGGTTTGCTTGCATTTTATTTCAATATATATATATATATATATACACAAAACCCTTATTTAAGTCATTGATGTTTCATACAATCACCATAAACAGGTCTGAGTGAGACGTTGGGACGTATTTATATGTTATTTATATTACATGTCTAAGTACTGTATATATTAAGCTACTACTATTTCTTTGTTTTATATTTCTTATTTCTCATTGGGAAGAAGCACGATAACCTTTAGTAGGGAAAGGAATCAGACACGTTCGGTCTATTTGTGGTGTTGCATTCACAGTTTCGGCTGTCAGTGTATTTGACTGTACATAAGTACCGAGTTTCAGCAGTGTTTATCATTCCGCACGCTTCTGGTACACACTAGAACAGGATGTAAAAAGAAAGAAGTACCATAAACACCTCGCTGTCCTCTAAAAAGCACAGAATCCGTGTGAATTTGCCGCATTGTCATTTCCACTATAAACAATTCTATTTCCCGGCAGAACGATTGGATTTTCTAACCTCTGGATGTGTGTCTTTTTATGTGTCTCTATCCAGCAGTGGGGAATTCCTTCAGAAGAGGATGTATGGACTCCATATATTGAAGAAGAAGACGTGGCCTATCATCTGATGCACTTCATGCATACAAAGAAGCCCTAAGTGTAGGTGCACTCTGATGGAGCTTCTGCCTCGGTCATTGTGAATCTGTCTCGATCAGACGAGCTCTTTTTTCGTGCGTGGCCGGTTCTGTCAGGGTGGTAATTACAGGCTATATGGGGAGGATTTGTTTATGTAAATATGTGCGTTTGATGCATGGGGGCCTCTCTCGCCTGTCTGCTTTCGAAGCTGCATCTCTTTCTCCCTGTCACAGTCCCCTTAGCAGAGCCGCCGGGCCTGAACCTGACAGCAACAGCTCACCACACCATGTCTGTGTTTTTCTTTCTTACACTCTTACCAGTTTCTGCCTCGGCGGCGCACAAGCATGCAGACAAATTACAGATTACACTTTCTTCACTTACACAAAAGACACCAAACTGACAACAAAGAATTTAGATCCATAGCTTCAGTCACTCATTTCCGGTCAGTCATTACCTCCAAGCAAGAAACAAATAACAAATCATGAAGAACACGAGCAGAACACAATATTTACAAATGTCAGCGGCGCACGCCGTGGCCGACCCGGTGACTGCGTAGATGAAGGGAGAGGAAACGCTGAAGCTTTTTTTTTTTTTTTCAATGTTTAATTTTCAAATAGGATTAAGCAGAATGACATTTAGCTGAAGGTTACCCGGGCCGCTCGCGCCGCGTCGTCTTGATATTGATATTCCGCCGGCAGTGTGAAGCTTGTCAGTGAGACAAACGCACTTGATAAATGAGAAGGCCGGCAACAGGAAGGTGTTAAGTGCAAATTTGAAATTGAGGAAAGAGAGGTGTCTAACACGACACCAACAGTAAACACTTTACTCCGAACCGTGTCTGTCGATGTGTACACTTTTCAACGGATTAGTTATTTTCACCACCGGAGATCAAAAATTTACCGTAACAAGTGTAAAATCTGCAGTTTTGAATTGTGGGAAGAAGTCGACGGGTTCCACAGCTTTAGCACGGAGAATAAGATGATTTTTGAGCGGTCGAGGAACACACAGCAATTCCACCAGCTTTTCAGTCTTAATAAGGCAGCTCTGATGCGCCCTTTCATTCTTATCACCGTGCTCATTTGTCATGCATTAATACCGTTCTCGCTGACTCTGCTCTTTCTCTGCATACAAAGCAGGCTACATGCATTAGCACTCATATATTTACTGAATTTACTCCGTCCGCCAGAAACGCGCACGCATGACACCGTCCAGAGCGCAAGCGTCGCAGGCTGACCGATGTTTGCACGCGCTGGAGGCTTTTGGCTAGGCAGAATGTATACATCGCATAGCAGAAGACTTAAACAGTCACAGCCAGGACTACACGTAATATCAACACTTGTATTATCAACACAGATGTCCTGCCGCATTCCACAATGAAAGGTTTCGATTGTAAAGTCGGCCACGGCGCACATTGAGAGTCGGCGGCGCTCAAAGCCATTTATCTTCCTAGTGGGATCCGAGGTTAAGCCCAAAGATCGGACCCAGCGGACCCACACCGCGTTCCCACCACATTAAACCCTGCTCTGGTGCAAAACTGCGTCTCAGCCCCCAATAAGGGATAAGAAGAAAACTAGCGAGGCTATTAGAGTAACTGTCAGCCCGGCCCGAGTGGTTTTCCTCAGCGCTCCGTGTTTCCCAGCGAGCCCGTGCCAGCTTCCAGTCGCCGTCAGGTACCCGTGTTTGTTTAAATGTGTGCCTGTCAAACAAAGAACCATGCTGCTCTCAGTGGCGGCCCACAAAAAAGCGAACCTGACAAGTTCCGCTAATCAGAGACTTCACACATGCTTAGCACTTCAAGGATCCATCATAACGCAAAGCTAAATATTTAAAGTGCTAAACTTCGTGAAAAGGTCAGGGCTTTCCGTGCGTGCTACAGGCAGGACACATTCGTCTCATGTGAGAAAAGATTCATCTGGGGCTCTGTAAGTTCTGGTTCTTTTGCCCTGGGATGAGAGGACACTGCTTCATTTCATGCACCTAGGCTTTGCCCTTTGGAAGCGCAATATATAGCCAGAACAGGAATAGGTCACATGGAGATAGTCCTGGCGAGCCACCGGCTGAGACTATTCTATATCCTGCAGTACATACTGATGCAATGCAGCTTTAGTGTGTTTTAAGTCAGACTAAAACTTTCATCTTTCTTTTTTTTTAATCTCTGAAAACAAAGCAGAGACAAACACCACAAACTACACTAACTTCTATACATTAGCTGAAACACAAAAAAACAGATCACCCACAGCGAGCTAGCATCCTAGATCAGTGACTGGCCCTCGTCTCCTGCCGTTCTCCTTCATCTCCTTCCATCCATCATCTCCCCATCAGCCTCTTCCCTTTACCTCCACTCTGATCTCTGCCTGCACAGACGACGCTGCAGTGCCTCCACCGGCCACCACCAGACACGAGTCAAGCGGCTGATCAAAGCATCTGCAGACAGCCCTTCCAGCACTTTCTTTAATAGATTGAACCCAGAAGCTGATATTTGCACTATGGCTTTACGTACTCAATCCTTTCCACCACTGATGAGCTCCTGAACATCAGAGAGCTCTCGGCACCAAAGAGCTGGATTTCACGCGCAACACTACCGACCTGAAGGTCTTTAAGCCCTGCGCTAATGGTGTGGTGGGAAAATAGAAAAATGACAGCGCAGGGTTCAGATGAGTGCTGAGAGTGTGTGAAAAGATTACAGATCTTAAAAGATGGAAAGGTAAAAGTCCTGGAAATTAATGAATACAGTCTCGAGTATGAGTTGATATCAGTAAGTGAATCGCTAAGTAAGTAGTGTTTCAGGTGAAGTCTGAAAGCCAGCAGCCACGACATCTATTCACACTACACATTTTCCTCTTCTTTTTAAAAGATAAAGAAATATAGGACTAATTTATTAATTTATTCATTTGATTCAATACAAATTCAAATTTTATTAGTTTTTTACATAAAGTACACGGTATGAAGGGTAGGGAAATGTTTCTTTATGACTGTACTCCGAAAATAACAATAAAATAATCATAAAAAAATAAATAAATAAAAAGATACGAGTGAAAGTTGGGGGAGTGGGGTAGTGCAAACCGCAAATAAACAGTGCACAGTAAACAGTGGCAAACAGTAAAACCTGTAACCAGTAAACCAGTAACCAGTAAACCAGTATACCAGTAACCAGTAAACCAGTAAACCAGTAACCAGTAAACCAGTAACCAGTAAACCAGTATACCAGTAACCAGTATACCAGTAACCAGTAAACCAGTAAACCAGTTACCAGTATACTAGTAACCAGTAACCAGTATACCAGTAAAAACCAGTAACCGTACCAGTAACTAGTAAACAGTATACCAGTAACCAGTAACCAGTAAACCAGTAACCATAACCGTTACCATAACAGTAACCAGTAACCGTAACCAGTAACCAGTAAACCAGTATACTAGTAACCAGTATACCAGTAACCAGTAAACCAGTAACCAGTCCGTGTGCAAATGAGATTTTCAATGTTAAGTGTAAATATTGATAATGTGTGTGTAAAGCAGTTTTAAGTGTTTATACATCTTATAGAATCTGTTGGTTTTTTGAGATTAAATGAGAGTAAATTTAAAACAGGCATTTTGAAAAGACTGATTGGTTTCTTTAGGAGGCCGAGCGACTCGCAGTGTTCCCGCAGTGTTCACCCTCTGACGGGTGCGCTCATTTAAACACACCTGGTTCTTAACCTCTACTGGAGTTTGTCAAATAAAGCAGCCCTGGTGCTCTGTTTGTCCTTGGCTGTGTCTGGTATGGAGAGTGCACTCTCCTTGTGTGGATGACACCTCTCACGGAAATAGCAGCTCCTGAACCGCTAGCCAGGACCCGATCACTTCAGCTAAATCATTACCCCTCTCAAACACTGAGCTGCCTGACAAGCCGGTGGCTAAACCGTCTCTCAAACCCGACTCATATTCTTTCAAGTATTACATTATTATCCGGATAATCTGTGTGTGTGTGTGTGTGTGTGTGTGATCACTGATATGGGCACTAACTATTCAGCAAAACTATTTAGAAAGATTTAAAAGAATAACAAAACTTACAAGCCTATCTTTCCTACACCCCCTCGAACACACACACACACACACACACACATGTATGCACCATAACAAGCAGCAGTAGCAGACACCTGCTGATGGCTCCAGCGAGCTCCAGGTCCCAGGGATCAAGCAGCTCCACAGAGGCAATCCGTCTTCTCTGACAGGGCTCGGCTGCACCCCGAGAACACTATGACAGCCCTTATTTTACCACAAAGACGCCGTGCCGACACACACCGCCTCCTCACAATACACCCATGCAACAGCGTACAACAGCCTGTACAGCACACAGTCTCCACGAGCCGTGGCTTTATAAATGAATAAACAAAGCTTTGTGCTTTTAAACTCTCACACACACACACACGCACACATGCACACATACACACATCTGTACACACAACATGATGTTTCTTGCTACTCCCAGCTGAGCACCTTAAAGTGATTCGGTCTGATTTCATCTAGATGTGTGTCTACACTGTAAGCTATTATTTTTTCAGCACCTTCCTTTATATATGATCTGTATTTGAAAAAAGGAACGCAAGCCGAAGCTAGAAAGACGGCGGTTCTCAAACAGAATGAACCCAAACGACGCTGGTTATTAATATTAAGCTATTTGCTCTCGGCGCCAAAGATCTGAACAGCATCAAAATGCCTCTTGATCTTGCCATTTAAGCGGCACGGGATCAGCAGCGATGTGATTACTCAATAGTCCCAGTGTTTGAATAAGATAGCTAGCGTGACCCGATTACCAGAGTATCGATCTTCCCATCCACTTCCACACTCTCGGGAAAAAAAAAAAAAAAAAAAAGTGAGAGGCCGAGCGAATTACGCTCTTAACACTCGCATTTACATTCATTCATTTGGCACAGGCTTTTATCCCGACTGACTTACACATGAAGCCGAAGCCCATTTAAGCTTCTAGCAGTTTGAGGCGCTGACAGCAAACTACTTAAAGTGCCCATCAACTGACCAGGCAGGAGAAAGAAGAGCAGATATAATGCCGACATTAACTCAGACTACAAATGATTTAACAATAGTCATGATTGAGGACATTATCTTGCTCAGGATTTAGTAAAACTAGTGCTAATCTAAGGAAAACTGTGTGTAAGGAAAAACACACTCTGGATAAGAATTTCTATACTGTATACACTCATACTGGATAAAGCCGTCTGTGGGGTTTTATTAGGAATAATTAAGTCAGTCGTATCACCGAGACTCACACTCAGTTGTAATTCTCCGAAAAAAATAATAAATTTAAGACCACTTCAACTTTTACGCAGACTCGGTGTAGAATTTATGCCCATCAGAGAGCAGGAATAAATCCAAAGTCCAGACGGTTTTTATGATAACCATTTTAAATATTAGCTAGTTCATTGCACTGACATGTTTCATGGAGAGGTTTATTAACGATCCATGCGTCCTTTCAACACTCGTCAAGAACTAAATTACTAGAACCAAACAGTTTATGCGCAAGTGACTCGTGTGTGTGTGTGTGTGTGTGTGTGTGTGTTTACCTGTTAGTTTAAAGTAATATATACAATCCGTTAATGTTTATACTGTAAATTATATATTGTGTAGTACCTTTTTAAAGTACTATTGCTGTTAGTGTCTTTATTGTCTTTATTAAGTACAGATCAAAGATGGGGTAGGAGGTGGGGTGTAGGGCCGAAGAGGACACGAGACAGAATCGAACGCATGAGTAACCCACTATACCATGGCGCTGGCCCTAAATGTGTATGTCCTATTTTGGGTATATTTTTATTCTTACTCCCATACTGACCTCCACCTCTTTGAAAAAGGTTTTTACTAGACTGCGTCATGTGACCGCCGGGATTTAAACATTCAGTCTCAATAGTATAAGTGATATCAGACACTAATGTTGTATTGAGGAGGTCTGGGGTTCATCCCACAGTGGGGCTGAGTCAGAATCAGGGGCTGTGGAGAACACTAAAGTACTTCCACTCCAACCATGTCTACATGGGCTTTGTACTCAGAGTCACTCTCATGATGGAACAGTGCTACAGATATTCTAGAATTTAAGTCTATTCCAAGAACCCTGGGTGTGAGGTGTGAATACACACTGGATACCACAAGATGCCAGTCCATTTCCGAATACTACTTACACACACACACACACACACACACACACACACACACATCAGTTCCCACGTTTATTCAAACAATTTGGTCTCTAATTCACCTATTTACATTTTTTGCGGGAGTGGTAGGTCACTGGTTAAGGTGTCAGACCATGAACCAGAAGATTGTGGGTTCAATTCCCAGTACAACCAAATTACCACTGTTGGGCCCCTGAGCAAGACCCTTAAACCTCTACTACTCAGTTGTATAAACGGGATAAATGTAAGTCGCTCTAAATAAGGACATCCGCCAAATGCTGTAAATGTAAATGTTTTTCCCGGGTAAGAGGAGCCTGATCTTTATTGGTTCCATTCTTTACTCTTTTGCCTAAAGTTAATACGAGCAGTCTACAACACATTCCAGCGGCCTGTGCTGCCGCTCACAATTACCTTAGCACGCTGGCCAATAGCAAGTGTTTCAAACCGATTATTCTAATGAAAATTTGGGGGGGAAGTTTGGTGATAATAAATCAATGCTGTTACCTCATTAAATATCAAATGGCAGATAATTATGACTGCATGTGTTTTCAAACACTTTGCTTAATTTATTGTCACATTTGCCCATAATCTGCAGATGCTTATCGGAAGGTGCTATTTTTAAAAAAATTTTTAATAATGAAATGATAATGCAAGGCATAAAAACGGAGACGGTAACGGCAAACGGGCAGACCGTCGTATTTAAGCTTCATCATGTACAGATTCTCTGCTACTAAAGTCAGTCTAGGATGGAAAAAGAGCAAAGCGGTGGCTTTTAGAAAAGGGCTCGACAGTAAATTATTGTTCTTTTTTGCTAAGTATTGGATCATTTTCTAATTATGCCACACAGGAATGTGCCGGAATTTTAAATGATGTTATTCGGTGTAACGTCATAATTTAATAAACGATAGCTAATGATATCCTGAATGAAAAACAAAACACAGAGTTATTATCAGAGCCTTAAAAACAATGACCATGCAACCCTAACTATATAAAAGAAGTGAGATTAACACATCCACTTAAACCGATCTTGAATTAACAAGACTTAAAGCATGGCTGACCTCTGCCATCGAGCTCATGTGTGAAAGCCCTGGGGTAGAGGCTAGTAATGAGTGAATATATGACCATGGTTTAATATCATTCCTGAGGGGGTCAGAATCCCAGCACTGTATCCTCGTAATTACTAAAACCTCACAGAGGAGGCATGGCTCAAATCAGTCTAATTGGACTGGTAAGAAAATGAGGCCACCACTTAGATGTTCTCCACCATTCATCCTTCTCTCTTTATTTCTCCCTTTAGCTTTGGACTTTAGGAAGTCACGCCTGATTTAAAGTTATTGCATTTAGTATATATCAGCAGCCAACTGGGTATTAATTAGCGGTTATTAAGCTATTTCGTGATTGTACCGATAACCTCGGGGTTATCACGGCCTGCGCTAGGGGGGAAATTTAAGCTAACGTTTTTTCAGTTAGTAACGAGGCAGCGTCTAAGGGACGTAGTTCCTTATGATTAGTTTATCTGGTGGAAAGGGACATAGTAAAAGTGTTAGGGTCAAATCAAATTTAAGAAATTGCCGGAGAGGCTTTTTTTTCACCTGCATTTAAAATCCAAACACAAATAAATACCTGGAAATTAAACTTAAGGAAGATTTTCAGTGTTTCTTAGGCAGAAATCTAGCTCACAAAACAAATCAGCAGCAGAAATTAATTAATCACACAACATTTCAAGCCAATGTACCAGAGTGACCAGAGTGGGGAAGTGGTGGCTCATGGTTAAGGTGTTGGATTACCAACCCGAAGGTTGTGGGTTCAATTCCCGGCTCCAGCAAGCCACCACTGTTGGACCCCTGAGCAAGGCCATTAACCCCCAGTTGCTTAGTTGTATAACAAGGAACATTGTAAGTCGCTCTGGATAAGGGCGTCTGCCAAATGCTGCAAATGTAAATGTAAATGTAAATGAATGACTATCTGAGTCGAATTACTATTCAATCAATACGTTATTCTGCGACATCCAAAAGGTCTGAAAATAGTGTAAGATTTGGTGACTGAGGGTTTGGCAGTGAGTGCTGATAATTGACCCATAAGGTGTGTGCAGAATTAAACAGGTACTCTAGCTGCTCCACATGCTGGGGAACGGATGGGAAACGAACACTGGATTGCATCTGCTTTTCTGGATTTTTGATTGTTACATTAGTGGAGATTTTTTCTGTTGCCTGATCCCAAACTGACCAGCACACACACACACACACACACACACACACACACACACACACACACACACACACACACACAGTCTGGTTAGTTAACTTAGGTGTAGACTCTACACAGGTGTAATGGTTTTTATACTGTACAAACTGTCATTTCTATCCCCTAATTCTAACCTCTAACCCTAACTCTAACCCTAACCCAAACCCTAACCCTAACCCCTAACCCCTAACCCCTAACCCCTAACCCTAACCCCTAACCCTAACTAGAAACTTTCTGCATTTTTACTTTCTTAAAAAATCTCATTCTGTATTATTTAGAAGCTTTTGTACCCATGGGGACCTCAATTTTGGGTTCCCACCATGACACGAGTTACTATATAAGTCTGTGTGTATTTAGGTCCACACCAGGATGACACACACACACACACACACACACACACACACATAGCTTCTCTGTAATCTGTATTGTCAATAAGACTTTATATGTATATAGTATATAGGACCGAAAGGTATACACAAACAAATCATTACCATTCATCCATCTTCTACACCCGCTTATTCCCTAAGTCAGGGTCACAGGGATCTACTGGAGTCTATCCCAGCCGTCTCTGAAAGGGCGAAAGGCAGGGGAAAACCCTGGACAGGTCGCCAGTCCATCACACACACACACACACACACACACACTCCTATGAGTAATTTAGAATCACCAATCAATCTAACATACATGTTTTTGGACTGTGGGAGGAAGCCGAAGAACGCAAGCACGGGGAGAACATTTCTACACAGAAGGACCCCTGCAGGGGAATCGAACCTGGGCTTTCTTGCTGTAAGGCAACCGTGCTAACCAATAAGCCACCGTGCTGCCCGTTATTATACATATTAAATATAAATATTGAAGATATTAGTCAGAAAAACAATGTTATCAGTATTGCATATATTAATATAGTATAAGCAAATTAAAATATTTCTATCAAACTCTGTTATACTCTCTAGCCCTTTATCTTCCTATATAACTTCAACGCTACATTCTCGTCTAGACAAATATCTCCTTTCTGTTCCACTGACCCAACAGACTTAAAACGGCAGCGTGAGCTAGACAAAACGAGGATATTCTCGTGTTTGCATTCAATTAGACGCATCTTGTACTGTCTGTGGTTTGAGAAATCACATCATGCCTCCGGTGCAATAACGCCGTCTTCTTGACTGCGTACTGTTCCCCTCAGGAAAGCATTACAGTGGCAGTACCCAGGCTTCCAAATGTCACAGCAATACTAATCTGGATATGCTGCGTGAACGTGCACCGCAACAAACTTCCTGCATTGTAGCTGATAATAAAAAGGCAGAGGAATGGCCACAGGGCCCGATTTAAAACGCGGCCCTATGTTTTTGTGTTAAGGTCTTTGATTTCACCCATTTTCAGCTCTAATTTGATTTGCTTCAGTCTGAAAAAAGGGGATATGAGGAAGCCACCTGAGGCATGGGATTAGCCAGACACGACACTATTGTTTTCTCTCATCAGCGCTTATTCAGCCCTAATGCTGCGTGTTATGAAGCATGAGGTTATATGTACAGATATGTGATATGTCTTTCATATCTCGGTAACAGGGGATGTGTGATTTGAGGGTACGATCTGTTGATAGAAGAATGGAAGAAGAAGATTTGTAATACAAGCTGCGCTTTTTTTTTTCCTCTCAGGGAAAGTATTGTTTTCTCTCTTCACTCTCTCTCTCACTCTGTCTCGCTCTCTCTCTCTCTCTCTCTCTCTCTCTCTGATCAATGCTGGTAGTGGGGTGATTTGTCAGGCAGTCTGCGTTGATTAATCTGTTGCCGGAGCCCGTATACTGGAGCTTGGCGCTGTCAGCCAGGCAGGGAAGTACCGTGGCTGCTTAGGTTGAGGGGCCGCCACCCAGGTGGCTACATTGGGGCTAAATGAGGTGTGAAGGGTTTTACACACACACACACACACACACACACACACACACACACACGTATACACAACACACACTTTCGCACAGTCCCCTATGATTTGTTGGCAGCTATCATCACGTAATAAGTTATAGCCTCTCTGTCCCTGTTCTCAGATTTTCTGAACTTTATGAGGGTGTAAAAAAAACACGGTAGGAAAACACAGACTTTGACACCAAAGGTCTTTGTTGCGATCTTGGTGAAATTACACACACACGACGGCTATACGTGTGCTCAGCTGGATGTGAAGAATGAGGAGGCTTTGGAGTCTTGTTAAGCAGTACCGACTAATTACTAGACTCATATACATCTCTGTCACAACTCCTCCAATTATGGAAAATTGCAGAATGCATCTATAGGCACCACCCCGGTGTCCACCTGCAGCACGTACTGCCCATATAATTAACATGCTTTAAACAATTACTGAGATTTATTTATTTATTTTTTTCACATCTCTAATTGCTGTCATTTGCGATCAATTAAATCAAAGCGACTTGGCAAAGTTAAGCGCCGCCTCAAAGAAAAGACATCACAAAGATGTAAAATGTCCAGAAAATAAACATGCGTAATCACACACATTACTACCCGAGACCCGCGGGGAGCCGCACGGCATAAATAAATCAATCTCACCTGCCAGACTACAGCGCAGTGGAGGTAGGGGTGGAGAAGACTTGGCCAGGTCCAGCCATCTAACTCCGATTGTGATTAGTTACATCTAAAGCAGCCCATATTAAAGTGCTGGAGTGGTAGTAACAAACATGTCAAGCACATGTGACACCATCAAATGAGTGCATTAAGAGAAGCCTCAGAGGGCTTACTGCAGCTATAAATCTAGCAAGCTCAGATACGTAGCGTTTACACTTCCAGCGCCCATCTAATCTGTTTAACCTAATTACCACCACCACACAGGTAATAAAAGTCTGCGAGGCTGTTAATCCTCACACCTCATCCCGGAGAACCTGGCTATTAGGATCATAAATATTGCTACAAAAAAGATGTGTGTATGTGTGTAGAGGGGGGTCCAGGATATGTGCAAGCGTTAATGCATGAGTCTGCTACTGTATAGCTAACAAATCCATTAGCAGCTCTTTTCAGCCTGGTCTCTGTGTTAGAGCGTATAGAGCTCTTATTCCTCACTCATCACCAGTCTGTCCAGCTGTCACTCAGTCCACCCCTCTATCCCTCTCCCGGGTCAGTGTAGGTGCGAACACACCAGCAGAACGAGTGAACTTTCCCCAGTTCCAGCACACTGCCAGCTAAAAGGAACCTCATTTTTGTGGCTTCACTTTTACTCTTATGCTTTTGGAGGGACACGGCTGACTTGGAGGCAGCCCAAGGCCTCCGGCATGCTCGGCATAGCCTGAAATAAAGGAAGGCACAGACCGAAAGGAAGGGAAAGTCGAGGTGATTAATGTGAATAGGCTGAATTCTTAACACCCTCATCTTTGTCCAAATCCCTACGCCGGTAAAAGCTAAACTAAACACCCCTTCAAAAGAGGAGGATGAGTGCATTGTTCGAAGTGTGACAGCACACCTGCTGGGCCCCCCCCATCACAGCTAAATCCCACCATGGACACTGAAATATGTCAGAATAGAGGTCCTCAGTTGTTATAGCATGCATGACGTAAGGTTATGTTAGCGTAGCTGTAATTATCCGTGTTTTTAGATATCAGATTCCATGAGTGCATTACATTATAGTAAAAATGTATACATTTTATTTGATTTGATAAAAATATAAATAAAACATGAATAGGAAGAAAAGAAAAACTGCAGGAATATGTAAATAAGCTTTCCTACCTAAAGTATGGTTTACATTTACAGCATTTGGCAGACACGCTTTTCCAGAGCGACTTACATTTATCTTTTTTTATACAACTGAGCATATGAGGGTTAAGGGCCTTGCTCAGGGGTCCAGCACTTAGTGGTGCTGGGAATTGAACCCACAATCTTCCAATTAGCAGTCGAACATCTTAACCACTGCGCTACCACTTCCCCTTAATTCATATATTGTTTGTATATAGTGTAGAGTTGAAAATATTGCGGACTGTTGCTCTTGTTTTGTCTGCTGTAACACCAAATTTACATTTAGACTGAAGTATTTCACCTTCTTATAGACAATTATTCCAATATCTGTACCTAAACTGGGAAAATAAACATAAAACTGGTTTATTTAATGGATTTACTATTCAGGTTTTAAAATTTCATTAATGACTAAGATACGTATATTGCATTCTGTTGACTTCATTGATTTTGTTTATACTATAGTGCTGTTGTGTTCGCTAATCTGATTGGTTAGATGGTGTTGAATACTTTTCTATAACAACAGCTTTGACAGCCGTTTAAGCTGCCAGATAAATTATGGGTTAGTATTATAGTACATACAGTAATATCCAATCCAAAAACATATTTAAAATGTCATATTAATACAGCGAATTGTCAATTAAATTGAACTGATCTGTAAAGCTGCTTTCACACAATCTCTATTGTATATAAATAAAGGGGACATGATTTTGACTTGTGATGAAGAAAATAGTCTAGAAACAGCCTCCAGGTTCGTAGCAGTTATATTATTGGGATGGAGGTTTTAGTTTTTAAGTAATTGCAAATTTTTTATACACTTAACAAGAAAAAAAACATAACGTATGTAATAAACGCTGTAAAAATCGGACATTCCAAAATGTCAACTGTTACTATAAATAGATAAAAATTACATCAAGTTACATCATTTAACAATCATAACATTATAATCAAATAACAAATCTGTAGTGTAAGAGGAATAAAACACAGTTCTGAATAACAACAATTGTTTTTTTGTTTGTTTTTGTCCTTCATTAACGAATTTATTATTTGCACCTAAACATCTTTAGTGAGTTTTAAGTAAAAAGGGTTTTCTTAGTAATGGGAAATATTAGAAAATATTTGTCTTTGATAACTGAACAAATACACTAGATTTTGTAGACACATTAAAAAAAGTCATTTATTTATGAATATATTCATAGGGGCACCTTGTGGAAAAAAAACCTGACAAAATCTCCAAACACGTGCCAGCAAAAAAAAAAAAATCTACACTTTAGTGGTTTACCAAAAAAGTTAAACAATGCAAATATCAGAAAGAGCTGAATTGCAGAAATGTATCAAACTTCAATAAAGCCTGCTTATTGTCCTCATGGGATTTCTGTCATAACAGCGCAAAGACAGAAAGGTTTTACATCACGCTAATTAATTTACTATCTCTTAAATACAGTGCTTTAGTGCTGGAGTACACAAGCACACAGCCACCATGTGCAATAAATCACAGGATTTGTTGCTCTCTTCTTCTTTTTTTTCTTTTTTTACATCACTGATAAACACATCTATCAGCGCCATGCTAAGTAGTTTATTCTGCTGTTTCAAGTTCCTCTGATTGGCAGGTAGAAGGGTTCTCCAAACCTGAAATACATTTCCGACTCTTGTGAACTCTGCCTTTTATGAGCAAATCCTTTAATAGATATTTCCCTTTTCCACACTGAGATGTTTGTGAATTGGAGGAATTAGTGTACTTGACTGGCATGACTGTATAATCATGGGTTTTCTCTTTTTTTTACCTGCCTTCGAGAGGCATTTTTACCCCATCCACACGACGGTTCCTGCTATCACAGACAGCCTGTTGGAGAAGAGTGACAGTGAAGGAGAGGAACTCTGTGATAGTATATCAGGCACAATTTTTTGGCTTTAGTGTTGCGGCTGTCTGTCCCCGGGTCCAAACTTCACCATCAAAAAGTATCAGGTCTGGATCTGCCAGAACACTGACCAGGTTCCAGTCTGAATGGCTAGCGGGTATATCCTCTAGCAGTTGATGGAAGGACGGGTTCTTTTTTTCCCAGAAATACATCTATACCACAACTAGTTTTGCTGGTACTGGAATAATTTAAACAGCAGATAAAGACACTGTCTATTTAATAGTGACTAAATATTAGCATGTGAATTAGATGTCGTGTGTGTACAGCATTTTACAAAATTATTGTCTGTTCAGTTTTGTTTTCTGCCAAATTCTCAGATTTTCTACCAAGCACCTGAGTGGCGTTCAAAAAGAACGTTTGACCAATCCCATTTGCTTCCAGAGAAATGTAACCAACCCTTTCTGCCCCCCCCAAAAAAATAACCAATCGCGTTTGCACATCTAACCAATTCCAAGCCACACTCTAGAAAATCTTAACAAGCCCATGTGCCTTTGTGAAAAACTTGTCTAATCCCTTTGGATCCTGTAGAAAACCTGACCAGTCCCACTCTTCTCTGTAAAAAGTGAAATCACCCACATAGAATGCTTGATTTTTATTCTCTGTATAAAGACAGACTTATTCCAAACCTCACTTACTAAAATATCTGAGACCTTCTCCTATAGTCTGATCAATCTCACCCTGTCCTGTATGTCTGTTCAATCCCAACATCTTCTGTACAAAGTCTGATCAATCCCAAAGACTGATAATCCTCCTGTAGTCTGAATAAACTCACCTTCTTCTGTTCAAGGTCTGACCAATCCCACCCTCTCCTATAGAAAGTCTGATGAATCCCACCCTCTGCTGTAGAAAGTCTGACCAATCTCCCCTTCTCCTGTATAAAATCTGACCAATATCACCCTCTTCTGTAGAAAGTCTGACCAATCCCACTAATCTCTCACTCTCTTTTAGAAAGTCAGACCATGCTCACCCACTCCTGTATAAAGTCTGACCAATCCCACCCTACTTGGCAGAAGGTCTGATCAAATCCCAAGCAGGTTAATTATGTTTACTGGACTGTCGATTTGAATCAACAAAGATTTTTAGACTTATGTTTTGTTTGTAGTGATGAAGATCTGAATTGACGCAATCAATTTCATTTCATATCGATTACAAAGTCAGGATAAATTTCAGTACACAGTAAACTCTGGAAAGATTTGTTCACTGACATACTTCCTTGTTTCTAAAAGAAAACTTGTGTTTTTATTTACTGGTTTCAGGCAGTTTAGATTTCTCAAATTTAGTCTCACTGTCTAATTACTTACTAATTGTTAGCAGCAAATCTGACATTTGTGTATCAAGAGATCCGATTTTAAGATTATTGCGAGGAGATGAGTGATGCTGATCTGAGCGCCTATGTGTGCCTAGGGATTGTTGCCGACGACCACTTTGTGCGAGTGTGAGTGTGTGTGCATGTCTCTGTATACATTTGTGTGACTGTGCTACATTGGCTGGCAACTGGGAAATCAAGCAGCACTTTGTCATGCATCCTTAAAGGCGTGACAAAATGTCCCGGGAGACGGAGCCTGATTGGTCTGCCAGGATGTCAAGGCCAGCGGCTGAGTGACAGGCAAGGAAATGAGGGATGGGAGGAAGATGAGTGTCATCCGAGGGTGTGCCCTTCTCACGTCATCTATCCCGCAAAATGAGACAGAGGAAGGTGGGGAGGCATAGAGGGGAGAGGATGGTAGAGTCAGAAAAAGAGAGAAAGCCTATAGTACAGAGAAAGAAAACACACACACACACACACACACACACACACAGGAAGCAGTCACAGCAGCAAAATTACACGTATCAATTACAACTGAAAATTTCTGTACCTCTGCAAAAAGTGTGATTTTTATGAATGGCGTAAATGATGATGGTGCACTTTTGTAACTGCAAGGCGGGCAAAAATATGACATAATCCAGTGATTGCTGCATTAGCTTCTATACACCCAGCATCCGAAGCCTTAGGCATGCTTACATTACTCACTATCTACACTGCAGCGGCTTCTCTTCTCCATACAGAAAGCAATACACAATCCTGCATCACACACACACACACACACACAACACATCGTCAACAAACCAACACACTGATTTACGCTTGCCTTGCATATCTTTCTCCCAATTAATAGATTGCTAGCGTGTTGCATATTTTGCATGACAAAGAAGGGCAATATTAAGGCGCGGCCCGTAACAGAAATGCACTCCGCAAATTAGAAAGTGCCAAAAAACCTGATTTTTCCGAGCTCTTTAGGAAATAAACAGTCCTTAACCAATTAAAATGCATTGTAATAATTCCATGATTTATGACAGGTGGTTTAACTCTCAAAAACTGGGCTAACCCATATTAAGGTCACCATCCATCATGTCTGGTAGAGTCAGCTAGCAAGAAATGCTCGTTGTATTAGCTGCGTTTGATGAGAGTATGAAAGAAGTATTAGCACTTGTCAACAAAACTGCTTACAACATAACATTAGCATGCATGGGTTGCTGAGCCTATTTGTTATTCTGGCAGCCCGACATACATTGTTATGAGTTTGGGAATGGGAGCCTGCACGTTTGAGTATGAGCGTGTGTGTGTGTGTGTGTGTGTGTGTGTGTATGTGTGTGTGTGTCAACAGTTTGCAGCATGTTGAGAGGCAAATGAGACTCCTGTTTAGCTCTGTCCAGTGTAAACTGTATACAGAAAATGGTAAGGATACAGAGACAGAGAGAGGGCTAGAGAATAGAAGCTAATTTATTCAGGTGCCTCTTTACACTGAAGTATAGGGTTGCCAGAGCCTCACACTATGACACGGGGCATTAAAAGTGGCCTGTCACAAATGGCTTCCCTGGCGTACGCCGTGCATACACAACTCCAACGCTGCCTGAGCCAAGAATGCACTTAGCTCCATGTGAGCAAATGAATCGAGCCTATTTTGACTTCTAACATTACAATGTGCTACGATAGCAGGCTGCTACGGCAGAGTGGGCCCTTTGTCGACGCACACGCATTCCGGCATGCTCGAACATCGACTGCGGCGTATTAACAAGAGTTTAGTGAGGGGAAGAGATAATCGAGCTAGGCACTCACTCACGCGCTGGCTGATAAAGCCATGCCGAAGACCTGGTATCCAGCTCGCTGCACGTGGGCCACCCGTTTTTTTTTCCTCCCCTCGATCCGAAGCACATCGTCTCCCGTTACAGATAATCTCATTTTGTCCGATGCTTGATTAGTCAGGCCTTCCGAGTTCCACTAGCGCGCTGAAACGTTGACTTAAAGTGGCCCGCCTTTTTTGGGGGCTGCTGTTTACGGAAATAATTCAAGGGAGACGGAGTGCAGTAAGCATTCAAATTCATCTATTAACCAGCGGGTCATAATAACGCGGCTAATGAATGTCGGCGCGACGAACTGTCTGTAGGGAAAGACGTCTCTGTTCTGATAAAAGAGAGTACGCATTTAACATGTGTAAAAATTGGCGAAAAACAACAATATGGAATTACTCAAGAAGCTGTTTATGTCCTTATGGTCCTTTCCTAGCAAAACAGGCGGCGTACAGTACACGGTTTACGACCTGTGATATCTCTCTATATGTCTATCTAGATATTTTTAACGTCCTAATTCATGACCTCAATGATCAGATTACAAACGCTACACCGCACAATGCCATTTTTACTTTATCCCATCAGGCCACAAAGCAACAAACGCAGTAAAATCCCTTTGAGTTGTTTTTTCCCCCTTTTTTTTCTATCACACAGTCATACACTCTTGCAGATAAAGAGAACTACCCCCCCCCCCAGTCCTCTCTGCTCAAGCCAGGCGCCGTGCTAATTCCTGTGCATTCACCTCGCTGACAGCCCCTCATTAGCTAGGGCTCTCTGCGCCGTACATTGGGCTAATTTGTGGCGCTTTGACATACACAAACCAGCAGGGGAGGGGAGGACTGGGGATAAAAACATCAACTCAATTAATAAATAATACGGAAGAAAGAGAGGGAGAGAGAGAGAGTGAGAGAGAGAGAGAGTTTAATAGCTGATAAGGGTCTCTAGAATGAAGAGAGGAGAGTCGAGCAGGAGAAGGAGAAGAGGAGAGAGGGAAAGAGTGTATGGGGGGTGAAGTCATGACAGTAGCCACTTAGCGCTGATCCCCATTTATGGCCTTTTCATAGGAGTTAACACGGGCTAAACCATTTATTTAGAGCAATCAGGGGAGGCAAAGACTGCTGAGGTTATGGTTATTTTGTGTATGTCCAGTAAAGACAGCGTTATCTTTTCACCTTATAGTCTCGGCGGTCGTTACACGATACATTATAATAAATTCTTCCTGTGTCCTCAGTGCCCTGTTACTATCGATTAGAGGAACACGCCTACGTTCGCCATCCTGATCTCTTACCCTTTACAACTGCGGCTAAAGGGGTGATCACAACAGACGCATTGTTTTTCATAAGAATAATATCGATGAGGAATGTCTAAGGGGCGGGTGGTGCAAACTCCAAGCTTTTCTCCTTAACAGCAAAGGTCTTTCCAGGGTCACTGGAGAAAAATGTAATCACCCAAAATCAACTACTGTAGCCTGACATCACGTCATGTCCCGAAAAGGTAAATGAAAGAGATTTATACAACGGTTCTCTATTCTGATTGGTCAGAAAGTGTTAATTATTTTTTGGATAACAGAAGCGCTGACAGTTCATTCAAATCGCATGCTGATATTAATGCCCTGGTTCTCAAATACAGTACTGTTACTATGGCAACAGCTTACATGGGGGACGTGTTACGGTTGACACGCCACATAATGTAAAATTAATAATGAATGAGTTAATAAATTGTGCTAGGCTGTTTACATCATTATTTAATTAAAATGCTAAATAAAAGGATTATTCTTTCATGTAAAAATAAAAGTTGTGTTTTTATAATTATTGTTATTATAATTATTAGTCGTAATTTTGTAAATTACTAAACAGTTTCATGTTGATTGAAAAGAACATTAAGGTAATTTCATTTATGAAAGGAGTTTCCAGTGTCAGTATTTTGCAGTAGTCGCCAAAGAAACATTTCCAGGACTCATTTATTATTTATTAATATTTAAAAATATTTTTAACTAAAAAATAAAAATTCTGCCTCTCGCCCTTCCGGAAACAGCCGGTATGGACTCCAGCAGATCCCCGTGACCCCAGATTAGTGAGAAAGCGCGTATAGAAGATGAATGACTGAATTGAATGAAAATCATTTCTAGCAAGGAAACGCTTCATTTCTACCTCCGACTCTACTGTAATGTTAGTAATAGAAGGAGCTCCTAAATTTTTTTTAATATAGTATTCAATTTGTCGTAATTTGCTATGATATAAAAGATTAAAAACAATGATGTCATTGGAAATCTCATCACATGACCCTAACATTGAGTATTTTGTTTAAATTATTTCCTGGATGCTTCAATTCTTTAGTTAAAGTCTTCTGAATTTTTTTATTTTTAATTTTTAAAATTAACCAGCTTTTAATTACAGCGTTTAAAAATAAAAGATTTTTTTCCTCAGTGCTGGGAAATAAATTGCAAAATTGTCATGTTGGGATTAGCTACAGATGCAAGGAATAGAAGGTTAAAGTTAAGGAACGTAACCGTGTCATTACGTTAAAACACTTTTTAAACGCGAAAAAATTCCAAAAATGAGTGAATAAAACACGAATAAAGGTTTTCTGGACTGTTTTACATAAATGAGAAAAGTCATAAATGAGGCAGTGAAATGTTCAACTGAACACTTAGCGACGGGTTTTCTCACTGTGAGTTTTTTCCAGTCATGAAAAAGAAAAAAAAAGAAAAAAGATGGAGCTTTGACGGTGGTGTTTATGGCGTGTGTGTAATTGTAATAATCTGTACTAAACGCCGGTGTTGTGTAATAACGCTTGGCAATAGAAGAATAATCACGAGCTGCTTTGCTAATTTTATATTCCAAAGAGGTGATTATTTCTTCCTCGACTAAAATGAGTTCTAATTGCTCGGCCAGACAGAAGCTAAGACAGACATATAGCATGCACACACACACACACACACACACACACACTTAGACTTTAATGCATAAATCTTACCCTCTATACCACCACTACTACACAAAAACACAGACACACACTCACTCACTTTAATGCATAAATCTGACCCACTATACTACCACTACTATTACACACACACACTTAAAAAATGCACAGCTTTACCGATGAAAATGCAAATCCATGATAAACAGAAATAAAAGTCACAGAGCAGCTAATTTGCCTTAGTGTGTGTGTGTGTGTGTGTGTGTGTGTGTTTTGTTTTTTCCCTAGTATGCTAGAAGGATAACACTATAATAAGCTCTTCTCAATGCCAAAGCCAGGGAATTAGAATCGCCAAGCGGCAATCAGACAACAAAAACAAAAGAAGTCAGTTTGTAATTAGAAATCTTAGTTGGAGGATGTGATGCAGGAAGAGGCCAAGAAGCCTGAAGCAAAGCACTCCAGCTGAGTACACACACACACACACACACACACACACACACACACCACACACACACAAACGAATACAAGAGCATGACCATTTGGTTTTACTATCTTTGTACATTGCTTAATAATACAAATAATGTCACACACACGCATACACACACACACACACACACACACACACACACACACACACACACACACACACACACACATATATACAACAAATCTGAACCTCAGGGACAGAAAAATCTTTTGTTATTTCAAGATTTTTTTTAAATAAGAGGGAAAAACATACAGACAGACAGAAAAACAGGCACACGCGCACACACACACACGCACACACACACACGCACACACACACACAACCCAAGATTCACCCTTAGACAGAGACATGCAGACAGACCGACAAACACACACGCACAAACACACACACACACACACATACACTGCCTGATAAAAATGAAAGACTGAAAGGCAAAACTGCAGATGAACTTTTTTGTATCTTACCTAACTGTCTCTCTTACACACACACACACACACACACACACACCGATCAGTACCCATGCGATTGCTCCCTCACATGCTCTATACAGTAGGTATACACTACTCAGCTTAGTGCTCCTTTCCATCGTTTCCTGAGCTGTGTGTATCATCCACAGGCAAATCCTCTGGGGAATACGACTTAGGATACACTGCCATCTTGTTGTCGACATCGCAATGACACGCCTTCCTCTCCCGACGGTAAGGAGGTGAAACGTGCTCTTGAGGTAGAGAATAAACAAAAAAAAACTCTGAAAGAGGGAATTTTCTTTAAAATATTTGCAAATTTGAAGTTATGAAAGCAAAAAATCAGAATTGAATTGAATTTCCAAGGAGCAGAACAGGGTTAGAACAACACACATCATAAACACATCCCAAGGGTCTGAGTATGAGTGTGTAGTGGCTCCGGGTGACAGTGTGTAGACTGTCTCATCTCACAAGCCTGCTATCCTGCTAAACTACAGAAATCAATTAATAATAATTATAATAATAATATAATAATAATAATGACTTGGTTTAATTGTATATTAAATGTTTTTTTCTCTGGTTCTCCAGTTTTCTTCCACCTTCCCAAAAAATGCTTACTATAAATTGCATTAAAGGTATAACTGTGTGTGTGTGTGTGTGTGTGTGTGTTCTCATACCCAGTTCTCAGACTGAGCTCCAGGTTAAGACTCTGACCAGAATAAAGTTAAAAATAAAAGAATGAATTTTAAAAATGTGCCCAAAAATTAAAACAGAAAAAAAAGCAAAAATATAAAAATGAACAAAATCAATAAATTAATAAACAAATAAAAAGCAAGCAGAAAAATGATACATAATTCACACCAGAAAGGAACTTTTATATTATTAAGTATTTATGTATATAACACACTTCTTGTATACGCTATGATGATTATTACGGATTTTATCTAATTATGAGTAAACTTTTCACTGGGATGTTTTAATATGTATGAAATATTTCTATTACTATCATCTCATTAGTTTAGACATGGCCTCCATTTTCATCAGGCATCTCTCCATACCACAGCTACCAACCAAACAGAACGAAGCCTATCACGTGCTTCTTTCGAGGCGGGTGATACCAGCCGACTGCACACGCACACACACACACACACACACATACACACACGCTCTAACACACTCGGAAGAAAGCGTTATCCGCCCACTTCCGTCAGGGTGAAGATTCCTCCTCCTGTATGTACTAAACACAAGAGCTCTGGCCTCACACTATAAAAGCGAGGAGAAAAATGTCTCGTGTGACTACAGCGCGTTCTGTACCATTAGTATAATCACTACACAGCGACAGAACTCCTTTTTAAAACATTTACTAGACATGGCAAGTAATTAAACCAGGAAGGAGAGAAAAAAAATGCCTAAACGGACGATGTCGTCCTACTGCGCGGTTAGTAAAGGCTCATTAAAATCACATCTGGTGGAGGCCAGTGCTCCAGGCCACAGCCAGGACCTGACCCTCATGATCTCTCATTGCACTTTATAATGTGGTTGCAGGTGAACAAATTTAATGGCTACCAATTTTCTAATAACAGCTCTAACTGCTCGGAAGTCAACCATCAAAATCTCAATGAGAGGAAAAAAAAAAATAATTATGCCATTTTTATAGTTGCACCGCGTCGCTGCTTAAATTCTTTGATCTGATTGGTCAAAAGTTGTTTATTAAGTTTCTATATAAATAGGATTCTAATTAAAAAAAGAACGCCAGAAAGTCGGATATATCTATAAGTCAAAATTAATTATTTTGTAGTGTAGAATTGTTTGGGAAGTGGTGGCTTAGCAGTTAAGCTGTTGGACTGATTCCCAGCACCACCAATCCACCACTGCTGGGCCCCTGAGCAAGGCCCTTAACCCCCAGTTGCTCAGTTGTACAAATGAGATGTCGCTCTGGATAAGGATGTCTGCCAAATGCCGTAAATGTAAATGTCTGCTTTTGTTACCAGCCTCCACTGGGTCAAATTAACACAACAATTTATTTGTATTACATTCATTTTATTGTGTTTGTTTTAATATTTCTGGTTGTTTATATTGTAATCTTTAAAAAAACATTCTTCTCTCACATGTAATGGGTTAAGGCGCAGGCACCCGGCGACCCGGGTTCTCTCTCTATCTCCCCTATTTTATCCCTCTGTCCTATCAATAAAGGCAAAAAATGCCCCAAAAATATCTTTAACATGTAAGTAAGGAGTCTCTAGTGTGAGGGTTTAGTATCTGTAATGGAAAAATTGGTAACAGGAACCAATTTGTCTGTCAGTTTATATTCAATCGGCTTTAAATGCAAGTTTTACCGTATATCAGTGGTGTCACAAACTGAAACAACTATTATAGTCCTGCCATATGGGTTTGGCATTTAGTGACAGGCTTTTACACCGGCGGTTTGGTCCAAAGCAGAGAATAGCAAAGCTGTCCATTAGACTGAGACGCAAACATGAAACCACCTGGAAGAGAGGCGTGAGTTCCGTTGCTGTGAATTCCATAAATACACAGTAAAAAAAAGCTGCTCTTGTGTTTTATCGGACATTAAAAATAACAGTATTTACAACACTCATGTAGCAGCAGAGGCAGAGGAACAATATGGGACACGAATCGGCTAAATGTCTTAAGCACAATGTATAAAAGTAGTTTGTGTTGTACAGGTGTGTGTGTGTAATAAAGGAAGTCTGTTGTGTATTAACATTTTCTGTAATCTTGTTGGCTTTTGACCTTGCTTGCGATTGGTTGTGAGTGGGGGTTGGCACACCATTATTAAGTGTGTGGAGAACATTTCAGTCTTGGGGTCGATAATACGTTGTGAGATTCCTTTTGTTTTGTCATTATATGAAGTCGTATTTAAGTAAATAGTAAACCAAAATAAACACACACTTTGCTGCACCAAAAACAGTCACATGTGAATTTAGAATTTTAGAACTTGAATGAAGAAGTTGCTCTGATTTACACACACACCCGCACCAAGAGTGAACTTAACCAATACGCAAGGTAATCGGATACCAGGTGCCCCCGACAAATCCCAGAGGTTTATATAAAGCATGTATAACATTATAGTCTTCTATTATATTGTGTACGGTCAGGATACAACCATTAAATTGCTACGTTATGACTACATCCGTGTAAATTCACCTCCCTCCGCATCCAGGATCAGTGAAACGTTCCATTAGTGTTGCACTGATGTCAGCAGTTCAGTGGCGGGAGTTAGAGAAAGTTACGGCAGACGGGCAAAGACAGTTAGAACTTAGAAGAGCGAGAGAGCGAGAGAGAGTTGAAGATTAAGTATATAATAAAAGACAGCTACACCAGAGAAAACGATAAAAAGAGGAAAAAAAAAAACTAGTGTGGCCAAATTTCAATAAGGTCTTTTCTTTTTTCACATAAACAGGAATACGCTTTTCGTCCCGGAACAGAAAATGACAATGTGCCGGTTGGGCCCCGTGCTTGGAACTGCTCGTGGCCTCAAATCACTATTTACATGTATAAATATATAATATGTTATTATATATGTTATTTTTATTATGTATAAAACATAAACTTGACTTCATTTACATACATTTATATGATATAATCTATTATGATATGATAATATGATTACTGACAGTGAGAAATGAGAGATTCTATTTCTAAAGTCCACCCTTTAAAAAGCACACAGACTGCATCTAAGAGCATCTTTATGTTTTACCTAAGTTTCCACCGGAGTTTTGCAATAAACTTGTCGGATTTTTTATACGATAAGATATACTGTACCTTTATTCATCCCACATCGGGAAAATTTCTTTTTTGTTAAGAGACATGTTGGCAGCATTGGGATTCGAATCCACACCTCCAGAGAAACTGGAGCACCTTAGACCGCTCCACCACACTACAGTATCATGAACAACAGCTGCAAGTTTTCTCTACCTGGGATTGGAATCGTTATTTTACCTTATTATTTAATAATTAATTGCTTTCGAATGTGTGCGTCTGAACATATGTTCGTTTATTAATAAAGGTGTTATTTTTCATGCCACTGAGTCTATGTGGGATGTCCCACACCTAAATATTGCTGAAAAGCTTCCAAATAAATTAATATAAATTAAAAAAAAAAAAGTTACTAAACTTACAGGACCAAACTGAGTCTAAATATAATCAGTTTATTACATAGATAAAAAGATTAAAAATAGAAGTGTGTCAGTCCTCAGCCAGACATGTCTGATTCACGTTTCACCCTGGAAGTAAATCATCTCTGCGCTAATCTTTACCTAAACCAACACACAGACCCACACCTGCACTCCCATAAGCCTCTGGGTTGCATGCCTGGTCCTCCATGCACACCCCTTACCCCCAATGATGGCTAAAACAGCATGACTAATATGCTGCTGCCTCCCTGATGTAGGCTAATGTATGGATTTGTTACAGGAAATCCCAGGCAGTGTAACCCCGGCTACTTTTATATCCAAACACCGAGCAGGCACGGGGAGGAGCAGCTGCAGCTGTGTGATGCTATTAGCTGTGGTGATTAGCAAAGGGGCTCTGCGCATCATGTAGAGTGGGAGTCAGAATGAGCAGTGTAAACCAAGGGTTAGGTGGAATATAGCTAACGTAATGATGGCGCGCGCGCGCGCGCGTGTGTGTGTGTGTGTAGGGATACAATAAAAACAACTGCACAACTGTGCACTGTCTACTCTGTTACAAATACACAGATATTCGTTTTTTATTTATTAGTTTTTCTAGGATTTTACAGGGAATGTTTGCTATCTTGAATCAGGAAGTGTGCAGACAATCAAGTCTTGCATGCGCACAGGAAATAAAACCGACAGAATCAGTAAAGAGAATTTAAAACTGATATTTTATCCAATCACATTCAAAGTGTGTCAACGAAATATTACATTCATTCGAATGACTTCTGTTAGAAATAAATTTTGAAAGAAAAATGTTATCAGGTTCTACCAAGCTAATCGCTAAAATGTGTATCTTTTAGTGTATAAAACTATCTAATGCGAAGGAAAATGACTTCAGTTAAAAAAAGACGAGCTACAAAGTCAGACAATAATCTGGATTCGATATGATCGGACGGAAGTGTATTCCCCTTTCTCTGTGATATTCCCTCAGTTGCTAGGTCACATGGCAGTTTCAAAATGGAAGCCTGTTTCTCCTCACTAGCCTGGCAACATGCTGACCCTTATAATTGAACAAAAAGCAAATATTTTTAATCAATAGTACGTATGAAGATGAAGGTTTTTTCTTTTTTGGTTTCACATTTTTAGTTATAGGAAAAAAAAAATAAGCTTTTACTAAAAAAAGTGGTTTTTTTTTTTAAATTTTATATAGGCAAGATAATGTAATCTTAAAAATATACAATATCCATCAGTGGTGGCTGTGTTACGAATCCCGGTTTACATTTTCCCTTTAAAATTCCCTGACCTGGTCACCTTTTTATTTTTGGTTGTTTTTTTTGCTGATATGTTTGGGGAACGGGTTATTATCTTACATTTTATTAATTTCTTCTGATTTTTAAAAAAAATATATGATAATATTAGAAATGGGTGACTGGATGCAACACAAAACCCACTTTTCTTTATTTAAAAAAAAAAAAAACCCTGTTTATTTCAGCTTCCTGTTTCTACTGTGTTATAAAGTTTTATTTAGCTTTATCGCTGGAGGTATCAGGTATAGATTAATTTTTTCTTTCTAAATTCATGTCCGGTTTGTAGCTTTTTAAAAAGAGGAAAGTTTTATTTTGTTATATTTTTAAGTGTAAAATTATTGCAAGTTTTTCCTATGGAATATTTGACGCAAATACATTATAACATACACTGTATAACATCATAGATTAGTTCCAGATATTATCATACATTTAACTACTACTACATTTTCTGTCCATTAATCTGCTAGTTTCAGTTTTTTGGAAGGTTTTAGTGGGATAAGGAATCTAAAATTGATAGGCATTAATATTTGCTTAGCAGCACTAATTAACCGCTGATTGTAGTAATATAATACATTTAAATACTTGGACATGTTTTTGAGCACTTTTAATGTTCAAAGCAAAAAGGTAAATATATCTACATCATACTAGTCCGTGACTCCGAAAGAGATATTATCAGACAATTAGAGACACTGTTCACAGAACAACCAGAATTTGGCAAACCGCAAATGACAAAGAAAGCCATATGCCTTGAAAATTTCTGACGATTCTTTTTTGACGATTCATTACATCATCGATTAAAACCGGCCCGTATCCGATTTCTGCATTTACACTATACACAGCAAAACAACCCAATGTAGACGTACTGACAGGAAAAGGAAGTAAAAACGGCGAGATAATTAATGGACACAATGGATGAAGACGAACTGATTATTCAGTATTTTTCTTCCGCGTCATATTTAACGCTCTGCAAAACAATGATCTCCTCGGAAGAAGAAAAAAGAGGGGAGTCCTTGTCACAGCCTGGACAAATGTAGCATTGATCGCTAAGTTATACTGTATATATCAATTGACCGTCGTTTATTCAGTGACGTTGGACTTACATTAACAGGTGAAAATCTGTTCTGTCTGTTTACATGACAGACGCTAATGAACGAATCCGATTCATATCCCATTTATTACCTCATCATAATCCGATCTAAAAATATCAAAATCCATGTGATTTTTTCCTGATTACACGATCATGGGTCCTATCCCAACTGTAACACATTGGAGGAAAAAAATCGGAATTAAGTCACATGATCCCTACAGTGTAAATCAGCTTTATTGGTGATATCTTTTTGGTTTGGTCATCACACTGTTTACAAATGAGAAGAGAATACGCACAACGACGCATGCTGGTGGTAGCATCATCTTTACGAATGCAGTTACGTATGAATACAATCAGCAGGGGCAACAGGCTTACCCACCAACAGGACTGTAAACGTTACATGACCATAAACATGAATGTGTTCAAACGGCCTAGTGAAACCCCGACCTCAATGTGACTGAGAGAGGGACGAGTGGGGGGAAATATCAGGACCTGCACATGCACAAGCCGGTAGGAATTCACTCTTTTGCTGTAAGTTTTTAGAAAATAAATGTCGGAATATTTCCACAGACATTATATATACCGAAATTGGTACTTCTCCTATAGAAAGAATACTTTGGTATAATACGGTAGTTATGTTTATAGCATTAATACTCTCAGAATACACATGTCATAGCTTGTGTTTTCAGGGTACTAGCATCATACCATCGTATTTTCCAGCCCTGAGATGAATGTGGATTACAACGTGATAATTTTAAGCAGAGATTTCGAGTACAAGTGGTATAACAGGGTCATAGACAACAGCTGGTGTAGAGAATGGCAACGAGCGAGACGGAGAGAGCTAGATAGAGACATAGGTACAGGGAGGGCAGCATGGTGGCACATGTGTGTGCCTCGGTGTATCTGACCTGATTGCAAATCAACCCAGAAATCTCTGCAGCCCAGAAGTCTGTAATCTTCCCTCTCTCTCTCTGTGTGTGTCTCGCTTTCTCTCTCTGTCTCTCTCTCTGTCTTTCTCTCTCTCTCTCTCTCTCTCGTACCATCTTTTTCTCAGTCTCTCTCTCTCTCTCTCTCTTTCTGTCTCTCTCTCTCTCTCTCGTACCATCTCTCTCTCTCGCGCTCTCTCTCTCTCTCTCTCTGTCTCTCTCTTCATGTTTCTCTGCATGACTCTCTCTCTCTCTCTCTCTCTTTTTTTTCTGCATGACTCTACCTCTCTCTCTCTCTCTCTCTCTCTTTTTTTTCTGCATGACTCTACCTCTCTCTCTTTCTCTCTCTCTTTCCCTCTCTCTTTTTCTCTTCAAAATTTCAGACTCACATACCAAAGCAGATAAATGTCGCGTATGTTTCATGTAGAACTGAGAAGATATTTCCAATAAAAATGAGCGAGTGTCTTTCACTCTCAGTGTATGCGAGAGTGTTTGAGGCCAAATGCAGGGTAGAGCGGTGACGGGTGCGGGTGGAGCTGCAGCCGGGTCCCTGCGAGACATTTGCAATTTAAAACAGAGGCTCGGGCATAATGAAAATGTAAAGCAGTGGTTTTATTTTATTCAGTGTGGCAGATTCGGAATCCCAGAGATGCTGCACTCAAGCAATCAGTCCATTAATAATTGAATTTGGTGGAGGAAGTGTGAGAGGCGAGCGAGGAGACGGCGAACCCTACACACATGCGCACGCACATGCACACGCATACACACATGCATCAACCACAACACACCACACACTCTGCACCCCTCACATGATACAGCCAATTAGACATCTTCATTTGGTGACATGGGTCTGGTCATGGCAGAAGGGTTTGGCCACTTTAATGGGGTACGTCAGATCCCAGAGCAGGGGGGTGGGGTAAAACAGAGAGAGAGAGGGAGGGAGAGAGAGAATGAGAGAGAGAGAGAGAGAAAGAGATGAGGTTTGTTACTTTGCCCTGAGAGACCTGGCCCCTAAAAAAACAGCTGCATCATTCAAAGCCTGCCTTCAGGCAGAGCAGGAGTGATATAATGAACTGTGCATGAACAAGCCAGTAACACACATGCATAAACACACACACAGACACACACACACACACACACACAAACTGCTGGCTGCCATCTCACCACCCACACAGATACACACCCTCATGATAATAAGTACACATACAGAAGCAGGACTGATTAAATCATTGGGGATAATGAAAAGAATTGAATAGTGAAACTGGGGGTTTCCTTCACTTTAGCAGCCGGAAATCCAGTTAAAGAGAATTCTGCTGCATTTGGTTCCTGGAGGCAGGTGTACAACACACACACACACACACACACACACACACACTCAGGTGCACACAAACCACCCTATGGTGGACAACCAAAGTGTTTTCCTCCAATTCTTTGATTGGACCAGATTTTGGTTAAAGT
>VCAZ01000107.1:1430304-1527804 GCA_005784505.1 Bagarius yarrelli
ATGAGGCAGAGAGAGAGAGAAAGAGAGAGAGACATAAAGAGGGAGATATAAAGAGAGAGAGAGTGCAGGAAAGAGAGATAGAGAAAAAAAGAGAGAGAGGGAAAGAAAGAGAGATAGACATAGAGTCATAGAGAGGGAGAGAGAGAGAGAGAGAAAGAGAGATAGAGAGATGTCTGGCTATTGGCTCCTTCATCCTCATCTATGTTTATTCTACACACACTTAGTACCAAACACACACCCACACACAATTACCCACAACACATTAGCACATACATTACCAAACTTATGCAAATCTCACACAACCTTGTTAACATAAATTTAACCGTACACACCACATCACTTAACAACTGTGCAGAGCTGCACCCCAAAAAATTATATGTTTGTGTGTGTTTGTGTGTGTGTGTGTGTGTGTGTGTGTGTGTGTAATTTGCCGCAGGGGCACCTCAAGGCGAAAACATACACCTGCCATGAAATAAGCACTGATATAGCACTTAGCAATTGAATTTCACTCTGAAATGTGCTCTCACTGAACCACACATCCGCACACACACACCACCACTGACCCACACATATATAATATATATATATATATATATCTCATGACCTTGCAAATATATAGCACCTTTCCCCTTATAGCATCTGTGAGTGTCATCTCATTAGAAGCACAGCCGTATATCCCTGCAGGACCTTTTCTCCTGATGCCAGTTTCACCCAATCTTCTGAGAGCTGACAATTTAACATCCACACCAAATGCTCGTCGGTTCGAGAGCTGAAAGGAGCCCGACTGCGTCTCCAACATCACTGTAACAAAACTTCTGTTCATTTACTAACCCTGGGACAGACAGACATATAAGAGACAGAAAAAAATAGATATACAGACGGACAGACAAAGACAGACTGCGACAACAATCCAGAGACAACAGACAGCATAGATATACAGAGACCGCACAGAAAAAGACGACTGGCAGACAAATATACAGAGACAGACAGACATATAGATATACGAGACAACAGCAAATAGATATACAACACAGACAGACAGCATCTTATATATATAGATATATATATTATATATATATATATATATATATATATTATAGAGAGATGAGAGAGAGAGAGAGAGAGAGAGAGACAGACCCGACAGACAGATAGAGACCAACAGGCAGACAAATATACAAGGACAGACAGACAGAGACCGACTGTCAGACAAATATACAGAGCCAGACAGGACATATAGATATACAAAGACAGACAGGTAGAGACAGACAGATACATGGACAGACAGACAACCAGTTATATAGAGACAGAAAGGCAGACGAATAGATAAACAGAGAAAGACACACAGACAGACAGACAAACAGAAAGACATCTTTTCATTTGATTTTGTGTGTGTGTGTGTGTGTGTGTGTTACATAATTCCTAAGTAATAGATTCCACTTGTCCACAGACAATCATCTAATCCTGTTGTGTGTAATATTGACGTAAAAATCTCTCTCTCTCTCTCTCTCTCTCTCTCTCTCTGTCTATCTTTCTTTTCCGCAGAGAGCTCAGACAGCAGTTCCATTCTTATACCTACCTCTCATCGCAAACACATTCATTCAGAAGTCATTCAGACAGAAGTACTGAACTGACACTGAGAGATGAACACTGGAGTTTTCACTATGCAGTCGGTTTAAATCTTATATAACACTGTTGCCTGGCAACTGGGTAACATGGACGCTGGACACAGAGGCTAGCAAAAGACTGAGGCTAGCGGTTTAACCAACATACACTAGATAGTGCCTAAGTATCAATCACATCCATGTCTTATTCTTACTCCTATACAGTAATAACCTCCATGTGACTGTGTGGATTTGTGATCATTCACTCGGTGTTCTGGTTCATCCTAAAGATGTTCATTAGGGTTAAGTCTGGATCAGGACACTCGAGTTCTTTCTGTTTTTATTTACCTTTTAAACAACATTCAAGTTGAGGTTTGCAAGTTACTCTGGATAAGAATGTGTGACACATGGCAGAAATGTAGATGTGGGTGTGGGTCTGAGTTAGATGTCAAACTTTGCACCTGTTTAATGATCTAAGTTATTGTGGAAATGTTGTATGTGTTCATTAGTATAGATGAACAGATAGAGAACTGCAGTGCTGTACTGACAGCGTACCGTATTATTCATTCATTCATCTTCTATACCTGCTTATTTCCTAATTCAGGGTCACAGGGATCTGCTGGGGTCTATCAGCAGTCTCTGAAAGGGAAAAAGGCAGGAGGGGGACACCCTGGACAGGTCGCCAGTCCATCACAAGGCCACACACACACACACACACTCACACTCACTCCTATGGGCAATTTAGAATCACCAATCAATCTAACATACATGTTTATGGACTGTGGGAGGAAACCGGAGAACCGGGAGTAAACCCACACAAGCACAGGGAGAACATGCAAACTCCACATAGAAAGGACCCTGAAATCAAACCCGGGCCTTTTTGCTGTGAGGTAACATGCTAATCACTAAGCCACTGTGCTGCCCACGTACTGTATAAGAGATCTCAAAATCTAAAATCGATAAGAAATGCACAGGAGTAATAAACCTCTCAGAGACGAGCATTAAGGTTAATTAAGGGCAATTAGTCATTTGCTCCAGTTTGTTCCTGCCAATTTCAGCGGAGTATAGTAACCTGATAAATTTAATACCAACCTATATAAAATTTAAGACCACCAAACCTGCGATAAAAATACATCCACATATATACATATATATACAGTATACACACACACACACACACACACACATCTGTGCACTTTTCTTCTCATGGGTTCTCTCATACACTCCCGGTGCTTCCTGCTCTGTGTGTGTGATTCCACCGCTTTAATGCCCATTATACCCAGTTTAAAGCGTCTTAGACAAATGACGCTGGTTGCCTTGTATACATTTTTAGACACCAGCCACAAACACCAGGAAAATTTATCATTCTCGCCCTCTGGTGGTGGGAGACCGGAATCAATACAGGTTTTTTAGGTAATTTTCTTTGTGATATTATGACCAAAATATTTTATAAAGAAAATTTTTTTTAAATCCTTTATAAGGAAATCATTATTTAAGACTTTTAAAGACTTTTGTTGGACCTGCAGACACTCGAAGCCAGTCGAACAGATGGTTAGAAAGTGTTGCTCATGCAGAACTGTTTTTAACCTTTTGCACTTAAAATTCACCGAAGCCCATGATTGGCCAGTGTTGCTGTGATTGACAGATGATAGATCGAGTGTGCACCAGTTAACTTTATCAGGGTTCAGAACTGCAGACTCATGATGGTGGAGACAATTAGGACAAAAACAACTGAAAAAAAGATCCATATTTTTCTTGTTGAAATATTTACCACTGTTATAAATTTTTTTCCAACCTGTCATGTTTGCGGTCATGTTGTTCCTGGGAAGAGTCATCAATAAAGAAATAAAGAAATTTATACTCCCAAATTAATACTCATTAATTACTTCAGATTTTTAGCAGAGCTTTGTTATGATATAATAATAAAGCCGGTAACCCTTTTAGAGGTACTGTTTGCGTATGATGCACTGAAGGATAATTTAATCGATGATTATAGCTAATTAACTCAAAGCTTAATGTATTTTGTTCTTTATTACCCTATATGCTGAGCGTTTATTCCCTACAAACCTTAAATAGTTCTTTCAAAGCCGCAAGGTGTAACATACATACGGAAAAACCTATGTTCTTGGGTTTCTAGAACTCAGCATAAGAAATGACAAGGTTCAGTCATAATTCAGGACCTCAGAGCTGTGTGCAAATTTAGTGTTCTTAAATATTGCATATGAGAGTGAGCTGTTCCTCTAAAATCCCCCCACAAATCTGGTAAACACAGTAAAACCTAGCAGATGTGTTATTGAATACTCTGGTTACAGTAAAGAAGCTGGTCTGGATAAATAAAGGTCAGATGTACGTAAGGAAACTATGAAGGAGAAACTTCAGCACACGTCGTGGCCCAAACAGAGATCCCTCAGGCAGTCAGAGTAGATTAGCATCAAACCACACACACACACACACACACACACACACACACTGAAGCAGAAACATAACACACTAGCACATTGCCCTTTCTCTCTCTCTCTCTCTCTCTCTCTCTCTCTCACACACACACACATGGCTCCAAATGAGATCTTTTACACCAGCCCTCTGCTTGCCATCCATTTTTAATGGGCTGATTAAAAGCATGGCTTCCCCAATGAATCACACCACGCCTGAGAGAGAGACAGAGCAAGCAAGAGAGAGAGAGAGCGAGAGCAGAGGAGTCAAATGGGTTCACGGCAGAAAAGTAGACAGAGGGATAGAGTGGGCTAAAGGAGGGAGGGAGGGGTAAAAGACAGGAGGAAAGAGGGAATAGCGAATGCAGCAGTGATGTCTCTTTTGAAGCATTCACAAGGCCACACAGTGCTAAGGGCATGACTGAGGAGGAGAGTGTAACACACACACACACACACACACACACACACACACACACACAATGCTTAGAAAAGCATGCTGCAATCGAAAAGCAAGGATCCTCGTTATAGAGAGGAGGACACCTTACAGAGAGGAACAGAGGTGTAATATCCCAGGGCTGGACATAACATAACTGACAGAAGAACATTTTAAACTGCTCAGTCACACAAACATGAGAAAAACCAATTAAAGACTCAGTCCAACTAACCGACCAAGAGATAGATAGATAGATAGATAGATAGATAGATAGATAGATAGACAGATAGACAGACAGATAGATAGACAGACAGATAGACAGACAGACAGACAGATAGATAGATAGATAGATAGATAGATAGATAGATAGATAGATATATAGACAGATAAATAGATAGATAGAGCCTATAAATAAATAATTAGTATTTACTATGTCTGTTTATATTTTTACTATACTGGTAGTGACTCCAGTATGATTAAATGTGTGATTGATTTACTGTATGATGTGTAGATTTTCTGTATAATGTGTTGATTTACTGTATGGTGTGTCGATTTTTTTGTTTGATGTGTTGATTTACTGTATGATGTATGAATTTACTGTATGATGTGTAGATTTACTGTATGGTGTGTTTGATTTTACTGTATGATGTGTTGTTTGACTGTATGATATGTTGATTTTCTGTATGTGTGTGTCGATTTTTTTGTTTGATGTGTTGATTTCTGTGTAACTGTTGTATGACTGTGTTGATTTACTGTATGATGTGTAGATTTACTGTATGGTGTGATGATTTTCTGTATGATGTGTTGATTTACTGTACGATGTGTTGATTTTCTGTATATTGTGTTGATTTACTGTACGATGTGTTGAGTTTCTGTATGATGTGTAGATTTTCTGTATGATGTGTTGATTTTTTGTTTGATGTGTTGATTTACTGTATGATGTGTTGATTTACTATATGATTTACTGTGTTGATTTACCGTATGATGTGTTGATTACTGTATGATGTGTGAGTTTACTGTGATTTGTAGATTTACTGTATGATATGTTGATTTTCTGTATGGTGTGTTGATTTACTATATGATGTACTGATTTACTGTATGATGTGTTTGATTTGTGTTGACTGTACGTGTGTTTTACTGTTGATGTTTTTGAGTTTCTGTATGATGTGTTGATTTACTGTATTTCGTACTGTGTTGATTTACTGTACGATGTGTTGAGTTTGATTTCTGTACGATGTGTGATTTCTGTACGTGTTGAGTATTTCTGTATGGTGTGTAGATTTTCTGTATGATGTGTTGATTTTCTGTATGATGATGTTGATTTTTTGTTTGATGTGTTGATTTTTTGTTTGATGTGTTGATTTACTATATGATGTGTAGATTTACTGTATGGTGCATTGATTTACTATATGATGTGTAGATTTACTGTATGATGTGTTGATTTACTATATGATGTGTGGATTTTCTGTATGATGTGTAGATTTTCTGTATGATGTGTTGATTTTTTGTATGATGTGTTGATTTTTTGTTTGATGTGTTGATTTTTTGTTTGCTGTTTTGATTTACTATATGATGTGTTGATTTACTGTATGGTGCATTGATTTACTATATGATGTGTTGATTTACTGTATGGTGTATTGATTTACTATATGATGTGTAGATTTACTGTATGATGTACTGATTTACTATATGATGTGTGAATTTTCTGTATGGTGTGTTGATTTATTGTATGATGTGTAGATTTACTGTATGATATGTTGATTTTCTGTATGGTGTGTTGATTTACTATATGATGTACTGATTTACTGTATGATGTGTTGATTTACTGTATGATGTGTTGATTTACTGTATGATGTGTTGAATTTATGTATGATGTGTTGATTTACTATATGATGTGTTGATTTACTGTATGGTGCATTGATTTACTATATGATGTGTGAATTTACTGTATGATGTACTGATTTACTATATGGTGTGTTGATTTACTATATGATGTGTTGATTTACTATATGATGTGTGAATTTTCTGTATGGTATGTTGATTTACTATATGGGGTGTTGATTTATTGTATGGTGCACTGATTTACTGTATGATATGTTGATTTACTTGCTTAGAGCCATGTATAAGAGCTACATTGATGAAGCTGTTAAGTCTGTCAAAGCCAGAATAATTCTATGTCCATTTACTCATATTAAGAAGTAAACGCGGTCAATAAAATAGCTTGTTGTGCTTGGTGCTAGCGGTTAGCCACTCATAGCACGTATAGTTGCAGTCTATGAAATGCCACAAAAAAACTTCTCTGGTCTTTGTTAGATTACACTTTAGGTGTAGGTCATGCTTTCTAAATTATTTCTCTTGGTCTACAAAGGTGAGCCTTAAAAAGTAACTGATTTACTTTTCACTAAGATTCACTTTCATACTGCAGAAATTACTGACAAACTCTGGGTCCCAGCACTGGGCATGTGACTAGACCCAGAGGGCGGGCTGTCACTGAAAGTCAAAATTTAATAGGCTAATGATTATGTCACTAATACTTTGTTACAAACCAGACGTAACGTCTTTTAAGTCTGCGGGGCTTTTATTCTCTGATGGTCCACCACTATTTATTTATAGTACTTTATTGATGATGAGTATTAATGGGTTTTTCCCCACCTTGGACCTGGACGTCTCTGTGTAAACTGGTCTTTTGTTTGCTCTGCCTGAAAGCAGTAAAAAAACCAACATTACAGTTGCTAGAAGCAGACAACAGCAAGGACCAGTCCAACAATCTAGTAGAAATATCAGCACCACAAAATAGCGATTAGTGTTATTAGAAATACAGATTTAAGAAAGTGTGTGTGTGTGTGGTGTGTGTGTGTGTGTGTGTGTATAGGAATAGTTCTAAAGCTGGCTGGCGCCTTAACCTACTACACCACAGCACCGGCACCCACATACACTGTTGCACTCCGACGACCCTGGTTCGATTCTGACTTGGGTTCTTTTCGGTCCCACCCTACTATCTTTCTCTCTCTCATTCTCTCTCTACCTCTCTCTATCTCTCACATTTCATCTCCGTCCTGTCCGTTTAATAAAGGCAAAATGCCCAAAAATATGATAAAGAAAATGTTTTAAAGCTAATAGTGCTGTGAGGCACTAAAGTTAAAATGTTACTGTAACTTATAATGTAATATTTTACTCAAAAACCAATTTGATGTTTTGGTTCTTTATCAAATAAACTTAATAATTTGCCAAGCCTCCTTCTCCATATACACGAAATAACACCTTTTCTATAACAACACATTTTAGAGCGTTCTATACCTTTTCTCCTTATCTCCTACACACAGTTTACACAATATTACACACATTTACAGCAAACAGTCTTTTTCTACATATTGTATGGAGCTATTTACATATAAATTGTTGTATTAAGTTTTCTTCTGGGGTCACGGTTACAATGGCCTGCATTCATAAAACATGACAAATCCCTTTTTTTTTTGTTTGTACGCCCCATCTTATTAGTTATTAATCAAACAGTTGTGTAACCACGCTCTTTGATTTACCTGCCGCAGTGAAACTAATAGAATAAAAGTGTGTAGTTATGAGGATGAAGAATGTGTCTCTGGACACGCTAAAGTTTTTGTGGTGTTTAAGCGGCTATAGAGAGAAAAAGCTCGAGTTGTGTTATATTCTTCTAGTTTCTGGAATTTAAATAAACGGATGAGACGTATAGTGTCTCCAACCGAGATAATGTCTTCTATAAGGGATCTGATTGGCCAGATGGAGCTGCATCATTACTTTCCTAGACCAGCATGCTTCAGTGTCTTTTATTCCTTAACACATTACTCCTAAACTCCTAAACTCTTCTCATTATATCTTGTCTCTCAGTAAGGATGACAGTGTGGAAAATTCCTCTCCATCCTCTCAAATGAGCTCTTTCAGGTCCACTGAAGCCTCATCAGCCCCTTTAGCTCAGAAAGGCTAAGCACTAACGCTGCCACTAACGCCAGCGACTCGGCATATGTTCCGTTCATCGCTGCGTCACTCTTCATTTGTAATTATTTCCTCCTTTCTTTCTTCCCTGCTCGCTGCTGCTCTGTCTGTCTCTGCTGGGACGCCGAGACTGCGGCGGGATGATGACCTGTTCCAGGGTGTTAAATTTTTTGTCACAGTTGAGGAGCGAGTGAGTGGAGATGGCAGACACTGTCACACAGACACTCTGACGCATTAAGTGTATATTAATTATCTATTTTCCGAGTGCAACTCCTGTAAGGAGCACCAGACATGACGAGGCTGTTACACGTTACAGTAAGCGTGGGATACATGGACAGCATTGTAAGGAATTAGACATGCTGGATAATGGAGGAAGAAATAAACAGCACCGAAGCCAATGTGGTGTTTTATTACTGTTTAAAACACTAATCAAACACTAAAGACTATAAATAGAAACAGATTTGTTTTTTGTATAGAAAGGAAAAAAAAAATAAAAGTCAGACAGAGAAACAGACAGACAGATATACACAGACAGACAGACAGACAGACAGAAAGACAGACAGATAGATAGACAGAGACAGGCAGACAGACAGAGAGACAGATAGAAAAACAGACAGACAGACAGACAAACAGGCCAGCAGATAGATAGATAGATAGATAGATAGATAGATAGATAGATAGATAGATAGATAGATAGATAGATAGATAGATAGACAGACAGACAGACAGACAGACAGATAGATAGATAGATAGATAGATAGATAGATAGATAGATAGATAGATAGAATTATGGAGATTATTATAGGAGAAAGAGAGTGAGACTACATCTAGGAAAGAATGTTTAAAAAAACACACATAAAGATGAAAGATTATTATTAGTTTTTATTAGTCTAGCTTTGCCTGTATTCTATTATTCATTAGGGTTCGGGGGAAGTGGTAGCTTAGTGGTTAAGGTGTTGGGCTGCTAATCAGAATATTGTGGGTTCGATTCCCAACACCACCAAGCCACCACTGTGGGCGCCTGGGCAAGGGCCTTAACCCCCAATTGCTCAGTTGTATAAAAGAGATAAATGTAAGTCGCTCTGGATAAGAACGTCTGCTAAATGCTGTAAATGTAAATGTTTTATTCTTTATACAAATAAATATTCACGCATCCAAAAAAGTTCTGTCTTTGTTTCGAACCCAGTTTAAGTATAAATACCAACATGTTCACTTTATAATAATTCAAAGCCAAATGTGAGCCAAACACGAGTTCAAGCTTCTAAATAAAGACCCGGCTTTCTGGTCGCCAAGAATAAAAATCTTAAGAAGGAATGAAAAGGTGAGCAGGAGTTCAGCTAGGGATTAAAAGGCTAGGAAAGTTTATGTATTGCTTAAAGCTTAAGACAGAAGAGTAGGAACAAAAGCGTCCAACAGATCCCTGTCATACCTTTCATTTTTCCCTTTTCTCTCAGCAACTCGTTCACCAGCGCCTTGGAGCAACAAAGGCTTAATCTTTCTCCATCTGCATGTAGAAGAGCACGGGATGGTCTTACAGTGAGGTGCGTAGGAGTCAGCCAGCACAGAAATGTCACTCAGTACCAGCGCTAAATTCTGGGGAAAAAAAATCAATAGGATCGAGGGCAGCAGGTTACACTGCGCTAATGACCACAGCCAAGACCACATCAAAGGCCTGGAGGAATGCACAAATTCCAGAGGTGAGTTATTGGAGATATCTCATACTACAGCCGCCCTCACAGCTATAAAGAACTTTACAGCATCAACATTTAGTGGTTTTACAGGTATGTTATTTAACAAGAACACAGAAAAGAACTACAGTCTAAATTCTCTGTGTGAACACACATATACACACACTTATAGACGATACAGTTGTACAAACTGGAGGAAACTGGACAACATGCAAACTCCACACACAAAGACCTCTGCCCGGGAATCGAACCCGGGACCTTCTTGCTGTGAGGCAACAGAGCTAAAGACTAAGCAAACGTACAAAATCATTTCTTACTGTATTATACAAATTATAATTATAAATTAATAATTATAATTTGTATAATTTGTATAATAGAATAAAGATTTAATAAAATAGTTTTCAATGGTTTTTCCGGAGGTTCAGATACAAAAATGAAATAATTAAATGTCAAATCACACTGTATCAACTTCACTTTATAATTTAATTACAATTAATCATTGTTAAAGTTATGAAAAGTGATTGTTATTTACGTCTTAATGATTTAAACTTGTTTGAAATGTTTATACAGTAACACAACTTAAAACAATGAACAAATAACAAACTTTCGCTCGATTACTAAACTTTACAATAAATCCACAAATCACACGTGTTCTGAACTGTATATTACCCACCTGACATCACACATCCTGTCATGTGACTATAACACATACACACATTGCGATATTGATGATGCAGCGATATATCGTGCAGCCCTAATAAACGCACACGAATTTACACACATGGCTACACACACACCTCGGTAGCGCAGAAGACACCTGCTCACAGTCTGAAGCATGGCTCGAGACCTGCTGCTCCTCTTCCTGAACAAGCAAGCTTTTAATTTAGCTGCTGCAGGCCCACACTACGCACACTCGGCAGGCGCCCGAGTCAGAGCTGCCAGAGCTCCACATACACAACCTGTCTGCGAGCGAAGAGGAGTCGCACACAACCTGGGTCACCTGCAAACCCTCTGGCACTGTTTCCCTATACAGACCTCCACACAGGAGCACTTCCACAAAAATGTACCCGAGTTCACAAGTTCATTAAAGCTGACAGGATACTTTAAATAATGACATCAACATGAGAACCACAGTCTGGACATACATGGGATCCTGAAACAGCGTAAAATGACCAGAGTGAAGAGGTTATTCATGAATAAATGAATAAAAATGTTAATATTTAAACGTGATGGATAATTGATTATGATTTCATACTGAAACAGAACTGAAGTAAAGAAACGACCCACTTACCGCCAAAGGTAATATTTCGACATAAACATTTGGGTTCGAGGCTTTTATTTAAATTTGATTTCATTTGCTAATAGTTTATGTAATAACTACAGAATGCCAAATTATCTAATTATATTTCCATGTACGGTTTTATAGTTGTTATTGTTTAATATTTTATACTAAAATGTTTAAGTATTAATACATCAGTAAATTATTACTATAATTATTAGCTTGTAGTTATTAAACAATGGACTATACACACACACTCTTCTGCAAGTTCACTCACTTCCGGTGCGAATAGCGTCCATAGCAACGATAGCGTTTTTTGATTGGTCAACGGCGTGATCCATGTTGACAATCAACAAGCAGAAGGGCTTAAAGCTTAAATCTACCTCCACAATTACGCCCATCAGCACAATATTTTGGAAGTGTAGTGTTTTTACATGGCCTTATCATGCATGCTAGCTTACGTTAGCGCAGTCTGTCACGGTCTGTCTACTGTTATATGTCAAACACATACAGTTTTCTTACGCCAACGTCAATATCGGATTGAAACAGATACATTTTCTTATGAATTATTATGTGCAATCCTTTAAAAGGCAAATTTTCATACGTACTTTATTTCATATGGCGTAAATAACACTGGTGTGTTGTAATATTGAGCTGCAATATTTAACTATGTCTGCTAAGCAACTAGGATTCACACGTTCACACGTTCTGTATCTCCTGTTATTGACATGACTAACGTGAGATGATCAATGATAATAACAAATAAAGAAAGAAATATAGAAATGCATAAATAGCTCCCACAAACAGTTTACTAGTTTTATTGCTATCTTTATACACCGATGGTAATTTGTTAAAAATAACATTCCCAGTAATATTGTCAATAACATTCTTCTTTTTTTAATACGTTTTAATCATGTTAGTAATGTTTAACTGAGTCTAGTTGTTTTGGCTGTAGTATTTTTAGTAAAATAATCAGCTAACGTTCCGCATTTGAGTGTTCTGTAGACTGATTATTACTCTTCATGGTCTTTAGCGGCAACAGAATAAATATGTTTAATATCTGATTTAAATCAAATCTTTAATAAGAATCGATAAGAATCGTAATCAAATCGCTATAATTTAAACGACACCCAAACCGAAATCTCTCTATATAAGAGCCTCACGTAGCTCTTAAATAAAGTCATTAACTCAGTATTTAACCTAGAAAAACCACATAATATAATCACCCAAATAATCCTTCACACCTTAAAAGCAAAAGAATTGTACTTTTTGGTGAAAAAAGAATGTAGCAAATTAAAAAAATATATTTTTAAACGACTTAAGTAAAAGTATCACAATTTACTCAAAGTAAAAAAAAAAATAAATTATCTTTCCAGCACCGATTAGCTAAAAATTGGTTCTAAAAATTGGTTACTTTTCCAGCACCGATTTTCTTTTCAGCACTGATTAGCTAAAAATTGGTTACTTTTCCAGCACTGATTAGCTAAAAATTGGTTACTTTTCCAGCACTGATTAGCTAAAAATTGGTTACTTTTCCAGCACTGATTAGCTAAAAATTGGTTACTTTTCCAGCACTGATTAGCTAAAAATTGGTTACTTTTCCAGCACTGATTAGCTAAAAATTGGTTACTTTTCCAAAAAAATTTGGTTACTTGTTACTTTTCCAGCACTGATTAGCTAAAAATTGGTTACTTTCCAGCATGATAGCTAAAAATTGGTTACTTTTCCAGGTTTACTTTTCCAGCACTGATTAGCTAAAAACTGGTTGCTTTTCCAGCACTGATTAGCTAAAAATTGGTTACTTTTCCAGCACTGATTAGCTAAAAATTGGTTGCTTTTCCAGCACTGATTAGCTAAAAACTGGTTGCTTTTCCAGTACTGATTAGCTGATCGGTTGTGTTACGCAGTGGTTAAGGTGTTGGCCTGCTACTTGGAAGATCAGGGGTTTGATTCTCAGCACCACCAAGTTGCCACAGTTGGGCCCCTGAACAAGGCCCCTTAACCCCCAATTGCTCAATTGTATAAAAAAAAGAGATAACCGTAAGTCACTCTGGATAAGGACGTCCGCCAAATGCTGTAAACGTTTATTTAGCATTTTTTAGAAGAATTCGATGAAGTCAGTAGTAAACTTTTCTAATTTGGTTTTCACAGTGAATTCCTATCACAGAGAAAGAGAGGGAGAGGGAGAGAGAGAGAGAGAGAGAGAGAGAGAGAGAAGAGAAGTGTGGATATAATAATAACTGTATATAATAATGTTACATTGTACACGTTGTTTTGCAGATGTTCCACATGTTTCACAAATGCAACTACAGTATATTAAAAAGAAGAAACAACATATTCTTAGTCAACGCTTGGCAAATTGCTGTGCTATGGAGGATCGAGACACTTTAGGATGTGCTGATTTTGAAAAAAAGAATCCAATTTAATATCTATAATTCCCTGTGAGTCGGTAATGAGACACTCTCAATCTTTTTATATGCTAAAATGTAATTTAAATCTCTCACATTGAACCGCTTTGTTGCATAAATAAACTACCGCTTCGTAATTACGCTATAGCCGCCTATTGCTTCTTTGAGCAAACACACATTCCTTGAACAACACTGCACACACACACACACATACACACACACATCCAGACAGAGTAGGTCTATTTTCTGAAGTTTACCCGTATTTGATATTAATTTGCCCTCTACAGGGAGCTAAAGCTGGTAGTCTGGGCCGTAAAGAGGGACCAATCCAAGAGCCATCAGTTCTCATCGGGCCGAGCCAGACCTCTACATTACTGCTGCCCTTGTACTTATAGTACTCTCATTGCACCTGTCACCAGTGCCTGACAGCACATTACCGGCCCTGTGGCCTAGCAGCCGAGGTCCAAGCATCGCCCCGCTCAACTCTAGCCTTGTAAAGTGCCACCTCACTGCCTGGCAGAGGATCGACGGAGCACATCGGGTGTACACACATGTCCCAAATTAACACTTGGAGATCTTCTGCCGGGGGATGATACGGACGCTTAGAGTGTAGATTCTTTAGGTAAAGTTATAGATTCTTTGTGTCACATTAAGATCATAATCTTATCCGTCATCTTGAAGGAGAATAGGCTTGTACACACAGTCAGCAAGTAAAGCCTCACACACACACACACACACATCCACACAAGCATGACTGGGGATAACCAATGAATCGGTTTTGCTGCGTGTCTGCTTCGCCTCATCAATGTAATTGCTGCATGTCTGTCAAAGACAGTGAGTGTGAAAAAGTGTCTTCCTCAGCTGCCGCCGCCGCTTGTTTTGTTCACGCGCGCTCTTGTAAAGCGCCAGAAAATAAGTGGCATTCGGTGAATGGTGCTATTCTTCTCCTGACAGCTTCATATCTATCAGGTGACGGAGGGCCCCAATAGCCTACGCCACTCTCGCAAACATCTCTGACAGTGTGTTAAACTCCAGCCTCCGCCTTTCACTCACACGCGCAAAAACCCTTCTCTGCCAAAAAATGCAAAAAACACACACACACACTTGCATACACTCTTTCCTTATTGCCACAGACACTCCGAAATGATGAGCTCTTTCTCTCACTCTCTCTCACTCTCTCTCTATTTCTCTCCTTATTCTTCCAGAGTTTGTTTTTCTTTTTTTTTTATTTCAGGCAATGAGAGTTCTTCGTTCTGTGGTCCTTGGTGAATAACTGCCCCCTTTAACCTCCCCCGTCAGTGTTGCTTCATGTTGCTTCATTAATTGAGCTCATCAGACGCCTCTTTGATGCCCACCCCCCAACACGCACATATACACACACACACACACACACACACACACACACACATACCCGACCACCAATCGCACAGACAAATAGGGCAGTTGCCATGGAAACAGTCCAGACAGACCAAAGCTCCTCTTGAAACATATTTGTGTTGGAAAAAGGGAGAATCCCCTTCTTTAAAGAAGCTCTGGATCAATTCACTGATGATGAAGAGAAAAGAGTGAGAGAAAAAAGACAGAGAGAGAGAGAGAGAGAGAGAGAGAAAGCACTGGGGCTAATGGAAAAAAGAATCTGTACACTAATTATTCCAGCTCCATCTTTATTAAGAAGGAAAGACATGTAGCATCACTGGGTGCAGCAGATTAATCACTTCACACACTTTTCTTTTTCTCAGCAATACTAATGATCGAAGTCGTTTTTTTATTTATTTATTTTATTTATTTACACTGTAATCTATTAAACTACTTAAATGCTCCCGCTAACTACACCACAGCAAATAATCCCGGAAATATTCCATAATATTTATTTATTCCAACTACTTATTTTTATAAGTAGTTAGAAATCTCGACTCCTAGTTTGGTTTATCTGACACACACACACACACACACACACACACACACACACACACACACACACACAGTGTGGTGCTTTAGTTGCTGCGCTCTTTATTTCTCCCCTGAATAAAAGCTGAGATGCTTAGTCATGAAGATCTCCGAGCAGCACATGACAACACGGTTTGATTTTTTTAGCTCTGTTACATTAACAGATATTTTTAAAAAGAGTTAAGATTTAACGATTTTATAGTTTTTGTCATGCATTAAGTTGAAATATAATTATAACATATAACTGCCCTTTTGCTATTGTTTTTTATTTTTAATATATATAATATGTGTGTGTGTGTGTGTGTGTGTGTGTGTGTGTATTTTTAACGAAAAAGTTACATTGTTTAATTAATGTATCTATTTACAAAGTAAATATAAAATTAAAATATTTTTCTTGATAGGATTATTTATATAATAAATAATATAAATGTATTTACAGTTAAATTTACTACTCTTAATTGTTTTGGTAATGGTTACATTTTAAGATGTTATTTTATTTAATTGCTTGGTGGCTTTTAATTGCCCCTTCACATATTGTGCTTAAAATCATGAGGAAAACTTTATGGGGGGGCCGTTTTCCAACTTTTTTTTTTTTTTTTTTTTTTTTTACATTCGGTTTGCTTGCACTCGAATGGAGGTGCAAGGAAAATTTTAGCAATGGATTTTTTACCTTGCCATAACTAAAGAACTAAGAACTAAGAATAAAAAAATAAAATAAAACTAAATAACCAGCTGTTCTGCAATTGTACTGCTAAAGATTCTGTGTAACGGAAAAGGTGAGGAAGATGATTGGTTGGTTCGTGTCACATGACCCGCAGTGTGCTTGTGACGTTTTGAAAAGTTGAGATGTTTTAACCTCGCCTATTTGCATGATATGCGTCTACATTTGATATAATGTAAATGAGCATGCAAAAGACTGGATATGTGAACCTAAATAAGGTTTTTATTTTTATTTTTTTATTCTGGTGTGTAAAATAAAAAGCAAACTGTACTCGTCACAAAAATACGGGTTCCATAAAATACCTGCTTTTCAATGATCAAGTCCAGCTTTTTATCTAAACGCTTCATGCAAGTGTAATCAAATATTTAGCTGTAATGCAGCACTACGTCATGTTTTATCACTTTTTTATCCAATATTAAATGTTTTATAATGCACTGTTATATTAAATTATATAAATGTTATAATTTAAAGTTTTTGTTTACAAAAAAAATATACATTCACAGCTTAATTTATTCTGTATAGACTCAATACAGGCCCCTAAAAGTGATAATTCTTTCTAAAGTAACATCTGGATTCATTCTTATTGTCACAGGTGTTTCGGCTGTACAGTAAGTTCATCAGTGGGGAAATTCTTCTGTTCCACATTGGTCTGTTTTAAAGGGCAAACTTTAATATGCCGTAATTAACGCTGACAAGATATATGGAATATATGGATTAAACATTTAATAAAACCATTCTGACTTTTTTTTTAAAGTTCAAACTAAATGGTATGGCAAGGATCATCGACTACTAAGAACCAACTGAGAGATTATCACAGGGAGTTTTTGAGCTTACGGTCGACTTTGCTTTAGATCCACTTATTAACAATCATTTAAAAGTTCTAGAAAATAAACAAGTCGTTACAATGCAGCACATTTAGTGAACAAATGAATAATTTAGACTTTAACGAAAGAAGAGCATCAATAACCATGACCCAGCGTCCGGGCCTGGTCGCAGGACCGTGAGCTCTGGACTCCCCGGCGTTATATCTCATTAGGCCGGCAGTGTTAGCTGTAGGATTGCTGCACGTTATTTTTACCCGTGGATTAACATATTCCCCCCACAGTGTGCGTAGCAGAGACGAACCCTTGGCCTCCCAGAGCGCCTGCCTGACCACTGCACCCTCCGCAGCTGCCCAAGTCCATGCATCTCAAAGGCTAATTCCCTCCATATTTAAATAACATATTAAAGTTTCATTGCTAGCACCTGGGCAAAGCTGTGGCTTCGCCGGAGAGAGGGAAGGAAAGGGAACGGGGTGGGGGGGGAGAGAAGAGAAGAGGTCGGTTGTTCTTATGGGACAGGGAGGGTGAATGCATGCAGGCACACATACTCAAACACACAAACACACAAAAACACACAAGCACTAGCATGACCTGAAATTTCCAAAGCTTCCCTGGATTATAAGTAGAAGTGAGCTGTATGTATAAGCAAATAAGAATATTACAAATTCATATCACAGTGCCAGGGCTACTATCATATGTAGCTGTGTCACTACCGTCCAGATCTTTATAATACACACAACAACCTTGGACAAAGACACTGGATGCAGTACTCCTATTTACGCTCATGCCTTAAAAAAAAATCTGACATAAAAAAAAAATGAAACATAAAGGATAAATTAAATTAGCGGAGCCCTGATATTAAAATAATAACATCTACCGCTAGAATAAATGGTTTTTATTTCTAAAATCAATAAGGCCCACTCAATAATTCAAGTACATTATTATAAAATAATAACCTGTAAAACCTATACACTCCTCAGAACATTATCAGGACCACAGAAGAAGACTGTATATTATAGATTTCATAATTTCATATCAAATGTCACGTATTCCCACAGGAAGTAATACGGTTACATCTCTAATGGGATTTTTTTTTCCAAATACAAAGATTGTACTCATTCGATAGCACCAGGGTATGTGGTTTACACTGGAATCTTGCGTGGGATTGTTTTGCGAAGCCCTACAGTATTCAGGCGCGAGTGAAAAAGAACCCTTTTCCCCAGGTTTAAATCTACAAACAAAGCTACGGAGGTTAATCCAACACTTAATTAGCTTGACTCGCAAGAAAACCTTTGGTAAAAGGTGTTTTCATCCTCGAAGCAGCATACAGCACAAATCCTCAAATAACACACACACAAACACACACACAAGCATGAATAACCACAAGTAAACAGACTGGACTACGTTAATAACGGTATTGCATATCTGAGGTGTAATGCAAAGTAAAAGAACGCTGAAGAGGCTACAAATGTAAAATGATTCATTATGAAGTGTTTGTATGTTGTAATGCTGCTTTTTATTGTTCTGTTTTTATTGTACCAATATAAAATAATACCAATAAAAAGGAAAGAATTTTGGTGCCAGTTTGTCTCCTATGCTGTTATTGTTACTTAGGAAATACGATAATAGGAAAACTTTAGCTAGGATTTTCTGATCTTTGCTAAGATTTTTGCTAAGGTAAATAAATATATACTTGTTCAGGGGCGCCGCTAAAGAGGGGAAAGTTAGCGTGATTCTAAGGGTCCATGTCTTTTAGCGTCCCCCAGAGATCTGTTTTATTAGTAGAACAGTGTGGATTGGGTGTGGTAGGGGGCCTAATGGGGGGCCTTATATTCTGTACATGTTCCTTATTCTTTCTTGTTATTCATTCCCCAAAAAAAAAAACCTGTTTAAGTCACGACTAATTTACAGATAAAAAATGGGAACCGACATATTTTCTAACGTGTATGTAAACACAACACATGGAATGATCAATAAGAATAAATAAACATATGGCTAACAGCTGCTTCAATAAAAAAAACGGTTGCTTATAACAGAAACGTTTTTAGATATGATGTAAACCAGAGGTTTATTTTGGCAGGTATTTCCAATCTCAGTCCTATACACTAACATATGTGGCCATATTTTGTATACGGTATGAAAAGGCTTGAAGGCTACACACTGCATTTAAAATATGTGTTGTGCCGTTGGTAATCCAGCTGCATAAGCATTTTCTCCTTCCTGACTCATTAACATCTGTCTGCTCGGTGCCTCCATTCAGGAGAAGATTGTATCTGTGTATAAAGCAAGGTCAGCTGAACTCAAGCCTCTTGCCCTGCCCTTGATTCTTAATACTTCTACACACAGTGGGTTCTTTTGTGGGGCTGAAACCGCACACTGACACCGAGAGGTGAGACGCATTGTCAGAAAATATGCTTGTAACTATTTTGCAAAACATTCTGTGAGATGTACTCGAGAAACAGCTGGATCGTTTCGTGCTCTCGGTCAGGTGATCAGCTGTCTTGTTTTTTTTTTTCTGTCTGATGGAATAAAAAGATCACATCAGCATATCAAAGCTTGACTACAGCCATCCATCTAGTGTAATGTAGCTGCTTTTTACGCCTATAGAAATGTGATAAAGAGGTGAGATGAGACGTACAAATAGGCGATGCTGTAAGCGACATTATGCTGGGGTGTTTCGCTTTTGTTTTCTTGTCATTTCTACAAATGGGGGGGGGGGGGGCACTTTGCTCTAAAGTATTTGCAGCATCGCCTTTCAATCCCCGTCTGTAGCGGTTGCCTTTCTTCATCGCTTTGCTTGGACATGTCTGCGATTTTTTTTTTTGGATGCCGCTTTGTGATCGGTGCTAAAAACGCAAATGCTTCGACGCTAATTTCTTCCCACCAAAGGCAGCAAACAAAACAAATCCCCGTTGAAAAATTCAGGACATGTCCAAAAAACAACAAAGAAAAACATGAACAAAACAAATACAAAAAAGCCTTGTGTCAAACATATTTTTGAAAAAAAAAAAAGCGGCAATCCATGCCAAAAAAAAAAATAAACAAGAGGAAAATTCAACACAACGCATTACACATACAACAGGCAACAAGTCCTGAACACTCAATCACCCAAATCCAGCAAGCCTTGGCAAACCAGGCTAAAACACCGTTCGGTGCTGGGTTTGCTGACAATTCTACTCAACTGAAAGTCAAATCACCGACCATCCAACAGTAAAATTAAAACAAAGCCGACACCCAACAAAAAAACTCTCTCAGTCAAGAGAACAAAAAAAAACAAACAAACAACTACAAAAAGCCCATCTGCAAAAAAAGTGCTACTCCTTTGATTCACCAAAAAAAAAACACCGAAGGTCCATAAAAAAAACCGTATTCCACCAAAAAGTGAAAGCAAAAGCATGAAAAGCACTTGAGTCACAGAAAACCGCAACTGACCCTCAGTCGCTGTCAATACAGTGTAAGCCAAAGTACTCCTAGGTAACAAACATCTGTTGGACAAATGTGGAAAAACAACCATAAAAAGTGTACCTTCTACTTCTTAAAAACACAAAGGCCACTTCTACAAAAATTCAAGGTAAGGGGTAAGAAAAATGCCTTCAGTTCCCACACTTCAGCAGGGACACCAAGAAAGACAAGAGCTAATAAATCTGAAAAAAAAAGAACAAAAACAAACAAGAGGTGCCGTCGACGGCTGTAAACTTTTCTTCCCACAGGAGCAAGCGTTGTTGGGGTAGCATCACTCTGGGGAATCCCCGACTCGACAAAGATCTGAGGACATGTCTGCTTTGCTCTCCTTCAACTGCAAACAAAGCCCTCTCTCGCAGCCCATTTCGCTTAGTCCTTTTTCGCAGGAGTGTGTGTATGTGTGATGGGTGATGCATGCAGGCTGTGCCAGGATGAGATGGACGATTCCCAAGCGCAATTAGCATTATTTTTGGTCAGGCAAGTCCTGAGACAGCTCAAGCACCCTCTGTGTCCCTTTGGGGGCCTGGTCCCTTTGGCTGGACCTCTGGCTAAAATATTTTTGTTGCTATTGTTTTTTTTTTAGGGTTTTAGATCATATGTGAGACCTCTCTGTGTCATATCCTCGTGCCTCATCTTATACATAAAATATAAAACAACAGAGGGACAATCCTATGACCTTTGCTGCCCTCTACTCCTCACAGACACAAATGCAAACACACACACACACACACACAGGCATACTCTCTGAGAGCCTCAGCCTCAGTTCACATCCCCCCACTGCATACGTGCCTTGATTTATTTCAGCCAGCCTTTCACCGTACGGTGATGTATTTGCGACATCTGGCGGTGTTCGCTATATTTCTAGCTATAGAAAAGTGAAAGCAAGACATGGTGCGAGGTGAAAGTGAGCCAGCTCGAGTCGACAGACACCGCAACTGACCCGCAGTCGCTGTCAAATATAGTCGTGCGTCTTAAGCCGCGAGTGCTCTAGATTCCCCTCCCGAAAGGTCTGCGTACCCCCTAGTGGGTGGACAAAAGCATACGCACTTGTCGAAATGGAAGAGAGGGGGCGACGATACAGCCATGAATCCATAGGGTCCGGAGGTCATCCTTCTTGAGATGTGGCGACATCATAACAATGGGACACTTCTACAGGCTTAGAAATTCAAGGCAATCTATTCTGCGTAGGGGGTAAAGAGAAGCATGCCTTCCAGTTCCCACACATTCAGCAGGGACAACCAAGAAAGACAGAGCTATGAAATCAGAAAAAAAAAAGAAACAGAGAGGGAGAAAGAGAACAGGACTGAGAGGGGAGCAGAGACAGGCATAGAAAGTGGGAAATAAAGAAAAAGGTGGGGGTGGATAGGTGGTTTAGAGACGGACAGTGGTTAGTAAATGTAGATGCCTCACTCCGGCCTTATTCACCTTTTCTCAAAGCATCTGTAGACAGAGATGGCTTAATTCACCCCCATTACAGCCTGAGAGCCTCTCTCACTCTCTCTCTCTCTCTCTCTCTCTCTTTTTTCTTTCTTTTACCTTCATTCTTTGCCTGAACATGATACAGGAGGTACAGATACAATATAAGTGAACTGCTGGCTTCTGTTAGATGAATCACTGAATGCAAGACAGTATCCCTGCTATGTAAAGATAGACCCAGATTTAGTTTAAGGTAATGGAGGATTTCCTGAACATTTCTGGAGTTGTCTGCAAAAAAAAAAATCACAACTACTGCATCCTAACGATCTAAACGAAACCTAAACGAGTTCTAAACGAAACTAAAACGAGTTCTGTTATTTTGGCTAGTGCAGGATTCAACTGCGTTACATAAGCAAAAGAGTCGTAACGAGACAGAATGTTCATACTGGAGGTGTTAATTAGTCTGGCCAGGCCAGGGATTTCTTTAGCTTTCAATCAATGTGCTTCTCTAATCTTGTCCTTTGTGTTCAATTTGCCAAAGTGGTTTAGGTTGTCGGTCACTTTAACAGCTTTGTCTATGACAGCGGTGTTTGATCGCTGACATCACTGATATCTGATGCTACTGAAAACACTGGGTTTTACACAAGCATTTCACATGACTGTCCCCTGAGGCTGAATGCCTTTTAAAAGCTGGCGGGGTTTGTGTATGTGTGTGTGGGTATCACAGATGGCAAAATCCCTTAGTATACCATCACTAATTATGCTGACTTATCAAAGTCAAATATTAGTACAGGAGCAACGACTATTCACTCCTTATTTGACTTTTTAGACTGCAAACATTATTTATACCGCATAACATTTTGGCAAATGAGTGTGTGGTGCTTTGAGCAGACCTTGACTCTTGTCTTTCAGGGTCAAGAATGAGATATCAAACATGATATTTAATCATAGAAAGCTTCGTGTAAAAATAACACATCTATCTTAGTCAGGTGTAGCTGTAATAAAGTAGAGATGAAGAAGGTTTGGGCTATCGGCCGTGCCCTCATCTGGTTCCCGTGGCGTGTAGTGTGGAGGTCGATGCCCACTGCTGGGTTTGGTTATCTGCGGAGTGCAGAATTTTCTGGATAAGCAGGAAGAAAAAACAGCAGGTGTTCTGACCTCTTCCGGCCCATGAAGGGACAATCGACTGGCCTTGAGCCAGCGGGTGGTGGGTCTTCCAAGAAAACGGAGCAGAAAAAGAAAAAAAAAAAAAGCTGATGAAGGATGAACAGTCTTAATGCGAGCTATACAAGCAGACTGGATGAAATTGAATGCTGGTCTGAAGAAGGCAGAACACATTGGATTGTCCAAGACTGAAATGGACAGGGTGGGCTGAGTGACTGATTGCCTGGAATGGCTGGAGGTCAGTGCTGTGCCCGCAATGTGGAGGCAGCATTGCCCCTTGGCCCAGCACTCCATGGCCCCGCTATCTGATTAGATCTGCTCCCTCTGGCAAGAGCACCCAAGTTCAGGAGGAGCAAGAGACGGATGAGATGATTGGAGACGGAGATGAAGAAGGAGAGATAGAATGCCTGACAAGAAACATCTTTCATCTCGAATGGTGTTTCATAACATTGCCACAGTGTATCGCACATTGTGCAGTCAGACTGTCACAATGCAGACTACCAGCCGACAGAGACGCATAGCATCTATAGCAAAAAAAAGGAAATGACTCCTTGTAATAGAATAAGTACATCTGAGAGATTCGCTTCCAGCTAAGCTGGTCATGGATTCAAAGGCACGATCAGGATCACTAAATGTCTTAGCAGGGCAAATTCAATCCAGCAGTCTGTGCTTAGCGATCATGACAAAGCAGAGATATAGCAGAAAATAAAGTTGTTTGGAGAGAAAAAGAGAGAGAGAAAGAATCAATTCCAGAGACTTCAATCCACATCTGAAGAGGAATTCAATACGCAGCTTTAGTGCTTTTCTTTGTGTTGCGTCAAAAACAACTTGGCCTTACATTGCAAACCGGACACGTAAAGCTAACCTTCGGAAATCTTTAGTCCTTTACAATCAGCTAATTTTTTCATGTAGCTTTTTATTTACACTGTAAATAGAACATTTTTCGAAATTCTTATACTTCTAATAAATTGCTCTTTTTCTATGTTACTATGCTGCTGCTCTTTCCGAACAGTTTGTGGGTTGTTTCCACTACGTCGTTGTGGAGGGCATCTGCTGAAAGATGTAAATGTAAATGTGTCAGGTGTGTGATTCCACTGCTGCTTTAGCCCCAACAAATGGGCTCAGGTATAAACAGATCTATGTCTTTGTTCCACACACAACTCGGATAGAACACGAAGCAAAGCTGGCAATGAGCATATGTGGCAGCAGATCTTCTCTTAATCAGCCGTGAGTGGACAACCTTCATCATCTTTTCCTGTCCTTCTAGGCCAGCTTTGATATGCTTACGGCAGCTGCATGACAATGACCGTCCAAGAAGTCGGAGTGAGGCTGAACGATCATTTGCCCATAGGTCAGAGAGTTACACTGCTCCGGACTCCAAATGCCCTGAGGGATCTTCTCAATTTGCCTATTAGGACAGTTAACTCATACACTGTTCTGGAAAATATGACGGTAAGTCTGGCGCAAGGCTCCAGTATCTGTCATTCTGGAGATACAGATTTCTGATTCATTATATAAATTATTTGATCAACATCAACAAGTTACATGAGGCATGAAACATACTGCTTCTACATTCACTTTACTTCATATAGCACATTTATTACTCAAAAGGACACAATGAGAGGGACTGTTCTAAACTGATAAGGATGTTAAGTGTTAGTATTGCTGACATACAAACAACACCATCTTTGCTTTCTTTGTAGAGAATAAAATCTATACATCCATCTGTCTATCTAACCATCCATATATCCATCTGTCCATCCATCCGTCTATCCGTCCATCCATTCATCCATCCATCCATCCATCCATCCATCTGTCCGTCTATCCATCCATCCATCCATCCATCCATCCATCCATCCATCCATCCATCCATCCGTCTGTCCGTCTCTCTGTCTGTCCATCTATTCATCGTCTATCCTTCTTATCCTACAAAGTCAGAGAGAACCTGAAGGCTAACAAAGTTACTTAGGGAACAATGAAGGGGACATCTTGGATTAATGTTTCAACCCCATCACAGGGGTCAACCACACACACAGATTTTTTTTTCTATGAATCTTTGTACATCGGCTTTTGTATTAATGTGCGACAGTTGGCAAATTTCACATTGGCAATAATGTGATTGCTATTGACAATGTAAGATGAGTGGTTTTTTTACACTACCACTGAGAACTTTTAATTAAAGTAATATTATTCACTTTTTATTAAGACCCTAAAGTATCATATCAGCTTAGGGGAAAATGGGCTTCCAATGGCCACTGGGCGTTAAATAACGCCCAGAGAACTAGAATAAGGCCAAAAACAGAGTAGCCATAATACAAACCAGAAAACACGGGCAGTAGGGGGGGGGGGGGTGAAGCAAGAAGAAACCCATGTAAAACGAATCCAGAAAAGATTTAGGACACGAAGCTAACATAACTCCGCCCGACCATGTTTACACATGTAATAAATTTTAGAGATGTCCGTGTCCCCCCTCAAATCTTAATTAGCAGGTGTCATCCACCACACACTCCTACGATGTTACATAATGTTATTGCTTTCAGGAGCTCCTCAGTTACACGACGCCACGTGCTGTGGATCTAAGCTGTCACAGTGGCTCCAAAAGTCCAACAAAGAAAAGATAGTCGGTAAACCGCCATCCAAATGGCTGACTAGCATAGGAATGTGCTGCCTCCGACCCCCTGCTAACCCGTAGGGCGGGCGAATGTACAAGAAGGTGTGACGGCCCGCTAGTGCCCAAAAACTGACAGATCTGGCTAAAGCAGTGGACACGCACTGCGCCCGTATCCCTGGACAGGCCAGACTTGGCTAACTTTCCTCATTCTGGCCAGAGCGGGAGAGTAGATGTCTGACACGTTGCTCATGTGACAGTGTAAATTAGGTAGTGACACGAGGGGGGGTGGATCCGGCTGTCAGTGGTCACACTATCCACCAGGTACAACCGAGTGTGGTTGTCAATCACTGGCCAGACAGATTAATGGCACTAATGTTAGCTCATGATTTGAACAGCTGTAAGATAGGAGGTAGATTAGGTGGTGGATAACCGAGACGGCAAGGAGCATAAAAAACTTATGAGAGTAATGTTTGTAGTTTACAAAAACACCTTAATGGATCTCAATGGATCTAGGCATAGAGACAAGCGAAAAAAGACTGGACAACCAGTTTAGAATGCAGCTAAATGATCTAACCACATTGACGAAGTTGTGGACTTTAGGAGTTCAAAGACAGATAGAAAAACAAACGAAGAGAACAGAACGTTGCGATTTAGTAAAATCCGGATTTTTTTGGGCGAATCAGGCAAAAAGCAGAATTAAAAGAAAAAGGCGGCCAGGCAATGGAAAGATGGCGGCCATGCTGCTTGACCGTTCAGGGACCGATCGTTTTGACTCCTGTTCGAGTGGAAGACATCAACATCTGTGTCAGTCATGCTGGAACAGGTTTGTGTGGGGTGGGGAAGCCATCACATCGCTGTTGACACTCAGAGTTTGATTAATGAGACCTTTCAGGCCTCAGCTCCGCTGTGTGAGGTGGGGGCCGCGGCCTAAAGAGAAAGAAAGGGGAAGAGAGGGGGAGAGATCCTCTAGATTCACGATCCCTACTCCGGGGCTCACTGACACCACACTCACACACCACACACACACACACACACATACACCCCACACTACCCCAAAACCAGCCTCTAATACACAGCTCTCTAAAGAATTCAGTGACAGAATTACAAAAAAAGGAGTGAGAAATACAAAAGGGAAACTTTTATTACAGTAAACGCGACGAAGCTTGGAAGGGAGAAATGTGTCCTTTCACGCGGCGTGTTTTCAATATAGACTTAACCTAGAACCTCTCAGCTCCAGAGAAAGGCTGAGGTGACGCTTTGAAGGTGAAGCATTTGCTTTTCCCCTAACACAAGCATTTGCAGCCTCGACATTGAGCTCCTCTCACCCCTAAGCACAAAAACTTCGAATCCATACAGGAAAAAAACAGCCCAAAAAAACCCGCTGCGACCCCTCGTCAAACAGGAAACACTTCGCAATACCATAAAGCTCCAAAGGAAACCCCCAGAAAAAACCCGCATGTCGAGCCGTCAGTCAAATTAGTGAAAACAAAAGGTCACGCTGGCATGTTGGACAATGTATCATTTCGACACATAGAACCACCAAAGGCCACCTTAAAGAAATAGCTTTACGAATAAGGCCTATCAAAGTAGATGTTATTTGCCCAACGGTGAGAACGAAAGCTCTAGCCTGCAATGGGTTTTGACCACATTATTTGGCGTATTGCAACTGGATCAGCTCCTCAACAATTAATATGTTGTCACGTAATGCCATAGAACAATAGCGCGGGCTAAAGACTCATCTTGCGGTGCCTGCAAGCACAATGGTGCGCCAAGTGTATTTCATGGAAAAGAAAACAAACAAATGCTCATGATGCTTACTTCATCAGTAGTGCAGTGATTGAATGAAAACCACAAAGGTCAATGAGTGTTGACAGTTAGATAGATCATCACATGATAAAGCGAAAGCACACACTGGTTCGTGATTAGTTGCCCTCTAAAAATAAATTTTATTTAGCTGGGAAAATGTCATATTATCTAACCACAAAAAAAGAAAAAAAAAATAAACAAAAAAAAACCGAACAACAAAGAAAATTTAAAATAAAAAAACGAAGTCAATTAGGAAAATAACAGGGAAGTGGCGGATGCTTGAGCACCTGCTTTCGAACCCTCTATTGCAAAGCCATCACCTTGTCAACTAAGTGGAATGAACTTTCAGCGCCATTATGCTGCAGTAGTCTGATCAAAGTCACAGCTACACCCACATTCGGGCATAGTAACGATTCACGCCTCTTCTGTTCGGATTGAGTAGGCATTCTTTATACAAGCACGAATTATCTTACGAAAATGCTCACGGGGCATTTTATGAAACACCTTCAGAAAGAAGAGGTTTTGTCATAGGAGCATTCTTCCACAGTCATCATGCCCGCTCAAAGAAGCTCCGCTCCTGGCCACAACATTGAATAAACAAAAAACAAATTCCATATGACCCCCGTAATTAAGCATGACATTATCTACATATAACAAGGACAACCTTAAGGCAGTAGCGCTGAAAGTCCTTACAGTTCGCCAGAAAAGAAGAAATCCATATTGATGGAGCACATAGCACACATCACTCAAAGAGATCCATAACCTTTCCATTTGCAAATTATTCAACAGCGTGGCATCACGCAGAAGAGCCGCCGCTGGCAGAAGCCTTAGCGATTATTCAAAAAGAAACAACAACAACCATCTGAAACAGAACATATCAAGAGGCACATACAGTCTGCTGTCGATAGTATTCATTCGTCGATAGAATAAACATAACTCCGGGATTCAAATGTATATAGAGTCAGCGTTATAAAAATTATTATACAACACAGTCTGTTGCATCTGCATTAGACACTTCGCAAAACTACTCAAAGTAGACGCTTAGGACGCACTTTCCAAAGTCACGAATTTGCAGATCACAAGGATCAACGAGCTCAGGGCCTCATAAGTAATATATACATTCTCGCACAAGGTATCCTAACAAAAGTCCACATTAGCGGTACATGACTACAACCAAAATCAAAATGCCCATAGTAATGTGGCGCAGGGCGTGTTACAGAGTTCATACTACGACATTTACATCTTAGGTTTTGTACGGTGTAGGTAACAAAAACAACATTCGAATGATGGGCACGTGGGTGGAGAACCTTTTGCATATTTAACATTTAAATATCGCGTCATGTTTTGAATCAATACTGGACGGCGTTTGTCCCCTATTTTGGAGTTGTGCAGCATTTATGCAAACGATCCCACCCGCATCCTGTGAAAACTCGTGCTAATCTTCCTCTGTAATATTTTATGCTATTAACAGTGTGATAACGGTGGAACCTCAAAATTGCGTCCAGCTGCGAATGTTTTAAAACTGAAACTGAAGTGAATGCAAAATGAGTTATTAGCCTATTGCGCAATCATGGCAAGCCGAACTTTTCGAAACACTCCAGTGTCAAATGTGTGAAATCTACCAATAAATGGGCTTTTGACTGCCTTTTGTGTCCTTCAGCAGATGTTCTCATCTTCTCTGTTTCAGCCTGTATTATACCCTGAACACACTGCTTTTTTCACTTTACGGTAATGTCAGTTAATGCATGGGTCAGTTACTGTTGCAAGGTGTTTATAAGAGTGAGCTGTTTCTGTTTTTTTTTCCTGAGGAGACGCTTCAGTGCTACGATCAAGAAAAGATCAACACTTCATACTACACATTTGTTTTCCTCATCAGAAATGTTAAAATACTTCCATATGGCAGACATGATTGGCCTTTTTCTATGTTGTGCTGTGATAGCAGTTAAAAAGACAATCCGAGCACTAACTGCGGGACGGGGCGGCGTATTTTAAGTTTCTATTTTCGGTGTTTTTTTCAGCAGCAAAAAAAAAAACGATGCATACCTAGTAAATACACGGTCACGCACGGAATAAAAATCCTGTCATATACTGTGTAACTGGTATAATGGTATATGTTATTGATCATACTGACCAGCACTACCAAATATGCACACACACTAAGCTTCTGTTGATAAACTCTCCACTTTATTATAAATGTATCACTATGATTACCTACGCTGTTGCTATTAAGGTTCCCCCTGCGTGTCTTTCCCCATCTGTAGTCTCCATAAAATAAAATAAAATAAGTTCAAATGAACAGCATCCTTTCAAATTCTCGGCACGGTTATTTCAGACTCTCCCGCATGTTCTCCAGATTTTGCTGCGAGCTCCTCCATTTTCTCTGCAACACTTATTCCATAAGCATTTGACTTTGACAGCAAGGTGAAGCCATGTTTTTTTTTTTTTTGACATTTGATCAGAAAACAGTGAGAATGACTATGAGTGGTGATCTGATGCAGACTGGTCTGTACAGATCATGGGACACCTGCGATCCCATTTAACCACTAGATTAGGGATGTGCTTCAAGATTCAAACACTTCATTCCTAGCACCTGCAACCACCAACAGAAGACAGAAAACTGAAAAGTTGATCACTAATATTCCAGGATTTTCATGAAAAACTCTGATTACTAACACGTTCATTTTATGGTCAAAGATGGGCTCAATACAGAGCCAGGGTGGTGACCTAGAACTTAATGAAATCAAGGTTTGTTTTATCTTTAAAAAACTATTTTATTGCATTCAACTTAACAAAAAAAATTGAGTAGCATCAGTCTTAAACTATACAATTAAAAACAATAGAATATGTTCAATGGTGAAATAATACAAACTTAAGATGGAGACCATGCACTGATAAAGGATTTTTACTTATCTTTAGGAATTTGCAAGCTTAAATCCCCCAGTTTATGTCTTGTCCATGGCCAAGTGGACAAACTTGCCTTTCTTTTTTGTGTGTAAAAGATGAACTTCTTTACATCGGAAGAAAAGCCAGTGTGTGAAAACTGGCAACATTTATATTAGAAAGAAAAAATATACGTCTCCCGAGCTGAGAATTAGGGCTAAGCGCATCATGCCTTGCAAATGGAATAATGTCTCAGTTATAAGCTGTCTATCAGGTTAAAGTCATTGTGCCACTGATCCCCTTAACTCTGGCTACAGTCTGATTGGGTCATGTCAGAGTGTGCGAATATGGTTTTTCTCTCTCAATCTCTTATTCTCTGTGTCAGTTGTGAGTCTGGGGAATCAGAGACTCCATTAATCAGCTCGGCTCTGCTGAAAAGTTCCATTTGAGAATGATTTATGACACTGCCAGCAGAGACGGCCAAATGACAGGTGACAAAGAAGGACACCCACACCTGTGTAAATCTGCTCTCCCTCCCTCTCTCTCTCTCTCCCTCTCTCTCTGTCTGTCTCGCCTTAATCCCCATCTGTTTGGGTGTCGGACTCGAGTTGGTGCCCGAGTTTCCTAGAATTAATAAAGTTGTATCAAGCCAGACTTAACAACTTAGTGTGTAAAAGTATTCCAGTGTGCACTCTATGTTTTATAGGGCAGAATATAAGGTCAGTGCTTAGCCATTTTCAAGAACGCTAGGCTCGACTGACAGGTGTAGTAAATATGTAAGGCAAGGGACAGTAAAGGAGGGAGAGCCGGAGAGATAATTGAACGAGCAAGCGCAAAGCACAAAGCTAATGCCGGTAGCTGATAGTCTCTCGAGGCAGTACTGAGATACGTGAAAGCAATGTTTTATAAACTCGTCCCATTACACTCGAAACTTAAATGAAAGGGACAGAAATAGACATAGACTGGGACATCGGTCTGCAGACCTGTCCCTGTTATCACTCACTCCAGTCATATAGTTTTCATCACATGAGTAATACACCCGGAGTCCCATGAGGGAGCTTCACAGAGGAGAGAACCTGCACGAAGATAGACATCTAGCGTATGATGGCACGAAAGCTAGCGGCAGAAACAGAAAAACAGAGAGATCTGTAAAAATGTAGCGTTCTGTAATCCCAGCCATTTATTACAGGCGGTAAACCTGCTTGCTGTGTATAGGGCGAGCTGTAATGAGGCAAGCCTCAAAGATTCAGGCTAGTTTTTCTTCAAGGGATTACATCGTATTATGTAATATTTACTCACACCATCATTCCTACTTCTTACATTCGCTTTTCTACTCACCCTTTTTACTTTCTCACTTTCTGTCTTAATCTCTGGAGGCCATGCCAGTCTGCACTCAAAGTTCAGAATTACCTATTCTGCACCGTTCATGAATAATCCCGCATTGATGCCTAGGAGACTAAACTGAATGACAGTATCTGTTTTAAACACATGTGCAACAAAGTGGCACAAGGTCGAGCAGGGTGGAGAACTCTTGTGCACACACATACACATACACACACATGCACACACCACCCTTATTAGGAACACCGTCCTTGGCAAGACAAGCTGCTTGCCCTTTGTTCGAAGGCACATGTAAAAATGAGGCCGGTTTGAGATGAAGCCTGTGTAACTGCTAGACAAGGTGTGAGGCACCCTTATGGCAGCCTGATAGTCTTCAGTGTGACAGCTCGGAATAGAGGTCTGGAGAGACGGATGAGTCTCGGCTGCCTGGAGCGTCACCCTGTCCCATAAATATTTATACTCGAGGATGAGGAGGAGCAAGGAGGAAGAGAGCACAACCTCAATCAGGTTCCACCTGAAGCCGGGCCACCCGATTGTACACTGGCGTCAGTAAATGACTTTACTATCAGGGTGAATTCTTTAAAAACCCACGGGAAAGCATGGGCTGGGTAATATACACGTCTCATCAAAATAATGACAGTCTAACCTTGTCTCGTTCACCTTTACTGCCTTTTTTCCCTTATTCTCCTCTCAGACAACCTCTAACTGTATTTAGGGGAAAAGGCACTTCATCAGCTAGAGAATGTGGATAGGGAAGGCTACCTCCTACTGTGGAAGGTACACAGATATCTGGAGGATCTCCAAACTGTCGGAGGGGTTACAAGGCAAGCTGGCCACTGCACCACTGCCACAGGGCAGTTACTGAGCATGAGCAGTGGGCAGCTAATCCACAATCAGTTCATAATCAATCAGTGAATCAGTGGGTATTTACAAAGGTTATACAAACTTTTGCACTTTCTTCTTCGAGTCCAGCAATCTGAAGAAATCATGTTTAAAATCATGTTGGGCTGCCGGCGCCGTAGTGTAGTGGGTCTAAGGCGCCAGCACCCACATGCGCAGTAGCGCTCCGGTGACCCAGGTCCTTTCTGGGTCCCACCTCCTGTCTCTCTACCTCCTCCATTTCATCTCTGTCTATCCTATCAATAAAGGCAAAAAATACCAAAAAAATATCTTTAAATAAAAAAAATCATGTTGGGCTGAATGGAAGGTCTCTTAATCCTTAGCAGGGTCAGAGATCATGTTCGAGATTTTTTCATTCTTATTTTCGTGGTGGATGAAAAACACATAGTTCTACCAAAATTTGTGAAGCAAAAGTTCCTTTAAACTGATGGCAGGTATGGTCAATGACTTAACCCACTACACCATGACGCCGGTCAGGAATTAAAGGAATTTTAATGTGTGGTTGCGCTCCCACGACCCAGGTTTGATTCTGGCTCAGGTCCTTTCTGGTCCCACGCCCTCTCTCTTCCCTGTTTTTATATCTGTCCCGGTCAGATCAATAAAAGACAAAAATGGCCATTAAAAAAACGACGGCAGCTATTCTGGACTCCAAAGCTAAATTCTTTTTTTTTTGGTAACAGCATTAAAAAGACCCCCCAAAAAACCTCGGTTTGACTTCTGCAACAGAGACGTGTTCTTTGGTAACGGTATATCAGCTAGTCCAACGCCAGAGCAATTTTTCTGGTTTCCAAATTATTAAACATGCATAAACAGTTTTTTGGTGAGACGATTCCACATCGAAAAGTCTTTATATGTAAGTCTCCTGCTAGCATTGACACATAGTGGGTAACAACCAGTGATAGAAATAACAGCGTTATAAAAAACAGAGTTATTAATAGCGTTAGCGTTTTTTCAGTAATGAATAATCCAATTAATTACCGTTTCTTCTGTTATAACGCCGTTACCGTTAGAGTAGAGTCTGATTCAGCCTGATGTTTTAGTAACTGATGTTTTTGTGTGTTGGAGGTGGAAGATACCCACATAACCGATGATGATTGACTTGATACGGGTGTTCAACAAGCACACAAGCATGGCCAATGACACCACCATTGACAACGGCTCTGTCCGAAATCACATACTACTTCCTGACCTCTTCAAAAGTATGTTCTATATAGTATGATTATGGATAGTATTAATGAAATTCAGGATTTGACTTGCCAGAGTGATGGCAAGTCAAACAAGTTCAAAATTTGCTTTCACAAATTGGACGTCTCTCCACATCGGTGGCAAGTAATTCTAATGAAGGACCTTACATCATCACATGGCAAAACAACATTAAATGGTGTAGATTAGTGTACAATGATTTTCTAATAATATTTTGTTCTATTTAGTGTCTATTCTATTCATTTAACATAAATAATATTGGGGCATTAAAGTTATTTGGCATTTTTGAACATTTTAAATAAAGTAACACAATCGCTAATTTTTCCTGGTAATTATTTACTTTTATAATGATGTAACTTAGTTACTATTTGCGAGGAGTAATTAGTATCGTTAACTAATTATTTTTTATTTAAAATGACACAAACACTTGTAACAAACAAACAAACCCAATTAGATAGCTAAAATGTTTTGCTAACACCATTAATTAGCCGATATACCAAAATGAGTTATTTTGAGGTATTAGAATATAGGCTATAGCTACTTCTCGCCCTCGCAGTATATACTGTATTAATACACTTAACTAGCTGACTAACACAGCATAATCAGTCACAATCACAGCCAGGCACTGGGCAATACACTGGAGCGTTCATTCTTAGCCACTGGGCTAGCTAAGGCCTGTTCCATAACTTTCTGCTTACATTTGGCTTTGTCTCATGAGTCTCGTGAATACGTCTTAAATAAACATGGCCTACTTTGATTGACATTGCTAAGACTGAACCACATTTACTCACCACTGACATCCATCCATTTACTGTACCACTTATTCTACAGAGGGTCGCAAGGAGCTTAGAGTCTGTCCCAGAGGACTCTGGGCACAAGGCAGGGGACACCCTGGGCGGATGCCAACCCACTGAACACACACACACTTGCTAACTATTTATAGTTTAAAGATTTCAGTCAGCCTATAACACATCTTGGTGTACCTGAAAGAAACTTTATACAGGGATTAAACCTGTAACGCTGGAGGCAAACATGCTAACCACTAAGCCACTGAGCCTCCTTATAGCTAACATGCTGAGTAATGTTGAGAATGTCTTTATGGAGCTGGTGTGTGTGATCATCTCCCAGCTTACAGGATGTAGAAGCTTGTTGCTTTATATTATATAAAGAATAATTAATGAAACGGTCTGAACCTATGCGTCAAATATGTCATCAATCTAGATTAATAAAGCACTCGATCGGCTCTCTGTCTAAAAAGTTGTGTAAGAGTCCATTTACTAGCAACATCGAGTGCCGTCATTTTATATCTGTTCCTTTTATGTTTTAGTTCAACTCATCTCAGTACAAATTCCTTAATTGACACAGCAACAAGCGACCAAGGACAACTTATCAAAATCCACATGCGGTAAAGATAAAGAAAGACAGCGATGGATTGAGATTGGCTTGGAGAGGAGAAGAAATAGAGAGAGATGACATGCAGAGAGACAGAGGACAGAATTAAAGAAGAAAATCCAGAGAGACAGAGATTATAGACAATAGGAAGAAGACAATAAAGGGAAAGACACTAAAAAGATGCGGACAAGAAAGACCTAGAAACAAGAACACAGATAAAGGAGAGACAGAAATGGACAGAGAGGGAGATGATTGGAGAGAGATGCAGAAAGTGAGAGCAACAAAAGAGAGAGAGAGAGAGAGAGAGAGAGAGAGAGAGAGAGAGAGAGAGAGACTAAAGGAAAGATAGAGAGAGAAAAGGAAAAGAAGAGACAGAGACAGACAGCCAGAAACAGAGAGTGAGACCAAGGAGAGAGTCAATGACTAAGATAGACAGAACAAGACTTCAAAAGGAAACTAAAAGAGAAAGACAGAGAAAGAGAAAGAGTGGAAAGAAATACCTAGAGACATATTTAAAGAAGATAAAGGAGAGACAGAAATGGATTGAGATTGGCCTAGAGAGTACTGGAAATAGAGCGAGATACGGGGGGAGCAAGAGATAGAGAAATAAAGAGAGAGAGAGAGAGAGAGAGAGAGATTGCACACTTTTACCTGTTGGCCAGTAGATCAGTGAAGGTCACCTGACCCGCTCTGTGATAGGCCAGCAGCAGTTTGGTCCAGTCCCAATGTCTCATGTTCATAGCCGTCTGCTGATGAATGTGCAGGGAGTATTGTTAGTTTTTAATCAGCGTTAATACCATCACAAAATTACTGCTCCAGCTGGGCTGGACTAACTAAAGAGGAGGGGGTCCTGGGCAAGGTCTTTCTGACAGAATCTATCCATCATGTCTGCACAAGAAGGTTTTTACTCCAATAAGACAGCAATTAATTTATAAATCCATTTGGTGAAGGATGTAGCCATCATTTATAAAAAGATAAATCAATTTCGCTGGAGGAGTCGTTATTCTTCTAGCTGTTCTGTGTGGCAAGTGGGGTTTTTTCCCCTCTTTTTTTCTGGTTATGAGGGGTGAGTTTGTGTAGATTGGCCCTTTGTTAGCAAAGCAAATCAAAATCTGATTGCTTTGATTGCCTAAATGTCACTTTTAACTTCAGGCAGAGTTTTTATTGACTAAAAAAAAAGAAGAACATGGCAGCCCCTCCTCCTCCTCCTCCTCCTCCTCCTCTCTCTTCTCCTCCTCTCCAGCCGGCTGACTGATGGCTCGTCACTTGTGGGTTTTCCCCCCTTTTTCCTCTCCTCCATTCGATTTGATAAACCGCACAGCCACCTGAAGCTGGAGAAGCTTTTTAATCATCCTCTTAATAGAGCGGCTTTATGCAAAGCAATGCAAATGCTTGTGATAAGCAGAAAAAGGATTCTAAGTGATTTAGCTAGCACACACATACACACACACACACACACACACACACGCACAACAATGGGTGAAGGAATAGTCTTATAGAAAACACATCAAAAAATCCTTCTCCTGCTGAAAAAAAAAAGTGGAACAAAAGTAGAAAGCTCTGAATGAGATTTTTCTCACTGATTGACCTTCAAATCTCAGGAGTGCAGAACTTTTCCTGTCTTCAACCTGAAGCCTAAAGAGTTCAATAGGATTGAGATATCTGGTAATTAAACCCAACAAATGACATCCTACACCCACAAGAGACGCTTTGTTATTTCACTCTTCGTGAGACTTTAACTTGCAAGTTTTTAAACTTTCACCCTTTTTTTTTTTAAAGCGTTTATTCTTTGTCTCCTTCCTTCATGATAAAATATTGCATTGGGACCATGCGACCTACAGAGAATCAGAAGTTCATCCCAGAAAAGCACTTTAAACTTCCTCTCTGGTGTTCACCTTGCCGAGCTCGGCTACTGTGGCCTTGAGGAAAAAGCTCTCGCTTAAGCACAAAGGGGGATAAATGAACTGCTTTAAATTTTTTTTTTTTTTTAAAGACACGTCACATCACCTGACAGTTAGACAGGAACAGAAAAGGGCTTTACTTTTTTATAAATTGTATCATATTTGCATAAAATAATGCCTAAAAAATTCCCTAAATAAAAATGAGACCAACCTGATCAAATTTATCGCGGCCAACATGGTCAAAGTGAAGGAGAGGGTTGAAGTGGGGCGCAATGTTTGGTGCATTCACTGCCGAGGAGAACAGGACAGACGGTCGTCCCTCGGGAGAAGATGTACTGTCTGCTGCAGAAGCTAGCGTGGACCTTAACAAGCTCTGGGAAAAAAAACAGAAAAAGAATAAGAAAGAAGAATAATAACAGGAGAAAAAAAAACAGAGAGAGAGAGAGAAAGGGAGAGAGAGAGAGAGAGAGAGAGAGAGAGAGAGAGAGAGAGAGAGATAAGAGATAGAGAGAGAAAGAGATAGAGAGAGATAAGAGATAGAGAGAGAAATAGATAGAGAGAGAAATAGATAGAGAGAGAGAGAGAGAGAGAGAGAGAGAGAGAAAGAGAGAGAGAAAGAGAGGGAGAGAGAGAGAATTAAAAGAATGTTTATTAGTTGATTAAAGCTTTCACCTACATGACAATTCCATTAAAAATAAATGATTGATTGAATGAATGAACACACACACACACACACATACACACACACACACACACACACACACACCCATATGATTATCAGCAACACCACACTGTGCCCCTATTCATCAAAAAATTCTAACAAAGCTTATTATCTTTTCTGTTTTCTTGCAAAAGAAAAAGTCAGTCAGAACCCCGGACTTTATTCGTATCGTATTTTATAACTTACTGATTTTTCCCTGCTGATGTAAATGCCCACTTTGTTCTTGCCCCAGAATAAAAAGAGAGAAAGAGAACGAGGGAGAGGAGGAAGGAATACAGTGGCATAAGTTAAATAAAACCCTCTAAAAAAACCGACAGCACGTGAGGTCCAACTGATTGAAAGGATAAAGATAGTAACGCTGATGCGAACCTGGATGAGTCTAGACGTACATTATTATTAGACTACATTTCACGAACACCCATTAAACTGGTAAAATTAAGCAGGAATCTCCACAGGCCTTCTGAACACACCAATAGACAAATGAGTACATCCCTACAATTATTCCATATCCAATTTAGGAAGTAATGGCCATTTCTTTTTCTCTCTATTCCCTCAGTAATTGTCCCGACAATGGTAGAAATTAATCAGTCTTAATCCAGAATAGGATTTGAGGACAGAGATATCTATAGATGTGACAAGATGAAGCATGTCACTTAAGACGAACAGAAATAGTGCTGCAGTCTCAATGACCGACTCAGTCCAATGAACAGGATTGGAATACCGATTGGGAAAGATTCCCGAAACGATCCCACTGGTTAACATGAAACTAGACTCAATGTCAACCGGATTTCATGCAATGGGAAGTTCTTTGGAACTTCGGAAATAAAAGAACTACATTTACATTTCGGCAGAGGTGTGTGGCGTATCCAAAATCTGTACTCAAGTAAAAGTACTTATATATTCATAAATATTCAACTTTATTGTCATTGTGTGAGGTACGTGTACAGAGCCAATGAAATGCAGTCTTTTTCGCATATCCCATCTTAGTAAGTTGGGGTCAGGGCGCAGGGTCAGCTATGATACAGCGCCCCTGGAGCAGGAAGGGTTAAGGGTCTTGCTCAAGGACCCAACAGTGGTTGACTTGCCGGTGGTGGGGCTTGAACCCAGGTGTTTCTGGTCTTCAGATCAGCAACTTAGCACCTTAACCATTTGAGCCACAACTGCCTCTTATGGCAATAGTTACTCAAGTAAGAGTAAAAGTAACAATCCTAATAGTTACTCAGGTAAGAGTAAAAAGGTACCTAATGAAAAACTATTTAAGTGGTTAGTTACTAGTTACTTCTGACCAGAGATGGCAAAAAAACACATCCTTTACTCGAGTAGAAGTGTAGATACTCATGTTGAAAATGACTCATTAGAAGTAAATCCGATGAAACAGAGCTGAAAAACAGTATTTACATTGTCAGTATTTGGCAGACGTCCTTATCCAAGGCTACTTACATTTATCTCTTTTAAACAAATGAGCAATTGGGGTAAAGGGTCTTGCTCAGGGGCCCAACAGTGTCAGATTTGTGGTAATGAGAATCAAAGCTTAGTGGATCTTCCACTTAGCAGTCCAACACTTTAACCACCGCGCTACCGCTTGTCCAGTCACCAAAACCATTAAGTGTTTTATTCATCCTACACCACAAAACTCAACCAATATTAAGACCCAATCCTATTTCTACCTCTGTTTCCTACCCTTCTGTTTCGTGCATTCATGTAAAGCGGTAGGGGTGCTTTGATTCTCTTTTGTGGGTGTAGGGTGAAGAGCCAGATACCCCTTTAAACAAAGATTTTTTAGGACCACACTTTAATTGTGTGAATTTCCAAAGATACATTAGCTACAGCGGCAACATGGCTGCCCAAGTGACCAAGGAGACTCACAAATAAGTATTTAGAAAAATTTAACAACCAACAACCATCTGTTTTATTACACTGAATGCTGTGTTCATATTTTACCGCCATGTTGTTCAAAGAAGAGTTTTAAAAACAGAAATCGCTAAACTGGTGACTTGACAGAAAATCCTGTCAAGGAAATTAGCTTTTTACCTCACATTTTGATGGTGTGTAATAGTGGTGTCATATTACTTAGGGAAATATTTTCATCTCTCCCCCTTATAACTCTGTTTTAAGAGCTAAGGGGTAAGGGTATAAAACAATTAAGATTAGGTCTACATCTTTTGTAATTAAATAAATACAACACACCTCTAGTTTTAATTACTCTCATGCAGGATTTGATTTCCTATTAGCACACGTTTCTGCTATTTCCTGTTAGGACACATGTTACGTATCATCTTTTACCCCTTCTTACCATTTGTCCTTTATTCTTAATTTAAACCCAGTGGTATTGACAGTGATGCCTCTGCTCTAGTCCTTCCCGTTACAAATATTTTAACACCTCAGATTTAAACAGAAATGGAGCAACCGAATAAAAAATACATCATTCGGTTGACTTTGCTTTGACTCTGACCCTGATTTCATTCCCAACTCGAATCAGTTTGACTGCTGGTTCTGTATTAATCCTACAAATATTTAAGAAGGAGGCACAGCTAGACAGACGAAGGGATGGAAGGATGGAAAGGACAGACATAAATAGGGAAACAGAACAGGGGTTTATCAAGGCATAGAGATATGCAGTTTATCTTACTCTCGGGTTCGATGTCCGATGATGGTGATGATGTAATTGGGGTGTGGTTTTGTGTGTGTGTGTGTGTGTGTGAGCTTTATTGCGGTGATTGATGCACTAGTCTGCTGTTTAAGGTGTTTGGGTTCTTGTTTATTTTGAATGTGTGCTTTTATAAATGACAACGCTGATTAGTAGCATTTCAGGGTCGCAAAATTCCGAGAAATGTTAAAAACTGGAATCTATTTATGAGTATTAATAGTAATACATAGGGATTAACAGAAATGAACAGGAATTCATTGTGAATTTGCAAACCTGCGGCTCAGTCTATAACAGGAAATCTAAATAGGAGGTAGTAGATCAGCGGTTAAGGTGTTGGACTGCTAAGCAGGAGATTTTGGGTTCGATTCCCAGCACCACCAAGTTACCACCTCTGCGCCCCTAAACAAAGGCCCTTAACCCTCAATCGCTCAGTTGTACAAATAAAATGAATGAAAGTCTATTTGGACAGGGGCGCCTGCCAAATTCTGTAAATGTAGTTGAGAAAAATCTTTGCTAAAACAGATTAAAATCAGATTTGATGTGATTTCAGTTGAATTTCCTTAATCACATGCACACACACACAGCACTGCAGGGATATTAAGGCCACACCTCCGCATGCACTGCGCATTTCTCCAGAATATACAACCTTCACCTCTAAAATCCTTCAAACAATATAATATTAAATAATGTCTCTCTAATGATGTACCGTAAATTACATCGATTTGTATTTAAAACGTTTTTGTGCTGTGTGCAAATGACTGTGAAACAAACTTATGACTGAGCAAACAGTTTATTGAGATAATTAAAAAAAAGATGTTGAAAAAAAGACCTTTCCTCACACACAAGTCACTTACGGGAAGATTTCCTCATTTTCCAGCCTCTGGAAAGCCAAAAATGTCATTTTTATAATGTGTTTTATTTTGCTCACATGTCAGCTTACAACTAAAAAATGTTTATATTTGTTTGTACAGCATATAAACAGTTATGAACCCTACATTTTGCCAAATTTCAGAATAATTAAAATAAATTCCCATAAATTCTATTAATTCCTGTCAAGTTTCCAATTTGGAATATTTTTTAAAATTCCCAAGATGAAGATCCCACGGGAAGTTTCGGGAAATTTACTGGAAATTTTGCAACCACAGCTCTAGTTTACCAGGCAGTGTCACTAAGTTACATCTTGGAATGGGTTTTAGGCCTGGTTGAGATTTTCTCACCAATCAGAATCAAGCATTTGACAACAGTTTAAATCACCACAATAACTGATTTCAACACTTTTTCTCACACGGTGGTTACAGATTGCATTAAACCTTCAACTTGAGAGTTTTTGTGTGTGTGTAGAGTTCAGTGTTAAACTCTTTTTGCCTGTGACTGCAGCGCTGCTTAATTGCTTGGTAAAAACCAGCGCATGCCCACCTCATTGAGCTGGATGGTATGATGGATCTGCCGCAGGTTCTGAATAACACCTGCTCCCTGGCACAGCTCCAGTAGCACAGCACACATTTTCCGCTTAGCCGGTTCACTGGGTCCACCTCTATCCTGCACTAGGCCACATTCTACACGCTCAAATGTGCTGAGAGACACAGGGAGAGAGAAAGAAAGAGAGAGAGGGTTGTTTCCATGTAAACAGCCTCTGCTTATATAGCATGAGGAACATGAATTGACAAATAGCTATCAGATGGGCATTCCGAGGACAATTTAGCAGTGTAACCAACGCTGAAATGCTGGCATGCTGCCTATAACACTTTTTACATTTTATCATGGGAAGCAAAAAAAAATAAAAATAAACACCCACACAATAATGTTTTAGAAACCCAAAGGTCCACATCACCTCTCCTGTCTTACGTCAAACTAAGCTTAAAAAAAAGAAAGCTTCCCTACCACACCTGCTGTCACTGTTTTCCACGCGCCATTTTTTTAAGCAGTCAAGCAGCGAAACGCAGAGTGCCGGCTGTCATGCGGCCGTTAGTGCCACTGACATTGAGGAGAAGCTGCCGAGGCCCCGAGCAGGCCACGTGTCAGCACCTGGGCCCGCATCCTTCCCTGTCCATCAGTGTGCAGGTGAAGCAAATGATTGGATCCAGTCAGCGGCTTGATTAATGAGAGGCTCGGCGGATCCAGGACAAGCTATCAATCACGTCATTAGAGCCAATGTGCCCTGAAAGAGGCAGGACACCCCCGCCGCCGGCCGAACCCACTGCATTCATCTTCATCTGTGTATGCACGCCGTCAAGCGCTGCCAGGGTCACCATGATGGAGAGCAATCATCTTCTCCTCTACAAATTACTTTGCAAAGACAAGAGACTGCGCAGGGGTGTTGTGTTGTGTGTGTGTGTGTGTGGTGTCAGTGTGTGTGTTGACAAGTACGAAGGGGGGAAGGTTTTTTAGGGAACGCGTACTCCGCCGCTGCACTGTACGCTGATTGTTTACAACACAAACAGTGCTGGAAAGTGAAGGTTATTTTAATGAATAGTAATGGATCTCCTGACTGTCTGAGACAGGTGATACATAATCACTCTTCCTAGCTTTTTTTCTACCCTGCCCCTTTCTGCCCTCTCCTTTTTTTTACTGTTATTCCAGTCATTCATGTAAAACCATTTCCTGGATTACTAGCGGTAATTTAGCTTGTTTTTTTAATTCACATATATATATATTTCTTATATGACAGTTAATCATTAGAAATAAGGCTAATTATTGAATTATTTAAGGAGTTTGTGGTAGAAAAAATTGAGCAGTGATGTCATTTCTCCAAAATCTGGTCTCCTCTCCCAAGTGATGTTGGCAAGGTCGACAAACACGACATTTAATTCGGGATGTAATTAGTTTTAATGTAAACTGCTCATTGATTACACGACTGAACTTTAAAAAAAAACTCAACAGAGCAAAAGTCAAGCTAAGTCTGGTTCGGAATTATACATGAACATATCGGCAGACACATAAGAACCTTTGTTTTTCCCTCGCTGCTATATTTCCAATCGTATTAAGTTAATCTGCTTTACCGACAACAACTCTCTAAAGCCACATTTTCAATCGCACCACATTAACCTTTTACTGTAAATGATTAATACATTTCAGACCAGAACTCAGAGCTCACCTCTCACTACAGAGCTTGTGTGCTTTCTGCAGCTGCATGGAGCTCCATTTAGGCCGTTTCTCCTCCAGAGCCTGCAGGATCTTGTGGGTGATGGGTTTGGGTTTGCCCTTTTCCAGACTCAGGCTCACCTGCAGGCACTCAGACAGCAGTGCCAGATGCTCTTTGACCCCTCGTTCTAAGGGTTCAGCAGATACCGCCTCCAGGATCTCGCCGTTCTCCAGACCCTGGCACAGGAACCCGAGCAGTCCTTGGATAAGCAGACCGGTGGGCCTGAGCCCTCTGGAGCTTTGGCACTGGTGCTTCTCAGCTGTGTAAAAGAGGAAACGGACTGGCAATGGAACGGAGGCCACGCAGGACGGGAGGTGGGCAAAGATGAAGGACAGAGCCTGAATTGTCAGATTAATGGTGACTGCATGTATTGGGGAAAAAAAGAGAGAGAGAAAGAGATTATAAAAAATTGTTTAAAAAATAGTTTATTTGGTCAAACAATTACACAAAATTAAAAAAATTACGCAGTCGAATCTAAAACAAAGTTAATTAAAGGTTAATTAAAGGTTAATTAAAGGTTAATTATTCCAAGTTGATATCACTTTATTGTAACTGTTTGTTACTTCAGGTTAGCCCAAAGTGACTATCATCTATTCATATCATTTTTATTTTTCATTTCTAACTGAGCTGTTGAAGGTTAAGGGCCCTGCTTAGGGGCCCAGCAGTAGCAGCTTGGTGATACAATTAATTAAACCCATGATCTTCCTATCAAAATGAACAGATTAATTATTGAGTTACCATTTGTCCATTTCTATCGCAAGAAAATAAGGCGGGGAGCAGAAAGCGGTAGAAAGTCGAGTTACAGTTAGAAAGCTAGTTATCGTCACCATAAAATAACTTATATTGTAAAATATAACTGAAACTGTAGGTTAAAATACAAAGACAATCAATCAACGTATGAATAAATCAGAACAGGATAGAAATATGAGACACACTTGCTTTTGTTCCTGAATCATTCAATTGATCAAAATGATCATGATGATAAGTTTAGATTTCTCACTTTGGATAAATATAAATTTAATGTTATTTAATGTAAACTTTCCGATTTCTATTTTAAAGTTTGGCGTTTCTGTAAAACTGCTTTAAGAAAATGTTAAAAGTGATAAACATTCACAAACAAACAACTGAATTATGTTTATTCCATTTCTAAATCCAATTTTGACTGCCAGCATGATTTCAGACTTTACTCACTCTTGCTGCTGTCTTTCGTCTTGGTCTCCAGCCGAATATAGTTCCACTCTTTAGGAATCTTGGTCTGTACACTTTCAGGAAGGACTTGTCTGAGCAGTGGACTAGGACGCTCCTCACACACTTGTGTCATGCTCACTAAGTGTCCTAACAGTTCGGTGACGGGTTTGTTGATGACGTCGCTGATACACTTAAACAGCACAGGCTCGACTTCAACTGAATCTAAAAATAACACATATATATATATATATATATATATATATATATATATATATAAAAGTAAAGTTAGATCATAAAATCTGTTTATTAACTATAATTGTAAGTTATTTGTTTACTTTGGTAAAGCTGACATGGTTAATTATACATTTTGCGACAGAATAAACAAATATAACAGTTTCTAAGGATTTAAATTAGACAAGCTGAAAACTTCTTATAATCCTAAAAAGGGACCTTAACAAACAAGATGTCACATGACCGTGTGTGCCAGCATGGCGTAAATTCCGTTTTCACCAAAAATACACTTCACAGAAATATGCCTTAGGGTCCACCTGCGAAGATCCCTTTATGTTAAAACTAGAGAGCAGTCAGCGTGATATGATCTAATGTGCTACAACAAGACAGACATAACCTGGACTAACCGCGATTAGAATAAGATACTAGCTGTCAATTTCAGCGGCAGTCCGGCTAATTGGTTCTTTGTCAAAAACAGACTAGATTGCTCACGCGCTCTGTCCATAGGATAGCCAGAAAAGATTAAAGTGTTTAAATCCCTCAAGAAGCATTAATGAGACACGAGATTGATGTGGATGTAACTGATTATCAGAGTAAGAATTTTGTCTTTCATTGGGGACTTGGTGATGCTAGTGCTAACAAGACTGAGATTTCTGTCAAACATTGTAGAAAATAGTAGAAACTGTATAATTCAACGTATTTCACAGCAGTCACACCAACGTAGGGAGCACAAAGCTAAAGCAATGTCCTCGCAAACATTTCTGACAGGTCCAATTATGTCACTAACAGACAAATCCTAGCACTAAGCTAAGCTCATCACAGATGCTTTTGTTCTTGCTCTGGATTTCATTGGTCCCTCTGAAGTGGGCCCAATCAGCAATTAAGCCAATTATGCCTCCAGGAACATTCAGTTACACACAAAAAAGGAGGGCAAACTCACACCGCGGCCTCCTTCTCCCTCATCTACCACACCCCCCTCTCATTTGTCTAATTTATGCAACAATAATTACCCCTCGCATGTAATAAAAAACACAAAAAACGAGTGCTCTGGCTCGGCAGGAGTTCGGATTAAACCCCCAAATCAAAGGCAGTTCCAAAAGCAAAGTGTCAGGCCGTAATTGCAGTCTCTGTGTCAGTATGCTAAATCAACGTGCTAACCATTAGCACAACAGGGAATATACGTGTAGCGGCTTTTGTTGAAAACGGGGACATAGAAACGAGGTTAAAATGGAAATGGCAATAAATAAGCAATCATAGGGAGAGTTGAAGGTTTAATTATGGCTTTGATTTATGAAGGAGCCTCTCCTGTCCATGCATGCTACCAACTAGCCTGCTGGTCAGATTTAATACGCAGGTAATTAGGGACACAACAGACTGGATGGGGCAGGAAAAGGACTTAAAGCATGGACTCACTTGCTTGTGCAGAGAAGCAGAGATATTTCTTTTGTTCTTTTTTTAATACCTGCTAAACTGCAAAAGTGGTCCCATAGGTGTCTTCTATCCAGGTAGCCCTCGAGCGCTCGCGTTAGAGCCCTGGGGATGTTGTTTATGGAGGACAGGACAGCGAAAATAGCTTCCACAAACTCAGCAGCAGCTTCCTGAGCCTCAGGGGACACTTCAACCTTACTGTCCAAACAAAGATCTGAAAACAGGAGAGCAGAGGAACCAGTTAACAACATATACTCGTGTGTTCTCTTGGGCTTTGGTAAAGGCGTAGGATGATGAAGAGATGGTGAATGCACAGTAAACATATTGAAAGATTCCACGGTAATAACGTAGTATGAAGATGATTCGGGTGTACATAGGACGTGGTAAATTGTTGCCGAAGCGTCAGGCGAAGTCCATTAATATTACCCTATGGAATTTCAGAATGCACAATGAATAAAAAAAACCATTCTGCACTTCATTACGCTATCGAAGAATTTAATAAATAGCTCGTACACACTTCAAGGCCATGAAGACGTAAAGCTTAGAGCTTAGGTAACAAAGGGCTCCATAGGAATTATGGGTAACCATCTGATTTTGTAGATATATTTTGTTGAATCAAGGACAGCCAAGAAAAGTGTTTTGATTCGATGGCCTTGTACATTTCCTGTCAGTCCTACAGACCTGGAGGAAGCAGCAATAGCATCCAGATCTAGCCGTTTACCTCCCAAAGTAGGTCTCCGTTGGATGATTTATTGCATTAAATAAAGTGTGTAAAAGAAACACAGCACACTATTTGCCATCTCTGGGAGACACTGTTTGAAAGATTTCTGAATGACATACCCAACCTACCATCCACTATAGAACTGAGTGTGTTTTTGGTCGTCGTTTAGGAGCCAATAGAACCTGAAACGAAATAGTTAGGGCAAAAATTCTTTACGCATACAAAATAAGAAACGTTACACATTCAGATAAACCGAACAACATGGTCCTGTTGCAATGTTTTCACCCTCTGAGTCGTAAAAAGTGTTACAAAAAAACACCAAAAATACCTGACGGGTGTTTGCAAGTCTTTTTTTAGATTTAAGAACGCTTAAACCATGAACATAATTACGTTCTCTGCACTATAACCTCCAAGGTTGGTCGCATGCAGGGACGTCACAAGCCAGACATTTGATTTCCATTTGCTGTACATGCAAATACTGCAACTTCATTCTTATCATCAGCAGTCAGTGCAGGACTGGGACAAAAAGATCAGTCCTGGTATTTTGTCCCAGACTGACCGACTACACATGATCACGAATACTCTCCATCTTTGCATGCCATTGCAGCGTCTGTCTAAGGGGATCTGTTTTTTTTCTCTGCACCTCCCTTGCATTTCTTCTCCATCTCTCTCTGAATATATTGACAGATGCATACTGATCATTTTGATTGGATCAGTCTAATATCAATTAGGAAAGAACCAATGGTAAATGATTAATGATGATTAAATGTCTCATGGGTCGGTCTGTCTGGAAAAAAATGCTACACTGGTTTTGTTTAACAAATACAATACAACGCCGCAAAGACCTCAACGCCATCAACCAATTTAGCAGAAAAAAAGAGTTGATAAGAGGCTGATAAGAGTTTTATGGGCCAACCAGAAAAAGACAGTATGCAGTGGATTGGCCCAAAAAGGACGACAGCTCATTGGGAAATGCCCGGTCTGGGCATTTTGGGTGCAGTGGATGTTTCAGTTTATTCCTGGTGTTTATTGGGATTAAGGTCAAGGCCCTGTGAAGGGTACTTTAGTTGTTTAATACCTGGTCCTAGTGCTGAAACAGTGTTTGGGTTTCTGACTTCAGTGAATGAATAATGTGCTTCCAACACTGAGGAAAAACACAAATGTGTGTGCTGGTAAATTGCTAATACAAAGTATAAGCAAGTTTTGACTTAAGCACCTACATAATCTAGACATTTATAACGACGTAAGGTGATGCCATCTAATTAGATTAAAGCTGATCGAAGAAAGTCTAGTGCTTTTTAAAACTCGGCTCTCACACAACGACCTGCAAATCTGCATCAGAAGATTGCAGCATAAAGGGGGGAGGGTTAATACTGACACACATGAATTAAACAGTTGTAAGAAATGTTTGGATTTAATGTGGCACATTGTACATGCGGAGTATTCCTAAAACAGAAGGTTCGAGGGTGGCCCCTCACTGCTGCTGTACAACATGTTAACAAAACACTGCTTTTATGATGATACAATAAACAAACCCATGTATGGTCTCTTAGGCCTTTTAAAGGATGCTTAAAGTTCCACACGGTTCATAAAGCCATGCAGGACTGATGCATCCCCAGACAGAAAGTACACGAGCAGGAGAACATTGCTCAGGAGGAGCTTAATTGGAGCCAGACATGGTCAAAATTCCCTTGAAGGATCTTAAGCAAGGGTGGGCTTCAGCAAGTGTTAATCACACAGGGAGACATTGACTCAAGAGAATAGGACCAAAGCGGAATAGAACATAGTGGATGACCAGGCCAATGTGTTTCTTCTTAATTAGCCGTGCTGCAGCTGTAGCGCCTTGATTTACGGCTGTGTGATTCTCACACCACAGCACTAAAGCTAGGCGTCCTCAATGCATCGCCTGGTTATTAATGAGGTCTCTATAATGTGAATTAATGTGAAAGCACAAAACAGTCTTTAAAGGTTACACTTCTCCGAACGGAGGAGAAAAAGGGGAGGCCAATCTGGAAAGGTCATTCACTTTGCTCCCCCACGCCAAAATGAGTGTTTATTACAGAGTGTTATTGATTCAGTGATGATGAGGAGGGTGATAAGGGCGATGATGATGGGTGTGTAAAGCTGTGTACTCACAAAACGAGCACTCAAAGACCTCCTTGGCTTTAAAAGCCCAATTCCATCAGCATAGTGATTGCACACTGAATGACAGATGGATTGTGGGTCGGATAATAACTTACAGCTTACTTGCATTAAATTAGTCCGGACTGGAAAGCACAAACTACCGCCAATCTTTTTTAAAGTGATTACACAGATATTTATAGATAGCAGTCACTTAAAACTTATTAATAATATAACTTACAAATGACAGATATCTTTAATTAGTGAAAAATGATAATACTATTGCTGTTAAATGTGTATTGACTCTTTGTTTTAGTTTACGGTGTTGTTAAAGGTATCTAGATCGTGCCTGCTCATTTAAAACTTAATCTAGTAGCAAGTTGAGAAAGCAAGCACTAAGCAGCTAGGAAGCTAACTTAGCCAGCTAGGAAGCCAACCGACTAGTTTTCATGTTTATCTAATGCCAACCTTTCGTGATTCTAGCAAAAGAACTCTAGAAATAAAAAAGAAAAGAAAAGAAAATTTAATAGCATACAGCATTATGCTTTGCTAGCATAACCCGACACACATCGCTAGCTTACATATACTTTTCTGTATAGGTGTGCATCTGTGTGTGTTTATTAAAACTGTATGACTTAGAAAGCCATGTGATACTGTCATCTTTGTTCCAACTATTTATTATTCATCTAAAAACATCAATAGCCAATGTTACCCATTGTCCAAAGTCAAACCTAGAGTGTTGTTAAATGATGACCTGTTCTACATTTAAACTGTCAGGGTTTTTTTTTTTCTCATTTTATCCCCGATCCTAAATCTTTAAAGTAATTATTACATATTATAGAATGACTGTCCTAAACTATTTATACTTTTATGCTTTGGATGCTTTGTAGGCCAGATTATTGGTCACGAAGGCTTTGAAAAACCCTTTTCTGCTGAGGCAAGACAACTGTGTTTTCAGTACCTTTGAAGGTCTAATCGGCACCGAATACCAGGAATGACCCTCGGATGATTAACGGTGCGGTTTCCTGCAGTCACTGAGGTGAGTCTGATTCTAAAATGACTCCTAAATCTATATCGATGGTGTGAAATAAGTGGTTTAATACCCTTTATAGTGGACTATATATCAAACAAGAAGCCATGTTAGAACCATCCAATAGCACGGATGTGAAGGATAGCATTCCTTAACTCCTCTGCCAGACCATCTCGGGCTCCATGTTTACTCATTTACAGGACAGTTCAGCAGCTCACCTGCTGCATTGTAGTTTAATATTGCAATAAATTTATAGCTGGAATTAACCAGTTAGTTACAGTGGGGTTTTTTTGGGTGGGGTGAAGGTCAGTGGAGACACTTACAGGAGTGGCAGATCAGCCGGCGCAGCAGGAGGCAGTCATGGTGCAGGATAGCCTGCAGGATCAGAGCCGGAGAGAAGCCAGGTACTGAGCTCACTATGTTTAGAAGCCACATAGCTGAGCTTTCACTTTCCACCTCGCCCCTGGAACAGACAGACAGAAACTAATCTGTACAGCCATCAGACATTCTGGATTACACACACACACACTCTCTTTCTCTCTCTCTCTATCTTCTGTCTCACTTTCTCTTACACACACACACACACACACACAAGCTTTTATCTTGTTACACTAAATACAGAACGTACTGGAACTCAGCCTCAGGCTTTTCTTTAAATGTCTGTGATTTTGCAGCCTCCTATCTAATATGTTTGCTCGTTAAAGCTGTGAATGTTAAAACACGGGAGACTGCGAGAGTTCTCGACAGCATGCGGGAGACAGGATGCAAATTTCGTTTTACAAAAAATGCACAAGCTGCTTATTATTATTAATAATTCTTTATTTGTTTTTACTACAAAAAGTTCACTTTTAATTGAAAACCTGCTGATTTTTTTCGACTGAAACCGAGCAGAGCTGCTGAATGGCTACCATGAGGACAACATGGTGTAGTCTACTGCCAGAGAGATGAACGCCGCACTTCAGTCCAGAACAAGCGATTTATGGTGTCACGAGGCTGCAAATCCAGCAGATACAATAAATCCACAAGTCACACTTCGGGGTCAGGTTCTTTCTCTCACACTCCCACATACATCCCAAAACACTAAGTCAGAGACATTTTACATGTCACAACATGGTTTGATTTATCCATATTCTCTTTACACTTTTATTATTATTTTATTAAATAACCAAAACAAGCTGTTCACCAGAGGGAAAGTTTGATTCGAGTTGCCCGCCGGCTGAAAGACCCGCCGGTTCCAGCCCCTTACTCTAGGGCCTCTGTGAGGCTTGAACACATAAAGGCATGCAAAAAAACCTGACAAGGTAATAAAACTAAACTAATTTCAGTCCTTTAAGCCAATGGAAGCGAGGCTCGTGGGTGATTTGTGTGTTCACTGCGCTGAATGATATCACACGGGTGCAGGGGCGAAAGTGTTCGTGGAGGGTGATGTCAGACAACCTGACATTCGCCCCAGTTTCTCAGGCCTCCTACAGCTCGGATTCAGCCTTTCACACCCCAAGTGAAAAAGCACGGCTCATATCAGCATTAAGCGCTTGACCAACAGTGGCATCGGCATCTGGTCCGAATTAGCACAGCGATGCTAGGGGGCCTGCTCGCAGGAGTAATGCACAATTTGTCTATGTGTGTGTGTGTGTGTGTGTGTGTGTGTGTGTGTGTGTGGGAAACACTATTATCTGTGCGAGCTGCAAAAGCAAATCAAATGACACTCATCCCGCTGTATCATTATGTTCACCGGGTCGGTTCTAATTACTTTTATTTCATTACAACTATAAATTAAAAGCGCAAAGTGAAGGTAAAAGTTAAAACACTCCGTCTCCATTGGCTGCCTATTCATTTTTGCATGAAATACAAAGAACCGCGACATGTTTAACGGTTTAAATCATTACTTCCTGCACATCCTGCCGATATCCTGAAGCACTACAGCCCAATGTGAGCTGATTCTACAAATCCTCTCGAGGATCACCAGCAGCTCAGCTGGCGAAAAACATCTTTAGTATCACTTCTAAACACTGGAAAGCTGTTCGAGAATGCAAGCTTAACACACAAATAAAAAAAATCATCCTTTTCTATGTAAAATTAGAAATTTTAATTCATGGTATCCGGTACCTTAATAGATCCAGTGGAAAGAGTGTGGGGTTGATGATATTGAGCCAAAAAGAAGTATGGTGATCATTTGCACCGGCTGGAGTGGTGGAAGATTCTTCACTATAATCGTTCCAAACAGCTCTGGATAACACATCAATCCAAAAAAAACCCCAAATCAAACATTTGGTTCATGCATTGTTTCTTTTTTAGCACTGAATCACACAATAATTTACATTGCATTTACATTCATAGCATTTTGACAGACATCTTTATCTTATTTATCTTACATTTATCTCATTATACAACTGAGCAATTAGGGGTTAAGGGCCTTTCTCAGGGGCCCAACAGTGAAAGCTTCGTGGTGCTGGGAATCGAACCTCCAATCTTTCAATTAGCAGTCCAACACCTTAACCACTGCGCTAATAATTATTCTATTGCATACAAGATAAGGCCAAACGTTTGGGGACACTTTACCAGTACATCTACAGAGGTGTGTCCTCCACAAACAGTTGTCTAGAATGTCTTTAATGTTTGAAATGTATTACATTATTCAGAGCGACTTACATTTATCTCTTTTATACAACTAAGCAATTGTGGGTTGAGGGCCTTACTCAGGGGCCCAGCAGTGGTAGTGCTGGAAATCGAACCCCAAACTTTCAATTAGCTGTCCAACAATTTAACCACTGTGCTCCGACTGAGTCCTGAGTTTGACTCAACCCCGGTGGGATGAACTGAAACCCGGACTGAACCCCAGACCTCCTCACCTCAACATCAACATGATCTTACCAATACTATTGTAACCGAATGAACACAGATCCACACAGTCACATGACCCAATCTAGTGAAAAGCTTTTTGTCTAGAATTATGGAGCTTATTATAGGAGTAAGAGAGAAATCTGGAATAGGATGTTGAAAAACATATGGATGTGATCGTCAGGTGTCCCAATACTTTTGTCCAAATACAGTAGAATTAGCTACACATACATATCGAGTTAATATGTTCCGAGTCTGATACCTGTACAGCTCTGTTAGAGGGGCGCTGAGGATGACAAGCACGTTCAGGAGCTGATTGCACAGGCTGTGGATAGCGGACACCCAGTTTCCGGAGATTTCTGAAGACAACTCTGGTCTAAGTTCCTCTACGCTGCCATACACAGACCACAGAAGCTGCTTTACACACTGCAGGATGGCTGTGATGTCCAATCTAAGACAGAAGAGGATGTTTAATTAAACTGTGTGTGTTTAAAAGTGCACAATATATGTGTAAGTAACATGGCGCCGAACTGTCTGGTGTTGTTTGGTTTGAGACGTATCCCTTAGCTAAATGTGCAACGTACATTAGATCAGAGGTTAGTTCTTTATTTTTCAGCATTATGATCTATCATTTAAAGAGAGAACGCCTTAACTCATTACACCATGGCACCGACTCTCCTTCTGCCACTTACTTTACTTGCTTTTCTTTTTCTATTACATAAAATCTACTGTCATTTTTGCACTGTTTTTGGGTAAACAAAGTCTTCCTATCTAAAACACTACAGTTTTTATACTTTCTTTTTTCACAATAAAACCATATTATTTGTTCTTATTCAGAGTTGAATGACTGGCCTGCGTCTGATATAATTCCACTCTACTGTTCTCATCTACTGTTCACATGTCAGCATAGCTTTAGGTTCAGGAAAGATCAGGCAAGACACCCACTTCGATTTCTTTATCAAACCTGACTTTTCATCACCTTATCAAACTTCCCCTGCTTAACAATGCACTCTCTGCACGTCCTTCACTCCTTCAGATAGAAAGTGTTGAAGAAAGAAATACAGAGAAAGAAAAGAAATGGAAAAAAAGATTTCAGAGGACCATCTGTGTAAAAGACTCAGAGCTCAGCCTGCACTCAGCAGCTCGTTGCTGTGTGTCCCTGCAGCCATGCGCATCAGGGGAAACGTGAAACAATCCTTCCATCCATCCTCACCTTTCTCTTCACTCATACTCTCTTGCTCTGCACTTTCTCATCGGCCGCCACTGGAGGAGAAGAGCGTGCTCTGGCTGAGTCTTTAACCATTTTAACTATGTGCTAATGCAGCGCACACGACCCCCAACCCCCACCCACCACCCCCCCCTCGATAAAGCCCAGGCCCCATGGAGCATGACCGAGCAGGGCCCACAGCCAGGCGCTAGGGTTAGCGTTCTAACAAAGAAAGCCTGTCTGAACAAATCCGGAGCCCTGCGCAATCACTAAAACATGCAACACTGCCTGCTAAGCCTGTAGTTCCTGCTGGACAGATAGGCAAGCTTTTCGTGAGGCGCTGCAGATACGGCGAGCAGGTCGAAACGCACGGATGACTGCACGCAGTTAGACTGTAGCCGAGTGTGTGGTTTTCAGGTGACGGCCTTCGCGTCGGATTACAATCAGTTTTGGTTACGACTTTAGGACATTTACAAAAAAACATTTTATTAAATGAATTTCAAGGTTTTTTGGGGGGCATTTTGCTGTTATTTATAGCAAAGACAGAGAGATGAAATGGGAGATAGAGAGGAGGTGGGACCGGAATGGATCCGAGCCGGAATCAAACCCGGGTCATCAGAGCGCAATGGCGCATGTGGGTGCCGGCACCTTAACCCACTACGCCATGGCGCCGTATTTATACTATATGTCTGTAAATCATACAGATGAGAATTGTTGCAAAGTCGTAAAGGCTGGTGGCTCAATATTTAAAAATATGAGACGATGTAACATTAAAGCCGCCACGCTTTAATTAAAGTGTAGGACTAAGTCTGACATGAGAGAATGTTTTAAGCTTTCTGTCCGGTCTCGCAATAGCCTAGCATGATTAAACCTTCACACAGAGACACAAATCATTTCAATCTCTGGTCGGTTTCATTTAAAGAGGAAAAGTGTGTCAGATCCTCGTCCCATTTGGAAAGAGCAAAACTGGACTGTCAAAAACATCTAACATTTATCAACAGCTTATTAACATCTCCATTTTAAGTGCCTTTAGAAATGTATTAAAGTTTCGAGTTATCAGGCTCTCAGCGTCAAATTGAATATCTGTAGTAATACACAACAAATAGCATCTACAGGAGATAAAGTTTAAAAAATGTTCTTTCAAAAACTGTTTTTCTAAACAATAAGAACCATTTGTATATTTGGTCTATTTACTATCCCTGACAAGCCTAGAGACATAAAACCAGATGGTAAAACATGATCAAAAGATCTTGACTATGTCTGTGGAAGGTCCTAACCATGTGCGATATGAGTTTGCCAGGTGATTCTGAGGACAGTTAGGGATATCTTGCGGTCTGGTACCTGATCTGAGAGTGTCTTTTGTAGGAAGGCCGAGCTCTGGAGTATCGCTGAAGCAGGAGCTCAAGAGTCTGTGCCAGCACCTGCGCAAAGGTCTGCTGGGCCAACAGCGGGGAAACAGTGGTCCACAGGTCACTGCGCAGAGCTGAGAGGAAATAGTGCCACATCTGGATGGAGAAGGAACACCTTTCACCCTGTTCAGAAAGAGGGAGGAAATAAAAAAAGGCAATGAAAAACAGTCTGAATTGAGAGATTAAAACTACAGGAAGCATGGAAGACTGAGAAAAGACCTGAAGAGGATGAGTGAGAAAGTAGAGAACACGGGAAGGGAGGAAAAGACAAAAAAAAAAAAAAAAAAAAAAGGCCTGTATCTCAGAAGCTCACGCTCAGACCACCTGGACTCCACACCTGGTCCATTCATTCCCACTGAGACACGGGGCGTATCGAAGGCCTGATCTGGAGAAAGCATCAGAACTCTTCAGAACATCATCCAACACTAACACACACACACAGCTAAAATGACAGAAACACAAATGGCTCATGCAAAGGGTTAGGTCAAGGTTGATAGCAGAGCGGCGTGCGATGAGAAAAGAGTTATGGAGATCTGCGAGAATCGAAGTCTGGGAATTAAAAAAACCCATATATATTTCCTTTGAGTCTAATTACTTTCAGGCAGGGAGGAAACAGCACTCCCGGTTCACAGTGTGACCAAACACAGATTAGTAACAGCCATGTTCAACATCTTCTAATGAGGACTGGGACGAGCTCCACAACAGCCCAGCCAAGCAAGCAGCCACTGAGATCTGGAGCATGCGAGCGCACCGGACAAACACTCCGAGGGAGCTTTGACCCCCTGGCATGGGAGGAAGTGGATTCAGAAGGATAGAGAGATGGCGGGAGGAGGAAACAGGGCTCAGGGTCAACAAGGGCCCAGACACAGGCAGTCAGTCTCACACCTGCACACAGCAGGCCAGTCTGCCCTACAACCTACAAAGGGTTGTGTGTGTGTGCTCGATGTCTGGTTAAGCCTTAATGGAGGCATACGTTTTAGGACCACCGTAATAGATCGCTCCTGTACAGATGGCCGGCTGTAGTTTGGCCTTTAGTTTTAGATTGCTGATGCGAATATGAGGTCTTGACAAACAATAACATTGATTATTTTAGACGGTAACAAAACACTCTGTCTAACTGTATGCTAATATGTGGACAATTAATAATAAACACAGATATGATTGCGTTTTACCCATGACTGAACATGGGAATGTAAATACTTGTTGAGCACAGGACCAAAAGGGATTTCCTTTGGAAAAAAAACCAGGAGAACGAGAACTGGCTTAAATATAAAGCAGAAAACATTGCGGTTTGGCGTCTAGTCTATTTTCCAGCAACTTGAGAAACAACTGGAACATTTACAAGCAGAAAATTACCATTATTATTATTATTATTACATTTTGTTATTATTCTACTTACATTTTTTTTATTATTATTTGTTACATTCGTTATTGTTATTATTATTATTTTATATACAAATTATCATAGTTATTATTATCGAAAAATATACAAAAATATAGAATTTAAAAATGGACACAGTAACAAAATTCAACATTAAATAATGACATGTATTAAATAAAATATTATCATGTGACTTTTTATATATTTAGCGTATAATGTATTAATATATTCTCTGATTGATTAAAATGACACACAATTCTAAAAAATCTTTTTTCATGACACTGTCCATATTTACTTGTTAACTCGTGTACTAGAATTCTATTCTCTGCCAACTTTTACCTCATAAAACAGCTTGTCGTCGGTCCAGTAGTGACTCTCGGCATCCTGCAGTATGCTGGTGGCACACACTTGGACGCAGTAGCTGGTCAGTTGCTGGTGAACAGCCTGTGATACTTCCTGGCTCCTCTGGACGGGCAGCAGAGTCAGAGGCCTGAAGTCGAGCACATCAAAGCCACAAGAGGCAGATTTAAGGCGGCATGCATTTCACGGGTCAAAGGGCCATTAAGTGATTAATATCAGCAAATGGCCCCGATTATTACCTGCCAATCAATCAGCACCTCTGTACTTCCTCTCTTTCCCTCTTTCCCACCATCTCTCTCTTACCCACTCTCAAATCATAAGGCCACGTGTGCTGTCTGAATCAATCACTCTCTCCTATTGCGTTTCTGTATTTAATTTCTCTCTCTCTGCCTCTCTCCCTTCCTCCCTTTGGCTCTATGCAAGCTAACATCTGTTTTTGAACAAACACACATCCTTTGCAGATAAATAGTTCTGTCAGGACTCGCAGGCTCACGCAGGTCCCACTCTGATTCTTTACAATCCAATTACGGCATTTTAGTATTTCTGGCAACAGCCTGACAATTTCCCTGGCTGGAAAAAAAAACCCAGTGGACAAACTATAAATTGAGAAGCTCTTCATTACAAATGTCTTTTGTTTTATGTTTATTATGTAAAAAAAAAAGAAAAAAAAAAGTTAAACTTCAATTTTCCAGGCCGAACGCTCGGTTTTAATGTTCTGTTTTATTTATGTGTATGTTTTTGTGTGTGTGTGTGTGTCTGTGTGTGTTTTTATCGACCGCAGAACTGAATAGGATTTAATATCGACTGCATATGTGCATTTTGAAACAGTGAGCAGATGCAGGTGAAAAAAAGTTAAAGTCTGTCTAAAGCATCTATTTAATCAATAAAACATTTTCTAGTTTGCCCATCTGCCCAGTTTATATCTCATTTAAAATATATGCCTTATTTATCGTGGTAATAAGCCGATCGTTTTAACAGCAGGCAACAGCAGATTCCAATCGCTACGGAGATCTTTAAAGGATCAACAGCAGGTCAGTAGGTCAAAATGATAATCTAGTGTGTAAAATCTGAAGACCACACTCAAAAACTATTCCTGCAGATGATCGAACAAAAGACATAGCTGGAAACTTTACCATATCGATAATTATACCCTTTTTTGTTAAATAGTTTGTTTAACCTATTTTTTTATTTGACTTGGCATGATTTTGCCATGTAGGATGTGTTCCTGGATTATTAACATTCTCTGTTAATCCTGGATCAACTTTTTAATCAACCAATCATAATCATCCGATGTCATCAGTGTGTGTCGACCAAATCCGCCTCAATCCATTTTTGGATCCTTTCCTCCTTGTAAATTAAACTGTAATATTATAAATGTATTTATTAAACGAAAAACAATAAATATTTAAATGATGCCTGTAATAGATTCCATGCTGTACTGAACAATTGTATACAACATGTGTGTGCAGTTTAGTTAATGTGTGAACATTTCCCTCACCTTCAGAACCAAAAATAGATGTGTGTGTGCAGTAAAATGGATTCAGGTAAGTAAATTCATAGATTATTTTTAATTTATGGTTATAAAATCAGTGTTGTGACTGTTAAATGTTAGAAGGTTGTGATTGAAATAAACATTGTAATAATGTTAAAGCCTGTTTTATAGTAAGAATGTTGCTCTATTGCGGTTCTACAGGTTCACCCTTTCACAACATTTTACACTCAATTGTTCATTAGTGATTGTTTATGATTCAGTGTCTAAATTCATTCATGTTTATTTTGGATCATTAGAATCAGTACAGTCTAAATTCACTAATGTTGTTTCCTGATTATCAGCAATTATTTTAATATCGTTTATAGTCTAATTTCATGTTGGGATTGAATGTTAATCCCGGAATCGTCAGTATCAGGAAATTGTTCCAGAATCAGCAAATTTTCAGTCTCAGACAATCAGAGATTTTTCAGCATTTAATCAGTTAATAAGTTTTTCAGTTTATTTGTGGACAAAAATGAAAAGATTTAAAAATGGATTGAGGCGGATTTGATCAGATGGTTGATTTAGGAACAACATATATATATATATATAGTCTAGTGATTCAGGACGTATGAGACACACATCAATTTGCCACTACAGATTTGGACTATAGAGTCCAGATTTTAACCCTATTGGGAATCTTTGGAATGTGCTAGAGAAGACTTTACCCAGCACTTTCCTGGGACTCTCCTATCATCAATGCAAGATCCTTGTGAACACTAAATGCAACTTTGGATGGGAATAAATGTTATGACATTGCAGAAGTGTATGGAAACGATCACATGGCAGAAATTACATTTGCTATTAAGTGCATATAGTATGTTCAAACTACATTAAAATAATTCTTACAATCACTCATAGTAATAATTAAACTCATGTTCAGTGCTGTTACTGTGTTTGGTGTACGCTACTGTAGTGTATAATATGCACTGTATACTGTATAACTGAACATCGAATTGGTTTGATGTTATTGTGTGCGCTCAGTGTGTGCTACCCCTTCTAAAGCAGTTACTTACATGCGATTGGTGTCTCCTAGCTGGCTCTCGTAGTAAGCCAGTCTGTAATAAATATAGGTGCTGGAGGCCAGTATGGTGGGCAGGTTCTTAAGGGGTGATGAGTGAGGAACCTCCTTTGCTTTCTCTTCCAGTCTTGTCAGTAGATCCGAACATACCCGGCCACACACCTCTACGTAACAGGAGCTCACAGCGAGCAAAGCATCATCTTTACACACTACAGCCAAAGGGAGGAGCGCATCCAATTCCCCTAGCACATCTGCACAGAACTGCAAAAAAAACCCAGATTAGATATATCAATATAAATGTATCAAGTATACAAAGACTGATAAAATGATTCTGCTTATTAAGCAAGAATTTTGGTTGTAAATTTGAGTTGCTGAAACTACCAAGGCCCCAGCAGATGTTTCAGACTGCCCTCACCTCCCTCCATGTGTAAAAACATGAAAGCACGTATGGTGATCTAAAGGTGTCATGGTTTTGTGATTCTGGAACCCTGCTACCCAATGGTTTATCCATTCACACCTGGGGACACCGATAAGCCAAGCTGGCGGGAGTCTGGCCATATCCTCGCCTGGGTATCCTACCAGCAGGAGTGGTGTGTCGATCAGCTGCTTTATAGAGGCAGCAACATTTACATCTTGCAGGGACTGCTCCAATGCTAGCAGCAAAATTTTAATGATAATGTATTACCAGTGTAGGCCACACCAAATGCAAATGCATTACTCAGACGTTACCAGCTGGCATGTTGCCATTCCTAACCATTTGGGCCAGAGTTTGTGCCACAGAGTTGGTCATGGATAAACTGAAACCTGCCTAATGTCCCCTGAAAAAAATGGCAAAGGCAGCTCTTTTAGGTGCCATGTGAAAGATTGAATTCACTCTTCCAACTCTACCTGCATCGCTGCCAGGTTTAAAGTGGCTGCCACATCTACCCTAGAGCACGTCATATGAGCCCAGGGGTAGAAAAAGCAAGGGCAGGATGAGATGACTCTCCAGATGCTAAAGAGACCAGAGCTAAATGAGGAAAAATTTAGGTCATTATCAGCCTGGATAAACCTCCCAGATGCAACCAAAGGCTTATTGTTGTGCTCTGTTGGTGAGGGACAACTAATTGATTTCAACTGAGCCATGTTAGACCAGGAGTGTTCAACAACTTCCCATTTAAAAATATTTACTGAGCTTGAGTACAACAATACCAGTTTATTAAAAGCATGATTTAATTTCTGGACATTCCAAAGACACAGTGTATTTATTTATTAAAACACAGCTATGTTTTTAAGTTGTTCATATTTGAATTTAATACAATCAGATCTGCCAGACAAACTAACAACTCTGAACTAGTCACAATTTTTAATAAATTCTGATGGGTCAAGACAAAATCTGTTGATAAAGCATGCCATTTTGGCCCCAGACAGCAGTCAGCATGTGCTTAACCGAGTTATGCCAAATCATGGCGTTCGTGGAAAATGTGAGAGGAAGAGAAAGACAGGGAGAGAAAGAGAGAGAGGAAGCAACTCAATAGAAAAGAGACGAATGCACAAAAAAAGGAGACGCACCAGACTGGCTAAATGCAAGGCCAAAAAAATTGTTTTCAGCACGACATGTCTACCAACAGTACAGATTATGCAAATAATTCAGAAACTTGTTATATCTTGAAAACATTTACAGACATATGAGTAGCAGAGGGGAACCAGTCATATTAAGTTGTACTGACCGACTAGGGTATGTAGCTGTTATAGCAAGTATATTGTTGCAAAATGGACATCGTTATCAGAAAGAAATCACAAAAAGATGAGCAGTCCTAGTTGTAGGCCAGATGGGACTCCCCTTATCTGAGATCTTTACTCCATTCAGAAGGATTGCCATGGAACTGAGTTGGGTGTTTTGTGAAGTGAGACCTTGTAAGTTAGGAGGTATTTAGATATAGATATTCATCCATCCATTGCATATTCCTGTTCATTCCTAATCAGGGTCACAGGGATCTGCTGGAGTCTAACCCAGCTGTCACTGGGTGAATGGCAGGGGTCACCATGGAGAGGGCCACATACAGAAAAAACAACCACTCACACTCACTTCTATGGCCAATTTTGATTCATCAATCAATCTAACATACGAATTTTTGAACTGTAGGAGGAAACCAGAGAACCCGGAGTAAACACACACCAACACAGGGAGAACATGTAAACTCAACACAGAAAGACCACTACAGGGGATACAAACCTGGAACCTTCTCACTGTGAGGCAACAGTGCTAATCACTAAGCCACTGTGCTGCCCATGTATATATAAATATAGTGTAAAAAATACTTTTTTCTTAAATTTTGTTTAGTTGTTTTTTTTTAACAGTATTGAAGCATTTTGGGGGATTGTTAAGATGGACACTGTAATTGCACTGGCATGCTATTGTGACTGAGACAGTTCCATCACAGCCTGCCAAAAAAATAAAGGGGTGCCTGAGGCGGTGCATTACTTGAAAGGTCTCCTCCGGGTTATTAGTAGAAAAAACAGCCCAAATTAAAACATGCACACAACATTTTCAGTTTGATTCCTTCTCCTTCCTCTTTCCAAAATGAAGACATCACTCCAGACCCCTTACCGAGCACCCCAAGCAGCCCTCTGTTCTCTCCTTCAATCCACACACACTCGCTTTAAAAGAGAAGCACATCAGCATGAATAACAATAGATTAGGCTGCACCGGTGAGTTCACTGCCAAATTTATACACCTATAGAAGTGAGTTATAGCATCGGGCATCTTCAAAGCAAGTGTGTATACCATATAGACCCTCTCTGGGAGTCACCATGGCCTGAGGCTTGAAACTTTCTAATACTATCAATCAGACAGCGAACACGTAGGTAAAGTATAGGGGTGACTTCAGGATTCTTCACTAAATAACAGCACTAAGCATTATCTCATTGTGCAGTCAAAGAAAGACATACACAGCACAGTCAGAGTCTTTGCCAAGCCCAGAGCCCGGAGCCCCAGCGGAAAGAAGAAACCTCGAAACAATGAACCAGCTTGCTCTGGCTGTTAAAAACTTAGAAAGTACACAGCACCACGCTCCACACTCTCTCAAACTGAAGGTGATGAGGACTCGGGAGGTGTCTGTGAGATTTATGGCTTTCTCAAGTCCACTGCTTGCGCTCCAAGAACCTCTAACTAATACAGATCAAAGATATGGATCCCAACAGGACAGCCACTGCAAGGTTATTCCTCTGTAAGCCTATAAAACATTTAAAAGCTATACTCTGTTGCAGACTTTTTAACAACTACTTTCTGAACGATGTTGAGTTTTAGGTCCTTACTGCGAGGGTTAAGGGCGATGAGCAGCCAGCTTCAAGACGATGTGCTCAATAATTGTAGAGTTTGATTTCAGAGTGATAAATGGTTCTCCCAAACATTATGCGAGACAGGAGTTGCCAGCAATACTAGGAATCTGAAGCCATGCATGAATGTATGAATATGAAAGTGTGAAGTATTGATTGTATTAATGTGTTTGAAGTGGCTACGCTCTGAAGCCGGTCCTGCGGTAGCGTGCTGACGCCTGCTTACGGTCCACTGCGATAGGTGTCAGAAACGGTTGGGTTCTCCGAGTCTCGAGGGATGCAAATAAATGCACGTTGTAACCTTTGAGTCGAGCACTGCTCATTTCAAAGCACTGACCTACAGGAAAATGTGTTGTACAGGTCTTGAGTGTGAACAAATTCTGACACTTGTTTGTACTGTGGTTCAGCGAGCTCCAACTGCTCCATCAAAGTGCCAGGACCAAAGTCAGGATCAACACCTTTATAGCTATTTTATAACAATGTCAGACATGTTGTTTTGGTTAAGTTTAGCTGCTTTGACTTACAGCAATTATTTTAATTTTTTAATTCTTGCAAGCGCACAAATATCCATGGTGGCTTATTGGTTCACACAGTCGAGTGTGGCGGTGTGTGTATGTGTAACCTTGGGGTGGGATAGACCTTGGTCTCTTCGGTACCATATGGTACGAAAGAAAAATGAATGCGTTGCAGAATACAAGTGCTAATCCTAAATTTGTGGGTTTAATTCCAATCACCATCACGCTGACAGGTGGGACTTTGTACAGTGGACAGTGTTGCTGCCTCACAGTAGTTTGTCTCAGCATTGATTCTGGATTTATTGGCACGACTTGCTACAAGTTCTCTGACTTTCTATCATCTCCATCAACCTGCCATTTGCCCTTAGATGGAAGAGAGTAAGTATGTGTGAGGTTTTCCATGATTGACTAGCAGTCTACCCAGAGTGCGATCCTACTTTACACGCAGTGTTCAAAATCTCCAGACAAAACCAACTAACACGTTTTGAGGTGTTCATCAGGCTTGTTTATTTGGTATATTGGCTCTTGATATACAATAGCTGATGTTCACTATGGTTTTAATGAAAAAAAACCATGAGGTGGAATTTGAACCCTGAACCTTGAACCAGAAACTCTGGACTGATCCATCGAGCCACTGTAGTGACATCACTGTTCACAATGTTCACATCTTCAGCTCAAAACACAGTTTAGAGACACAGCGATCACATGATCACACCAAAGCTGCATTTACATTGCATGTATTCAGTGACCCAATTCCAATTTTTTTTTCAAGATGGTACAGATGGTATTTAACCCACGATCGTGTAAAAAGAAAAAAAAAAAACTGGATACCAATATTTTCAGATCAGATTCAGGCCTCATTCGTATGTGAAAATGACTCAAATATGAATCGGATCCATGCAATAGCGTCTGGCATGTAAACAGACAAATCGGATTTTTTTTACTCTGCATAAAAAGATTGTTTTGCCGACCGTTAAATATGATGCGGAAGTAAAATGCTTAATAATCATTTTGTCTTCGCCCAATGCGTCCATTGGGTATTTTTCTCGTGTTTCCTCCATTTTCCGGGCAGTACGTTTACATTGGGTTGTTTCTCCGTGTATAATGGTGTAAATACAGATATCGGAAAGGGTCAGTTTTAAAAGATGTTGTAAGCGGGTCACAAATAAAAATATATAGCCACAAAATCGGAATTGGGCATCAAGACCTAACGCAGAGTGTAAATGCAGCTCAAATATAGTTTAAACCAAACACCAGAGAGCGCTTAGACAAATGTTTCACATTCTGGGAACGCTAACGTGAAATATAAATATCAAACCATCAGTCTTTAAGAAAGGAGAAATGGTTCGTTCGACTTTTCCAAGATTATCTACTGTTCCATGTGGACGACCTCTGACCTACTTTCTGTAGGATCTGAATTCTTGGGTTCGATTTTTTTAACATTGAATTTAATAGTCTGAATTTCTTTATTATGAAAACTTGAATCTGTAACTTTTAACACAGGATATTTGCTGTGAAAGAATTTAGAAAAAATGACAAATGCATATGTAAAAATTGATTGTGTTAAATTTCAAATGTTTAAACATTTAAAACTATTTTAAATACCACATAATTTATAAGAACAATTATATTTTTTACAATTAAAAAAATCAAACACATTCCCATATTTCAAGCTCCATACGTTAGTTTAAAAACCGAATAAAAAATGTTGACAATGAACTTATTTTACAGCTTGAAAATCAGAGCCTTTTCTTCCAGACTTTTCTATAACTGCCAGCAGTAAAAAAACGGTTTCCGCCTGCATATAAATTGTCACGCAGAGCAGCTCATCTTCACAAACACTCTATTTCACACAGAAACACATGTCCATCATACAGCATGGCTGTATGGGGCAGCCCTCGGCGAGAGTCCAGCCATGATCGGAAACGTGCCGTAACAATAACTTTCTATGTCAAAGTCCAGATGTGTTTGTAGCCTTTTATTCCAACCATTTGGACTGCTTTATTTCTTTATAAAAGCATTTTAGTGTTTTTTTTTTACTTTTAGTGTTCAGGAGTTTCCAACCTCTCGATGGTGAATAGTTCAAAACTCCCGTTTTCATCTGCAATTCGGTCCTTTTATGACTTTAAACACACACGTGTTGTCAGCAAGCTGATGGCGAGACCCAACCGACGTGCACTCTGCCTAGTTCAGAGGCCCACAGCTGGTGTTGAGACAGGCCATCAATTTCTTACAGCGGTGTGAGCGTGCAGCTCTCTGAACGGGGCAAATCGCAATGAGGGATAAAATGAGGCGAGACATCCTGGGCCAGTACAGGAAACAGCTGGACACAGACTGAACTTTAGAATTTCAGTCCCCTAAGACGGAGCAGATGTCACTGCATGAAGATTTATAAATAAAGCTCAATGTCACTGAAAGCTAATTGCTAGCAGATAAAGCTAACATGGACAGATGAAGATGCTGTTATTTCATCATTAATGTTACAGCAATTAGTTATCAGAACTCACACACACACACACACACACACACACACAGATGAAACTTGCCTTAGCGATCATCTTGGGCATGTCACTCTCTAGACAGAGTTTAGTTTCCTGTCTGGGAGAAACACAAGCCAGAGGGTTATGAGACGAGGCGGAGCTTTGTGTCCTCTTCTCCAGCTGAAGACGTCTGGTGCAGTTGTCTTCCAATAACATCTTCACACCGTGAACCATCTGAGGTACTAGTACACGAAATGCAGACCTCCACTCAAACTCCAAACACACCACCTACCACCTACACACACACACACACACACACACACACACACACACACACACAGCCTACTGATTCAGTGAACTGTAAATCATGATCAAATTAATTTATCGCTTTTGCTTCAATTGATATGACATGATTTGGATTTTAAACCTAAGTTAAAAATGTTTTTAAAAATAAAACTTAAAGTAATGCATTTTATAAAAGTTGAGCTGACAAAAAAAAATAGACAAAAATACAACAATAATAAGTAAGACGATGTTTAATTTCTAATAAAACCGTGTGCCAGGTGGACTTACGTGTACTTTTTATCCGTTTACAGATACAGTAAAAGTTGTGGAACAACACAGAAAATTTTTTATCTCTAATATTTACATTATATTATAAAGATCCATTACATCACAAACAATTACAATATGTTTGTTCTTCGTATTAAAGCCATTATGGGAGTGACAGTAAGACTAAATGTGGAACAGGATGTTCAAAAACAGATATGGATGTAATGGTCAGGTGTCCACATAGTCTAGGGTTTTTTGTACATTTTATTTATCAGATTATTATTTTATCTTATTTTTAGAGATAAAGAAATATTTAATAATAAACAAATATTTCTCAGAATAAAGTCTGAGTATGTGATGTACCTGTGTGTTCTGTAGCAGCAGCTCCGGTGTTCCATCTCCACCCAGTTTAGACGTCTGGACATCAGTCCTGACATTTTTTAGGTTCCCTAAACAACGGAATATTAAATATTAACAATCCACATTTTCCAACACAACCAGCATTAATGTAAATATAGAGATAGATACTGCAAACGAATACGCATTATATTATTATATTTATGCTATTTTAAGATTAATGGAATTTCTTTCTGTTTTTTGCCCTATAAATTAAAAGTCTATTTATATCTCGATATTACACATTAACTTAATTGGTCTAAATGTATTTATATATTCTGTGGTGGTTGTTAGACTAAAATAACTTCGTCCAATTAAAATATTTGCTCTGAATATTATGATCGGCTTTCCTACATGCCTGTCAATATATTTGTTTGTGAACCTCTGCTCACCCTGTTCACACAGACAGGGTTGCCAGATTGGGAATTATCCCATCCATTTGGATGTTTCAGGTAAAATTTGGTTTGGGTATGTATATAATATCTGGGATCAGTTTGGTTGATTTTAAACATATTATAGGTTAATTATTTAACAAAACCCAAGTTTGAACGATGAGACCAGAAATAGAATGTGACTGCTGTTTTGTCAAGTTTAGAGATTAGTTCAGTTTTAATTCTTCGTGGCAACCCTGTCATCAGCGCATTCACATACTGTGGAAAAAAGGTTGGTAAAAAAACCCAAATTAATATCTGTGTTGCCCTTTTCATGCTGGAGTCTGATACAGGAGTTAAAGGGTGCATTTACACTGCGTGTACCATGTGACCCAATTCTGTTTTTTATTCTTCCAGTGTGGTACAGATGGGATTTGACCCATGATGGTGTAAGCAGGAAAAAAAGCACATGGTTTTTCATTTTTTCAGTCGGTTTCAGTTCTCATTGGTGTGTGGTAATAAATGGGAAATGAATCGGATTCGTTCATTAGTGTCTGTCATCAGATTTTCACCTGTTGATAAGAGTCAAATGTTATTGAATAAACGACGGTGGCGCATGACGTCATCTCAGGTGGACACCAACAGCGACATGTAACTTAACACAAGTGTGTATTTTAATATTTATTATTTTTGTCTGTTTAGTCTGTAAACAAATAAAAAAATTAAAACATTAAAAAATATTGGACACGGGTCAGTTTTGAAAGAATACGTAAACGTGTCATCTAAAAAATCGTATTTTTTTTTTTTTATTATAATTTTTATCTTAATGATTGAAAAAATATTCTGATGTATATAAACTTTTTATATACAATACACACAGAGATTAAACCATGAGAGGACAAATCCACAGTTATCTATTTCAGTCTGGAAAATTAATCATCAGAAGGAGTGCTTTTAAAACTCGAGTTGTCCATTTTAAAACAGACTTTTTCACAAAAAAAATCTACAGTTACTGCAAAAACGGCACATTGTGTTCAGTCCACAGTAGGAGTTTATTTGACCCCCAGAAAGCTCCAGCCATATCAGCGGTAATCCATGGCTGCGTGAAAAGGGGGAAAGTTTGTGTGTGCGACTAGGCAGCAAATTAAAAGTCCATGCATTAGGACCACATTTTTCTAATCAGACGCTTTGAATGTGAATCCCTGGGTGAGGCAATTTAGCTTAACGAGAATGAGGGGCTCGCTGGGCCGAATGAGGGAGGAAGCAGTCGGGGTGTCACTTTTTGACCTTTAAGCTCATCTGATGAATTTCTGGTAATTAAGTCATTTGATTGCCTGAATTAATGATTTGGATAACTGCCCTTTAAAGGCTGTTTACTTCTCTGTAAATTGAGGTCTTTTCTGCATGTCTTGTTTTTTAATGTAACCTTTATAGAAATTACTACATGCACCAGTCATTTTCATGGTGCGCAAAAAAAAAAAAAGGCAGCTCTTAATTTTCATAGCAAGAGAAGCAAGGAGGTAGACAGAGAGAGAGAGAGAGCGAGAGAGAGGGAGAGAGAGTAGAGGACATTCTAAGCAATGTATGGATAAACCATTTCAGGCTACACTGACATAAACAGCATCATATAACTGCTTGCAGCCAGACGCTATTAAACTAAAAGCTCGGATAAATGCAGTTCAGAAAAAAACACCTGAAAGTTCAGTGCTGCGCTGCATAAAATCTATGTGGAAAATATCTTACAAAAGAGTTGGACAGAGGAAAAAAAAACATACATATAAAAGCTGTGTAATCCCATGTGACAATTAGTTATTTATCCAGCGTTATTATCAATCAGATATTTTTACTATAAATATTATAACATCTAAAACATAAAATATGATTTAAAATTGCAAAATATTTTACTAATTCCTAATAATCATGTTTGTGTTCATGATACACTCATGTCAGGATGGCCTGTGGGCCGTACGACACGCTTAACTCTACCTTTAACACCACAGGACTCTCCAGCGCAGTTGAGGAAGCCCTGCTCGGCTGCCAGATCCTCCACTCGGCGCTCCAGCTGCAGCACGGCGTTGGCCAGCTGGACCAGATCTCTCAGCTGCTCGCAAGTTAGACAGAAATTCCTGCTTGTTTGGGGAGCATCCTGAGGAGCTGCAGATGGACACAACACTGACATCACATAGAAAGTGTTCTATGTAGCACTACTAAATGTCCTTCATTTTTTTTTCTCTTTACGGGAACTAAAAACACTTTAAAACAAATACATTAACAGTACAACAATTCAATGTACTGTTTATGCAATATTTTAACCATCTTTACATACTTTCTATAGAATTGTTACTAAAATATTTGAACCCCTTTCAAATACTGTTGGTAAAAATTCCTTTACAGTATGCCTAAGAAGCCAGCAAAATTACTTAAGAAAATGTGAATCAATTAATGATTAATCAACCAAACATTCTTTTAACCAACTACCCAATCTACCAACCAAACCTTAATTCAAGCAAACAAGCAAGCAAAGAACCTACCAAACAAACGATTATCTAGCTATTCATCCAACTAAACAACCTACCCAATAGTTAATTAACCAAGCATAAAACAATCAACCCACCAAACAACCAAATAGTCAACCAAAATAGTCAACCAACCAAAACTTTAGCCATTTATCCAACCATCCAATCATCAAACCAAACCAACAGTCAATCAACCATCCAAGCAATTAACCAAATAGTCAATCAACCAACCACCCAAACATTCAACCATTCATCCAACCATCCAAGCAACCAAACGAATAATCAATCCTCCAACCACCCAAACGCCCAGCCATTTATCCAACCACTCGACCAACCAATTATTTAATCAACCAACCATCCTACCAACCAAATAGTCAACCAACCATCCAACCAAGCAAATAGTTAATCAAACAACCACCCAATCACCCATCCATTTATACAACCAAACAATTACTTAATCAAACTAGCCTTAAACAACCAATCCAACCAAATAATGAAACGTCCAACCAACCAAACACCCAGCCATTTATCCAACCATCTAACCAACCAAACAGTCAATCAGCAATTCAACCAACCAACTAGATAGTCAATCAACCATCTAACCAAGCAAAGACTCAATCAACCAACCACCCAGCTAACCAATTATTCAATCAACCAAGAATTCCACCCAACCCACCAGCCATACATCATACTATTCAACCAGCCAAACCACCAAAAATGCTGTTCAACCTAAACTACATTTGAATGATTATATCTTATTTTTAACAACCAAAATTAACATTAAATAAAATTAGCTTTATTTTTAAACCAGAGTAGATTAAAGGTTGCAGTATTTAAAAATAAATTGAACATTTTTTTCAAACAATATACAATTAATAAATGGTACAATCCAAGCAACAGAGGTTAGAGTTAATGGTATAGTATAAGTGCTAAGCAGTGGCTTTGGAAATCCTGGTACCGAAACTCACAATCTTCTGTTTACAAGCTTAGAGAATTAACCTTAAAACCCAACCTCCACCAACTCCACTGAACCGCAAACACTTATATTCATGGCTCCACACAGTTTCAACAATTTACTTGAAATGTTTTCATTCAAAAAGCTTGCTCATGAGAGGCACAAACTTTTCTCCACTCACCCGTACATGACCCCTGCCTCTAATATTGCTTTTTGCATCCCTGAGGCTGCCCATGCCATGACTCGGGGGATGTTCCGCATAAGGTCAGAAGAATAGGACTGTCGAGTACAGGCAGGCGTTTTACAGACAAACTCTCAAGCTTTGTGCTATTAAATGAGCTGCGCTAACGGAAAAGTCGTTGGGGATAAAGCCAGGCATTAACAGAAGTTAAAGTGGATTAGAAAGGCATTAATTGAAGTTGGGAAAAATTGTGAGGATGAAGTGTGGTAAAGAGGAGGGGGCAGGAAAAGTGAGGGAGGGCAGACTCAATAACTGAAACATGATTGCCTTTGGATTCTAATGTCATTTTGTCACATTGCTATAACAAATCTGACAATATGACAACATACTTATTCCCTTGTTCCCTTCGGTTTAATCAGACACGCTGGGATGAGTAATAAGAAAGCTATAAATATCTTTATTTATGTTTTTACCTCTCATTCGCTCTCTTTCTTGTCTGGGTGGATGGTTATTCTGATGCAAAAGTTGAACCCAAAAGCTATCTACATGTTTGTTTTTATATTTCTCTTTGTGTATGCATACATGTGTGTGTGTGTGTGTGTGTGTTATCATCTCAGCTCTCCAGAGCTGTATTAATGGGTTCCAAAGGGACTAGGAGAAGCCATGGAGCAGTGTATGGAAAAAGGCTGCATGAATGCATGGCGAGCTTCTCTAGCCCAACAGTACCATGAGCTGCGAAATGGACCACAACAATAACAACAGTGGCGCTCTGTCTGTTCCATTATCATACACACTGACACTCGAATTGCATTAACCACTGAATATGTGAGGTTTCTCCGGCTGCTTCATGCACTTCATGTCCCCGAGTGAATTCAACAAGATGTAAAGACAACTAGCTAAAACGCCAGAATGCAGTTTCTACCTTACTATCTTAATAAAGCACTTAATAAAGCACTGTGTGTAGTGCCAGGGTAGACACTAAGCAGTCATAGGTGTAAATAAGTTAGACATCATTTAAGAACTAGACTCTAACTGCATTAGTTGCATCGATATTTATTCAATTTATACAACTGACTCAGGATCCGAGTATCTCAAAGGTGGTCTTCTTGCGAGGTTCCAGGTCTCTTTTAGACATAATATTTTGTCCTAGGATACATATTAGCGGTAAAGCATTGCTAGCTCGTTTGCTCAAGACATGATGCATCAGCCGTATCTGCTTGTGTGCAGAGTCATTTTTAGAGCAGAGTCATTCAACGGTTAATATAAAGGTCAACACCATTTTTTTTCTTACCTTCTCTGTACTAATCCAGTTTAAATAAAAGCAAAACAACACATTTTCATTTATCTGTTTAAATCAACACACCACATTCACGTTCATTAATGCCCCACACCTGCACTACTCCTACAAATCTTTCACTCGCTGCACTGCACATAACCAGTGGATATGGACGGGTTGTGCGTAAAAATCCAGTTAAAGGATCTTCAAATAGTTTTAAGTGCAATAACGCATAATGCAGTATTTATCTGATAGATAACCACAGCTGGCAAAAAGAAAAACTAAAAATAAAGATGATGGCAAGACAAAAATTAAGGGTTTTCCAAGTCCCTTAGTGAATATGTTGGCCAAAAACTTTCTCCAGGGCATGAACACATTAAGCTAGATCACCAGAGACATTATCAGCAGAGGATACAAACTGTGGCTACATACAGTTTCTCCCCACAGACGTCGGTGCGTTGACTTATTTTCTACACTCTATATTAATGCACATAATTACTTTATTATACTGTTAAGTGAAATTATGCTAGTCGTAATAATATGAGGTCATTCTAGGATCTGCCTACTAGGCAGATTACATAGTGTTATGTATATACTGTGATGAACAGGTTCCGTTTCTTAACTAAGAAAATGAAATAAAAATAATAATACAGTAAGTAGTAATGATTTTAGAAAAACAATAAATGAGCACAAGACAAAATTTGTTGTTCAACAAACCAAACAACCAGCCATTCAAGCAACTATTAAACCGAGCAAGCAACCAATCAGCCAACTATCTGATTCAACTACTAGTCATTCAAACAACTGTTAAATTAATTAAGCAAACATCTACTAAGGCAACCGGACAACCAACCATCCCTTTGACCAAATATTCAACCAACCAACCAAACATTTGACAATGGAACCACACAACAACCAGCCATTAAAACCATTAATTTAATCAAATAATCAAACGTCGAATAAAGCAACCATAAAACCAAGCAGCCATTTGATTAAAAATTCAACCAACCATCTAAACTTCTAATAAAGCAACCATACAACCAATTAATCAGCTATTTATCCAAATTTTCAACCAAACAGCCAAACATTTGACAATGGAACCATAGAACCAACAAGTCATTAAACCATATATTCAATAAACCAACCAAACAGCTAATAAAGCAACCATACAACCAACCAGCCTTTCAACCATACAACCAACCAGCCTTTCAACCACCTATTCAACCAACCAAACAGCTAATAAAGCAACCATACAACCAACCAGCCTTTCAACCACCTATTCAACCAACCAAACAGCTAATAAAGCAACCATACAACCAACCAGCCTTTTCAACCAACCAGCCTTTCAACCACCTATTTAACCAACCAAACAGCTAATAAAGCAACCATACAACCAACCAGCCTTTCAACCACCTATTCAACCAACACCTAACCACCTTAACCAAACAACCATACAACAACCAGCTAAACCACCTATTCAACCAACCAACAGCAACCAAACCAAACAGCTAATAAAGCAACCATACAACCAACCAGCCTTTCAACCACATCAACCAACATCACTACCACCACCCAACAGCTAAGCTAAACAAACCCACCTATCAAACAGCAACCGTACAACCAACCAAACAGCTAATAAAGCAACCATACAACCAACCAGCCTTTCAACCACCTATTTAATTAACCAAACCGCCTATGCAACCATTTAATAAATCAAAACAAACAATCATGTTTAATAATCCACTAAGGCAACCGTACAACCTACAACCTACTAACTATTTATCCAATCAACAGTGCAACCAACCTCCAAACCATTTAAAGAATTAAACAATCAGTAAACCAACCATACTTAGCACTAGTTTGGACACAAACAGCTCTCCAAATTGCAGTTAAACTAACACTGTGCCAATAAATAATAAGAGAGACGGAGGGGTTCACAGTAAACCATGCGAAAATAAGCATCATAGTCTTCCAGAAAAAAACAAACAAGCAACTAATCACTCCTACATAATTACCCAAATGCTCACCAAAACACCAATACACACACTTACCAAACCCAACCACTCACTCAAACAACTAACTCACTTCCAACTAACACTGCACTAATAATCTGATGGAGAATAATCTGCATCTGTATATTTATAAAACCTGAATCTTTTCATTTGTGTTCTTTTATCCTGCATGTGCTTGGCTCGAGCTCCACCAGTCCTACCCTTGAGCTCAGGTCACCTGCCTTGTCGACACTAACTCACACTTAGGCCTGGCATTTCACCTTCATGTTTAATAGCCTGCTGTCATGCTGGCTTGTCTTGTTCTCATCCAGCTATAGCCTTGCTATTTATTGGCCCATCCATTAATGGCTTATTAAACTAGCACTCTCATTGTTAACTCTAAGTAGCTTGTGTGGGAAAAGATGGTCCAGGCACTGACGGCGTAATGGGGGTTATTACAACATGGTGATAGAGGGGAAGTGGCCATAGTGCTGAAAGCAGTCAGTCGTGTCATTTACAGTCAGGGAAGGGAAGACAAGCCAGTATCACGCCAGGGGTCAATAAAAGGGCATGGATCTAAGCTGAAGTCTAAAGAAAGCAGTGATATAAGTGGCAGGTGAAGATGGATTAGTGCATGGTGGAAAAGATATGCTGTAAAAATGGAATGTGAGGCCAAAAGGTACTAAGGAAACTGCTGGTTACAGGTTGTGATGCTAAAACAGTGAGGAACCTGGGAATAATTTCATTATTAGTTCTGTGGGTTTAAAATGGGATGTTCGAGTGGATAGAAAAAAAATCTAAAAACAATCTCTTAACTGTGGGTTAAAAGATTCTACAAATTAGAGAAGGAGAGCTAACAGCTATATGTTATTGTAAAGAGAGAGTAGGATAAGAGAGAGGGAGAGAGAGAGAGCGAGAGAGAGGGAGAGAGAGAGAGAGAGAGAGAGAGAGAGAGAGAGAGGGAGACATTGGCTCCTTAGAGAGGACAGTAAAGGGACTGGATGAAAGTATGGCTTTAAAAGTAGCACAAGAAAAGATGAAAAATGTGAAAGGGAAAAAAAGAGAAGGTGGAGGAAAGGAAATCCCTGAACATTTCTTATTGAGAGGTAGGAACTGTGGAAATCGAGAAAAGGAAGAGAGAGAGAGAAGAAAAAAGAGAGGAGCGAGGAAAGAGAGCAGAAAGAGAAGAAGAAGAAACAGGGCAGAGGAGAGAAGAGAGATAAGAAGATGTAGATAAGGAAAGAGAGAGAAAGATAGAAGAGAGTAGAAGAAAGAGGAGGAAGAAAAGAAAAACTAGAAGAATAGAAAATAGAGAAAGCATAGAGATGCGGACAGAAAAGAGAAGAAAGAAAGAGAAAAAAGGAGAAAGAGCGAGAAATGGAGAAGGAAAAGAGAAGAGAAGAGGAGTTAGAGAGGAAAAGGGGAAAAGAAGAAAAGAAGAGAACAAGAAAGAGAGAGAAGAGAGAAGAGGAAGAATAGAGAAAATAGAAGAATAGATAAGAAAGAGAGCAAGAGAGAGAGGAGAAAGACAGGAAACGAAAATTCTGAAGAGGTGTTTACAAAAACTGAAAGCGAGAAAAAGAAGAAGAGGAAGGGAAAAGAGAGAGGAGTGAGAGAGAGAGAGAGAGAGGAGAGAGAGAGGAGAGAGTAGGAGAGAGAGGGAGTAGAGAGAATAAGAGATATAGAGGAGATAGGGCAGAGAGAGAGAGAGGGAGAGAGAGAGAGAGAGAGGATAGAGAGAAGAGAGGGTTAGAGATACGAGAGGAGGTCAAGAGAGAGAGAGGGACACGGAGGAGAGAGGTAGAGAGAGGAGGAGAGTAAGACGAGGAGGTAGAGAGAGAGAGACAGCAAGAGAGAGAGAGAAGAGAGGATAGAGAGACGAGCGATGGAAAGAGAGAAGAAGAGAGAAAGAGAGAGAAGGGAATAGTGGGAGAGAGAGAGAGAGAGAAAGAAAGAAGGAGTAGAGAAATAGAAGGAGAGGGGGAGAGAGAGAGGAGCATAAGAGAGAGTGAGGAAAGACAGCGGAAAAGAAAGAGATGAAAAAGAGACAGAAAAAGACAGAGAGAGAGAGAGAGAGAGAAGAGAGAGAGAGAGAGAGAGAGAGAGGAAGAGAGATAGAGAGAGAGAGAGAGAGAGGAGAGAGAGAGAGAGAGAGAGAGAGAGAGGAGAGAGAGGAGAGAGAGAGAGAGAGAGAGAGAGGAGAGAGAGGAGAGGAACGAAAAAGAGAGAGAGATAGAGAGAGGAGAGAATGAGAGAGAGAGAGAGAGAGGAGAGAGAGAGAGAGAGAGAGAGAGAGAGAAGAGAGAGAGAGAGAGAGAGAGAGAGAGAGAGACAGAGAGAGGAGAGAGAAGAGAGAGAGAGAGAGAGAGAGAGAGAGAGAGAGAGAGAGAGAGAGGAGAGAGAGAGAGAGAGAGAGAGAATGGTATGGCTTTAAAAATAGCACAAGAAAAGATGGGGAATGTGAAAGGGGGGAAAAGAGAAGAGAAAGGTGGAGGAAAGGAAATCCCTGAACAGTTGTTATTGATTCGGGTGTTTACGGCCGGATAGTTTAGTGCCGCTTACAAAACTGAACAGATGCAGTCAGTGAGCAAAAAGGTAAACAATTGCTGTGTGGCTGCCTGCCAAATCCCCGACCTGCTGTATTAAACTGACGCTGAAGTGCTTTTCCCCTTTGGGTTGCACTTACTGCCACTTCATCTCCACACACTCAGTCTGCTGTTCTCTCCTTTCAGTCACTATCACAGAAACACACACACACACACACACACACCTGCACACACAGATTGTGTTGTCTGGCTACACCATGTTCTGCTTAGACCCATGGGATTCTGCTCTACCTGGTTGGCCCATTAGAGTGGTGAATTGCATACGTCTGACACGGGAACTAAATGTAATTATTAAAAGCCTTTCACCAAATGATGTCCCGTCTTTTGGGAAACAGGCAATCATGCAATAATTTAGCCAGTGATTTTATTTCCTTTCCTCCTCTGATACCCAGTCAATCTCGGTGTCTGGATCCGTCCCACAGCGGTGAGCGGTGCGCTGGTCTTTAATCAGAGCTGCTGGTGAAAACAAATGGTATTTGTGACATTTGCTTTTAGATTAAATTTACAAAAGCAATGTGATGATATTGAAAAACTACTGCATGAACATGTGGATGGCCGGTTATTCGTTTATTCTGTGAAGCACTGACGGAGATATTTATGTAATAAGACTCGGTGAGTGACGTGATAATTAGTGATAATTACATTTTTTTTATTATAAAAAGTGGCTATCATTATGTCATTTTATAAATAGTGTCCATCAAAGTGGTCAAAGGTCAAAAGGTCATGGGGTCAAATCACATCACCAGCAATCTGCCAGTACTCGGCTTTTGATTAGGGCCCTTAACTCCGTTTAACTGCTCGGTATAAATGAGGTAAATGTAAAGGACGTGTGTTTAAATATAAGAATCTGCCGAACGCTGTAAATGTAATTAAAACAGTTAGTTTTATTTTAACTAGTATAAATGCACTGGGACCGTTCACACTGTGTGACACTCCAATTGTCCGGGTTCAATTCCACTTTCTAGTTCACTATAGAGTGTTAGCAAAAACCACAAACATGAATATTTATAAAAAAAAACTTGAACGTATATCATTTTTTTAGGTATATCAATTTGACCGTATAAGATAAAGGTTCAGTTATGAACTAGGACATTACAAAAGACACTACAGAACAATAAAATAAAAAAATCCCTAATTTTCTAGTCACACACAATTGACAGCAGGTTTTCTCTTAAAATGTAGTAACAGAAAATCTCAAAAAAGAGTTTGCTCTAATGGTGTCCACTGCAGTATCCGTACTGCAATCATTTTAAAGAAAAGTCTAAGCTCCGCCCACTTAGAATCACCTTTCACATCACCTTTTTTTTCTAAATTTCTGTAGTAAAAACGTTCTAATCACAACCATTAAAAAATAACCCCAAAAAATAAATTTTGAGATGTTCGAATTCATAAAATTTATAAAGCTTTATAATAAATTTGATACTAAAAATAGAATCTAAGTCTGCTCTAAAGCGAAGCTCTGTAAAACTCTTGTACACTTTGCGCGCGCGTGCGCGCACACACACACACACACACACACACACACACACACACACACACACACACACACACACACACACACACTGAAATAAAGGATTTCATTGTAACATCGTTCAAAGAATCCGGAGCTTTTTTTGCAAAAGTAAATGTGAATTTTTGGAAATCAATTTTATGTCAAACATCGATTATTATATCTATGGAAAGAGTGTGTGTGTGTGTGTGTGTGTGTGTTTTAATTATGGGAATTTGCAATCTTTACATTAGAGTTACTTCTCAGGATTGTTAGATTGTTCTTTATATACAAATCTGCGTGTTTATGGCTCAAGTGAGACCACAATTCTAATAAAAATGATCTAAGGTAATGTATACAGTTAATAAATGTGTTATAACATGTCTGTGGGTACGCTGGTCCTTTGCTTGAGGAGAGCCATGTGAAGACAGACAGACAGACAGACAGTGAAGCAGAAAGAGTTCAGATTGATCAGAAAGGGAGGCACACATTTACGTTAGGGGTATAATAACTACTAGTGTTCATGTTTAAGCCCAACATCACATAACAAAGGAAAGGAGAAAAAAAAAAAAAGAACGAACGCTGACAAGTTTATCATCCAGTCGGATCAACGGCGGAATTCTCGGCTGACTCTGACTGACAGGACAACAAAGCCTGCTCAGCATGTCGGAGGCAAAAATTCACGCAGATGCAGATGTTAACAGTGGCATCAGGGGAATCTAGCGGCTTTTATATCAAAGCTGATTTTGCCTTTTCCCATCCTGCCCCTTTAGCACAGAAACACGGCTCCAGTGGCATGGAAAACAGACAGCGAATGTACAAACACACTCGCTTTGAACGCTGCGGGTTCGGCTTGTGCCCTATGGGCAGCGCTGTTGTTTTGTTGCTGATGTTGTTAAGGTCAAAAGGACTCGTTTTAGGGCCCTGAGCTTCAAGTGGACCTTTTACACACGCCTCAGAGGCTGAGGTCGAATTATTTGTCGACTCTGAAACACAGGATGAGCTGAAAAGAGAAATGGAATAAAAGATGACACCTTATGCTGTTACAGAGAAAAAAAAATCACTGGCAGGTTAATAGATATTTACAGGAAGTCTTGATTAATATATTATCTTTGTAATAGAAATCTATTCGACTCATGCTGTTCTACGCCGCTGGTACTAAGTTTGAGTACGTACTTCACAATTGTTATAATATGCTATATATAGTATAATTACGGGAGGTGAAATAAAATTTGGACATTCATCATGTCCACACTGTCATGTGTCAGCACAGCAGTGTGAAACGTTTACGTTTGATAAATGTTCAACTTGAATGATGTTTAATACTTGGGAAAGACAATGTTTCCTCCTGAAGAACTTAAAGCAACTTCGAGTACGTGAAACGTTCCTTGTCTGTACATTCCACTATTTTCGAATATGAAGAATCGTCTCTTAAAGTGTCCATCGTAGTGCATGTTGTAGACTCTGGGTGGAAGTACTAGGTCATGTAAGAACTTGCTGGAAAAAAAAAATGCTGGTAAGTGAATATTTTTTAGCTGCTATAACATCAGTAACAACAGGAAGTAATTTGCCTAATAGATGTTTCACAAGATTAACTGTAACTACGAAATTTAATAAATGTATAATTAATGAATGAATGAATGAATTACAATATGACTGTCAGATTAACTGTTATAGCAGTTAAGAGAAATAATTCACCTTAGTAAAGCAGTTATGGCAATTTAATTGACTTTGAAGTGGTTTAGGTTGGTATTATTGCCCCAACATGCATCCATTGTCTATACCTGATTAATCCTAATCAGGGTTACAGGGATCTGCTGGAAATTATCCCAGCTGTCATTGCGTGAAAGGCAGGGGTCACCCTGGACAGGTAACCAGTCCATCGCAGGGCCACATACAGACTCACACACTCACACTAACACACACACTTACACTCATTCCTATGGACAATTCAGAATCACCAGTCAATCTAAAATACATGTTTTTGGACTGTGCGAGGAAACCAGAGAACCCGGAGAAAACCCACACAAGGAGAACATACAAACTTCGGGATACGACCCTGGAACCCTCTTGCTGTAAGGCAACAGTGCTAACCACCAAGCCACTGTAATGCCATGCTGCTTACATTTATCTCATTCACACAACTGAGCAATTAGGGTTTAGGGGCCCTGCTTTGGGGCCCAAAGGTGGCAGCTTGGTGCTGGAAATTGAACCCACAATCCTCGGTTTGGTAGTCCAACACCTTAACCATGAGCCACCACTTCCCCTAATCCATCAATCATGTATTACAGTTGATGAATGTTGTTAGACTAAAACTGACATATTGACATTTCCAGCATTTGGCAGCCACTCTTAACAAGACCGACTTACATTTATCTCTATTTTATATCCAGCTTTGCGGTTAAGAGCCTTGCTCACAGGCCCAGCAGTGGCAGGAGGGTTTTTTCTGGGATTTGAACCCACTATCTTCAGCTCAGCAGCTCCTAGTCAGAAACTTAAAAGCTTTTATTTATTGTCATTTCAACCAGACGCAGCACACAGTGAAATAGAACAACGTTTCTCCAGGGCCGTGGTGCTACATAAAACAACACAGAACTACACAAAAACTACAAAGATCTACATTAAACAAAGAACAACACAGAGCTCAGGACCAGACAATAAATTGTCCTAGCAACATAACGCATGTCTGGAACTTGGTACAGACAGTGCAAGACAAATAGTGCAAAAATAAACAAACTATACTCCAGACAGTAAAAAAAGACAATACAAAGCACACGAGACACTACAGTATATTGGGTGAGTGTGTGTTTGTGTTTGTGTGTCAGTTGAGGAAGTTCAGTTCAGTTCTGGATGTGGAGGAGCCTCGTTGCTTAAGAAAATAAACTGTTACACATTCGGGTTATGAGGGCCTGAATGCTATGCTACCTTTTTTCTGGATGGCAGCAGTATGAAAAGTGTGTGTGAGGGGTGTGTGGGGTCGTCCACAATGCTGCTGGCTTTTTAAGGATGCAGTGTGTAGTGTAAATGTCTCTTATAGAAGAGAAGAGGGACTATGATGATGTTCTTGGCTGTCCTCACTGTCCGCTGCAGGGTCTTGTGATCCAAAATTCCAAACAAATCCAAAACGGGACAGTTTTCAATCCAGGCAGTAACGCAGCTGCTCAGGGTGCTCTCGATAGTCCCTCTGTAGAACATGGTCAGGATGGGGGGTGGAAGATGGGCTTTCCTCAGTATTCGCAGGACGTAGAGACTCCGCTGGGCTTTTTTGCTGAAATAGCTGGTGTTAAGTGACCGGATGAGGTTCTCCGTCAGATGGACACCCAGGAATTTGGTTCTCTTGACGATCTCCACAAAGGATCTGCAAATGTTCAACAGAGAATGGTTGCTTTGTGCCCATCCAAAATCAAGAAACAGGTTGTTGGTTGTACACCAGACGTTCTTGCTGATGAGACCCACCACGGACGTGTCATCTTTGTACCTAACAATGTGGTTTGAGCTGTACGTTGCTACACACTAATGAGTCAGCAAAGTGAACAGCAGTGGACTGAGCACACAACCCTGCGGGGCCCCAGTGCTCAGTGCGCAGGCTCAGATTCTCGATCAGGTGCTTAGGGAGGATTGTGTTGAATTCTGAAGTGAAGTCTATAAACAGCATTCATACCTAAGTGTCCAAATGTGTGAGGGCCAGATGAAGAGTTGCGGCAATGGCTTCGCGCTTGGAGCAGTTGAAGGCTCCAGTAAAGGTGGCAGCAGGGTCTTGATGTGCCTCATAACGAGCCTCTCGAAGCATGCTGCACATCAAGACCCTGCTACCGATTCACTGGAATCCTACACATTTTGGGAACAAGATCTACAAAACACAGGCAAGTTCACTAGACACTGTCTAAAGTTTGTTTTTCTTTTTTGTGTACCTGCTTGTTACTTATAACAAGTTTACTTTTTTGCCGGATCTTAATGAGATCGTGAATATATTTATTTATAAGACACTTGGTCCTTGCATTGCCTAAAGCGCAGTCCACCTGGACCTCAGCAGGGGTTGCCAGCTTTCCTGTGGTCTGCTGCTTCAACCTCGCCATAGTGTGAAAAAGTGACAGTGAGGAAACTGGTGAAAGTTTCCACCCTAATTGTCCAGAAATCATTTTAAAATTATTTCTCTTGCGGATTTTATTCCAATCCTATAAATAAGAAAATCCTGGAAATGCCTTCTAAACTCAATAGTAAAATCCAGACATGTCTACTGATCTCCTTATACAACTATTCACCATTAGCCAACACTCTATACCAAACAACTAGATCTCAGTAGCATGATTTAATAAAATAAAGGGTTCTCATTTCTTAAAAAAAATATTTGAAAAGCTCTCCTATTTTTTTTGGTACTCTAAGACACATTGTGACATCCCACTTCTCATTAAAACCTCAAACGTCCTGCCTTAGAGGATAGAAGTAATCAATAACCTGGACAGTAAACAATTCAGAGCGTAAAAGGAAAAAAACAATCTAAGGCCTATAATTGCATGAGTGCGTGCGCCATCACAGTGCGCTCAGCATCCTGTATAAACGTGGAAAGTGAGACTGATCCAATTTACTGAAGTGTAACTTTATTAAATATTAAACAACGCTGTACGAGGGCCTGTACGAGACTGCAGCAACATACGCAATGTATACCAGTGTGAGGGGTTATTAGAGAGAAACGGTTGTCGTGTGCTTTCAGGCTGACATGATAAGAGGCTTGGGATACTAATGAAATTCAGTCAAAACAAACGGAACGTGGATTATATGTGCTGGAGGTAAAAATATGAGCTGGAAATACAATCTCAGTCATACCTAAACAAACAACATGAAGAGCAATAAGCCTTAAAGCCTTAGTGCTAGACTAGAAAATACTAGAGAGAAAAAACAAGTGACCTTCTACAAAATAGTTCACAAACAAAATTTCAATTCTTTATTTAATTGTAAATGTAAAATGTAAATGTCTCCATTAGTCGAATCGACTCTACAGCACAGTCAAATTAGTTTCTTCGCATATCCCAGCTTAGAAGGTTGGGGTCAGAGCGCAAGGTCAGCTATGATGCAGCAGCCCTGGAGCAGGGGAGTTTAAGGGTCTTGCTAAGGGCCCCAACAGTGGCTGACTGGCAGTGATGGGGCTTGAACCCCTGTCTTTCTGGTCCTCCAATTAACAACTCAGCGCCTTAACCATTTTAGCCCCAGCTGCCCCAGTGGTGGCTCACATTACTCAATAATTAACAGGGTAATTACTCACCATGATATTGTTTTAAACCCGTAAGACCTTCTTTTATCTTCGGAACACATTGTAAGATATGTTTTTATTAAATCTGGTAGCTCTCTTACCCTCCCATAAACAGCAAGGCAGCTACCATGTTCAAGGGCCAGAAAAGTACCAAGTTGATTAACAAAGTAGGCCATGTGACATCGGTGGTTTAACTGTAATGTAAAAAGCCACAACAATGATGGCATTAAACACATACTGTTGTAAGCACAGTAGACGTGAAGGACTAGAGAAGAAAATGTAGAACAAAGTTGTTTTTCTTGCTACGACAATGCAAAAACATATTCTCGTAGCTTCGTAATATTACAGCTGACCCACTGATGTCACCTGGACTACTTTGTCGATCATTTTGGTACTTTTCTGGGGTTTGAACGTGGTAGTTACCTTTCTGTTTATGGAAGACAGACAGCCCTGAAATTGATCAAAACATAGCTTAAATCGTGTTCAGAAGATAAAAGAAGATCTTACGGAGATGGAACAACACCAGGGGGAGTCATTTATGTAAGAATTTATATTTTTGGGTAAACTATCTCTTTAAAGTGTTGGACAGCTGATCAGAAAAGTAGGTTTAATTTCCAGCACCACCAAGCTGCCACTGCTGGGCCCCTGAGTGAGGCCCTTTACCCTCAATTGCTCAGTTGGATTTATGGTATCTGCCAAATGCAAGAAATGTTGATGGTCAATAATTATATGAGTGTTTTTTACAATGCATGTGTTGATACCTTTTATTCCAAAAAAGACCTCTGCATTTTACCTGCAGGATTATACATACACATCTACACACATACACACACACCCATGAACACACTCACTTACTCACCCACCCACCCACCCACACACAAATCACTGGTGCCCCTCCTGCCCCCATTTATGTCTCCTGCAAATGCACTGAGGTGTGATGGTATGGCTTTAAAGTGCCCCATTGTTCCAGTCCAGTCGAGCTATGCATCAGCCTCTGCGGTCCAGTCTTCACCCCATTACTTCCAGGAAGAAGTAAAGAAAAAGGGGGTGAAAGGACATAAAGAATGAGGGACGACCAGCAAAGTGATGGAGAAAAGATGAACACAAAGGTCTCTGCCGTCCACATCTGACGAAAAGAAGGATGGAACAACATCCGTCTCTCCTTTTCAGATGCAGGGGGTTAAAAGAAGCTGCCATCTCGGCGCATGAAAAGCTGTTAAATGCTTCAGTGCCTTGACAGCATGGCATGCCAGGAAGTACGCAGTTTCCCCCTGGGGACCCTTGCCGAGCCGCTGCTTCATTCCCGGCTACGCTCCTGCCCGCAAAATGTGCTGAATGAATAAAAGCTTAATAATAACACCTTTGCACACACAAACTGCAAAGTTCAAAAGGTTTTAAGAGCTAAGAAAATAGAGAGAACATTTTAAAGCACTTTTAGGAGCGATTTCTCAATAACGGTGAATGGGTTTGCTTGATTAGCATCAGGGTTAGGCTACTACTTAATGCAGAAGGTGAATTATGTGGCTTTAAAAGAACCCTGCAAATAGTGTGATCACCAGTCAGCAAGTAGGTAAATGACTGTGAACAGTTCTCATTAAAATTCTCTAATAGTACAATAACAATCGTAGTCATTAAACAGTGCCTGAAGGCAGGTGTCATAATCTAGCGTTTACATTCAGTGTACAGTCACAAATGGCTACAGCCGAGGAAAGTGGCATAGTCGTGCGCATGCATTACATGCTCGCTGCGTCCACATTAGTAGCTACTCCGCCTCTGGTGATTTATTTTAAGAATTGTTGGGCTGACGGTAGAACCTGAAGTGATCGACCATTAAATGGTCCCAGGGATGTGGTAAAAGGGAATGGAATAAAATCAAGAAAATGTTCTGGGGAGATAATATCTTTAAGATTCCTGAGCCTAAAAGATTTAAGGCTTTAAAGGAACAGGATGTTGTTGTTTTGTTAGAGAATTTAAGGCACTTCCTGCTTAAAATAATCTAATCTAATTCGCTGAATTACGCCGAGTTTACTTAGCTGTGGTGGGGATAATTTCTCAGCCAGAAAAAAATAACATTTTAAAAGGCATACTGTATAAGGGTAAAAAAGGCAACAAAAGTCACACAAACCATAATAATTAAACCAAACAAAGCGGCCCTCAGTTTGGCTGCATTTACACCGCGTGTATCATGTGACCCAATTCCGATTTTCCAATTTCCTCTAATGTGGTACAGATGGGAAACAACCCACGATCAGGTAAGCAAGAACAAAGCACATGGATTCTGATATTTTCAGATTGGATTCAGGTCTCATTCATATGGGATAATAAATAGGATATGAATCGGATTCATTCATTAGTGTCGGTCATTAAATAAACAACTACACCAACATCAATATATATTGCGCATACTGTATATTTTGATATTTAGTATTTTTGTTCAATTAAAGCCTGTTTTGTCTGTAAACAAATAAAAAAATGAACCCCCCATTATATATATATATAAAACTTCAGTGCCATCAGTGCTACATTCGAGGCTGCAACCATGACTCTCTTTTTTTTTTTTTCTCTGCCGAAGGGAGCGTGTTTTGACAACCTTTAATATGATACAGAAGACAAAATAGTTCCTTTTCCGGTCAGTACAATAGTGTATAGTGTAAATGCAGATATCGGATATGGATCAGTTTTAAACGATGATGTAACCGGGTCATTAAAATTATCGGATAAAGTCACAGAATCGTAATTGGGCATCAAGCCCTGCAGTGTAAATGCAGTCTTTCTGTCTGGTCTGGTTCGTAGTTCCAGTTAAGCAACCAGCCTGGATTTATATTGGAAAAATATATTAGGCCGGTAACCAGTCCTCACACACGATCGAGTAAAATAGCTTACGGTTGAGGTAAACACAGAGACCATGCTGACAGTGCTGGTGTGTTCTACCTCGGTGACTATTAAGACCATAAAACTGTTCCTGTTTAAGTCACATTCAAGTTGGGTTCAAGTCTGAATCCAAAAAAAAAACAATTAGCGTTAAAAATTTACCGATGCAAACTCGGTGTCTCAAACTCCTAATAAACAAACGGTTCTCTAAAAACATGGCACATTGATAGAACCTAAATACAAGAGCTTTATCAATTTTATGCCATGATTCTCATCACACACCTTTATACATCCAATACCCCCCCTACAGAGAAGCAAAAACCACACTGACCTACTGTTGCCTTCTTGCATGAGCTTCTCATCCCCTTTCCTCCTTGTGTACTGTTGTCCTTCATCAGTACCTCCATCTCCTTCTCCATGAGCAAGCCCAGCTCCTGAGCCAGTGTCTTCAGGTAGGCCTGGTTCACAAAGCTTAGAATGCAATGTGATTCAACTATGCTATTCAAGATGTGAATGTCCTCACCCAACATGGCACAGAAGGCTGGACTGACAGCCTGGAAATCCACAGCCATCTTTTTAAAGCCGCTTTGTCCATCTGGACAGCATAGCTGTTTTTTCCTGAGAAGGTCCAGAACCATTTTGCTCCGAAGAGCCTGGTATTTTTCCAGAACTTCTGGTTTGGTGTACAGAAAGCAGAGCTGCTGTACAAAGAACACTTTTATTCTTGGGACTCCAGAGCTGTCCGAAGATAACTTGTCCAGTAGGGGACGCTGCAACAAGAGCCGGATGTCATCCCAGGTTTCTTGGATGTCCTGAGTGATGTCATCATGTACAGAGCACAAGGGAGCCATTGAGGTCTGACTCTGCTCAGATGAAGAGGCAGAGGTGGGGAAGGCCACCCCACATTGAGAGGAGATATTTATGAGTAGCTGGAGAACCGACTCTGTGTAAGCCTCCTCCGTCCTCAGAAAGTGTTGCTATTAAGGAAATAATGACATTTTATAGATGATAAATAGGGAAATGTAAAAATGTGTCAAAAATAAATAAAAGACATAAAAATAGAGGTAACTGACTGACATGCATGTGGTAGCGCCCCTGAGAAAGACCCTTAACCCATAACTGTTCAGTTGTATAAATGAGATGAACGTACAATAAGGTGCTCTGGATAAAAGTGTCTGCTAAAATGCTAGAATTTAAATGTAAATAAATGTCTTACTGACTGACTTTATAAATGTCTAACTGACTTAATACAATACTTACTGACTGACTGAGAGACTGACTGACTGACTGATTTAATGAATGGCTCACTGACTCAATAAATGAATAGATAAGTCACTGACTGACTGACTGACTAAATTAATAACTGACTGATTTAACGAATGACTTATTGACTAACTGACTTGATAAATGACTCTTTGACTGACCGACTGACTGATTGACTAACTTAATGAATGTTTGACTGCCTTGCTGTCCCACTGACTGACTGACTGACTGACTGACCGACTGAGTGAGAGACTGACTGAGTGACTGACTGAGAGACTGACTGACTGACTAACTGCATGACTGACCTACTGCCTGTCTGTTTTACAGACGCATTGGTTGACTCAATGAATATTTGACTCAATGACTGGCTCACAGACTGACTGCCTCACTGAGTCACTGACTGACTGACTCCCTGACTGGATTATTGACTGAAGAAATGATCCACTGACTAACTGACTGCAGAATTTGCGCTGGATGTCTGCACATTAGATAGCGACACGCGTGGAAAACATCTATATCAACCCACCAATAAACTTTTACTCCCAACTGCCTGACTTTTTCTCCTGTGACTCAGTATTCAGATGTCGCATCGTAACTGTATTTATTGTCCAGCAGGACGTTGGTTTTATATAATCGATGTTTGTTAGGAAACCATTATTGTTTAATAAAACATCGAGCATTTTGGAATGTTATCTTAACTAATATTATAATATCACATGGATTCTTTTTTGATGAAGCTTTTATATGATAGTATAACATGGTGTACGTGATGCATTACCAGTGTTTTGAGGAAGTCCAGAAGCTCCTGGTGCCCAGTGGAGGCGGGTTTCAGCAACCGAAGATTACTCGGACTGAACCTTTTAAGACATTCTGTAGGACTGGGGAGCTTCTCACTAGCCCAGGTCTCTCCAATCCTCGTCTGCAGTTCGCACAGGTTTTGCTCAATACTACACACACACACACACACACACACACACAAAATATACAATTATATTTCAGGGTTGGCATGTTGGTCCCCAGCTGTTTAACCCACAGTCATGATCAAAACACATCAGCCCTAATAAACATGGACATCAATATATTTGCAATATGTGTGTGTGTGTGTGTGTGTTTGGAAGTATGATGCAAATCGTACGTTTCGTTTATCATCCCATCCCAATCCGAACTACACCATAACCACTCATAAGCACTTCTGTCTCTTCTGTATATGATAAATTAGACATGACATTTTCCTCAAATCTGTCTGTCTCTCTCACATCACGTCCACCCACCCACACACATACACACACACACACACTCACACACACTTACACTTCATTACAATGCATCATGTGTCTGTAGGAGAGAGCATCCTCCCAGCACCACCTGACTTGAGGCCTATAAACACTCAGCTGTAAACACTAAGTGATACAAAAGGCCAGATGCCTTACAATGGCAAGACATTAAATACTATTTCAAAGTGGCACATTTTTATTTCGCAAGAAAACACAGCAAACATAAAGTGCTGTTAATTTTAACGACGTGCACCCACATTAAACTCGGGGAACGACGTGCATGTGTTGCATAGCTGGGTCCGTTCCTTGCTTCAATTTTGCTTTGAGGCAGCCGTGCCAACAGGAACCCAGTAAATGTGGCTCATTTTGCTGTAAAGAGGAAATATGTATGAGGACGGGACATGACGTGGAGGACAGACTGTGCTGGAACAGTGATTCTTCCTGTTCTGGCCTTTAATGTTGGCCTGAAGCTTGCAGTAAAATCATTTCAACTAACAGCCAACATAAACCGCCTGTTTCAGCGACTGACGAAGCTGCCTGAAAAATTTACACGCACAGCCAAGCATTTTTTTTTTGCACCTGATAATATGACTTTTATGCTATTTACTGATTGTCGTTTGCTACATTATCTATCAATTTTGTGACTTCCTACAAGATTAAGACAATTTGTTTCAACTATTATATGACAAACTTCTTATTTAAACCTATTTAATCGCTTATTCGGACGTCGTTTATCTAAAACTTAAAGCACGGCACATGGACTAAGTCACTTTACTGTTTCTCATAAACCAGAATTTGCGCTTGGTTCCACCGGAGGACTTTTACTCCAACAGCCGGGCGGAAATGAGGATCCATCTGTGCCACCATCCAGTGCTACTGCTCCATAAACTCTCCCAGCTCCTATTCAAAAACATCCTCAAACATCACCGTAGCTGTCTATTTGAGACACACACTCACACACATACACACATTCCTGCATAAGCAAGTTTGGAGTGTGATATGCAGATGGCTCGGGGCCAGTACACACTCAGTGCCCCGTCTCGTTCTGGGCACCCAGGAGGGTTGGTATCACTCTGAGGGCACAGCTCTACAGTGACACCACACAGGTACCTGGAGGACTCAATTAGAAGCAGTTGATGGGGTATGGGAGAGGTTATAACAGAGGAATGAATACAGATGAGCGTTTAACATGCAGTTATAGAAGTTATGCTCAGATAAGAGGGTATGAAATTTAATGAAGTTCTAAAAAAGAAGTTTAAAAAGAAGTTCAAACATCTGGAATATCACGTATATATTTAAATGGGTAACTCATTATTACGTTAACTTAGACAACCTGTAATATCAATTCACTAGCGATGATTCGTTCTGAATGAATCCTCAATATGATTCAGGAAGAACGAATCGTCATGCACGACATCCTATATTCTGTACGGGAATCATGATTAGTTCATGTCCAGAGTCGTTTGTTCATCACATGACAGCATTATAGGCTGGTAGCTCAGTGGTTAGGGTTTTGGATTGCTAATTGGAAGATCGGGATTCGATTCCCAGCACCACCACATTACCACTGCTGGGTCCGGCCCCAACAGAGATAAATGTAGGTCGCTCTGTATAAGGGCGTATGCCAAATGCCGTAAATGTATAATTATGGTGGAAGTGGTAGCGCAGTGGTAAAGGTGTTGGACTGGTAACTGTTCAATTCTCAGTACCTGAGTAAGTTATCACTGCTGGGCCCCTGCGCAAGGCCCTTAACTACAATTGCTCGGTTGTATAAAAGAGATAAATATAAGTCACTCTGTATAAGGGTGTCTACGAAATGCAGCAAACTGGTTTAAAAATGGAATAAGTAGAAATTATAGATATTTGTGTAAAAATTTAATGAGTAAAAGAAAAAAACTGTCAGAAAAATAAATAGTGTACTATTACTACTATTAGTACTAAATAAAGTACTGATACTCAAAAAATCTAGTTAAGTACAAAAACAAAGTATTTGTACTTTGTTACTTTTCCATCTATGGCATAATGTAAAGAATAACACAGGACAGATTGTGCTGTTGTACGGAAATGACAGACGGGACGGTGGTGTGATTCGCCTCATGTGGAACATCCACGGCTGATTCTCGCTGTACATTAATGTAGTGATAAACTCCTGGATAATGAAGACTTTGTCGTGCTCTGGGAGGCTATGAAGCACTAAGACTGTTAAAAAGCACAGCCCCCTGAGACTCCTTCCACGGACGTTAAATAAACGTTTCCCAACAGCAAACTTCAGCATGGGGATGATTTTATGTTGTGTTGATGGTAAACATTTATTATTAGTCTTACATAACGTAAAACCATAAAAACTCCCTATGTATGAGCTCTTAACGTAAAAGACCTTAATGTCATCTAGGAACGAATAGATTGTCATGTTACAGCTGCAACTACTGTCCAAATTGTTCTATTATTGTACAATAATAATATCTGAATTTTGACCAATCAGATTTGAAAATGTAAATAGAAGTATTGTATATCATATATAGACTGTCTCGCTTGGACCAAATAAGGGAACTACTATAGCTAGAAAGTATTCTATATGGAAGAAAGTATTAGGACACCTGACAATTACATCTGTATGTCTGTATGATTTCAGCTTTAGTCCCACTCTTAGGTGTTCCAGTTCATCTTACAAGGGTTCATTGTTAAGGGTCGAGTCACAGTCATGTTTCCATGCAGGACATGAAAGTTCTTCCACTTTAATGATAACACAAGCTGTCTTTATAGAGCCTGGATATTTGTGCACAGAGGCATTGTCATGCTGCGACAGTGTCTTTTAGATATATAAAATTACAACACACAGGAGACAGTCTAGACGGCAACATTTCTGTAAAGACACACAAATGGGTGTACTGGTAAGCAGTCCACAAACACTTGGCCACACGGGGACCACTAGCAATTTTGGGCCCTATAAAAGAATAAGAGGTTGGGGCTCCTTATAGTACCCTAACAGTCTACTACTACTAACAAAGCAGATGGGCCCTGATGTCCTATTTACCCTTCCTCATCCAACCCCCCACCCCACCCGTTGGCACCCCAACTAGTGCCCACTAGTGTCTATATTGTGCCTGAAAATTTACTGCATTGAATCTGGTGTTTTTAAAGGCTCCATTGTGTCAATGTGTGTTAAAACTTCATTTTAACTAACTGAATTATTTTAATAATTTTTAACAAAAAATCCACTTTAATCTGGACATCATAAAAGCTTATTTATTTCTGGACTTAAAACACCCAAATGAAAAAAAAAAGAATTTCGAACAATTACTCCAATTCCCTTTCCTCTTCTATCAGACACACTATAGTCGGATTTTCAGTTTGATTAAGTGCGTGCGGGACGCCTGAGCTTCCGTGTCACCCCAGTTTGTGACCTCTACAGAAGAAAGCTAACAACTCCTGGATCAATCACCTGCCCCAGAGGATTAACGCTGTTATTTTTTTTTACACTGAGAACCCGAGAAAGAAAGAGGCTCAGAAAAACAAGCAAACAAGGAAGCAGGACAATACCTTTACAGACACACGTAATAAAATACCTGATGGAGCCAGATTCAGAATCAGAAGCCGACAAAAGAAGAGGAAGTCGAGAAGAAGTCTAGAGTTAAAGGAAAAAAGATGAGGAGAGGCATTTCTTTTAAGCCCCGTCCTATACTTGATTTTTGTTTTCTGTCCACATGTCAATCATGTTTCCTGAGACTGTAATGGTCTTTTTTTGCTCAGAGTGAAGCAGACATGACTAGCAGGTAAGGATAAAAGAAAGAGTGAGAGAGAGAGAGCGAAGCAATGGTAGTCTTTCATTAGGCATGATGGCATGTTTCACAGCTCCCTGCCTTACAGAAACCCAATCCTCTGAATTAGTCAGCGCTTTGACATTATCTTAAGTTCCTTGTCAAAATTAATTTAGTGTGGGTGGGCCGCGGGTCTGTCGTGCTCCAGGAAGCAGAGCGAAAGAGGAGGTGGGGAGGTGGATGGGGTAAGAGAAAGGAAAAGATCCTTTTCAAATAAGCCCCAGCTTCAGTGAGCACCTAGCCATGTGGCCAGGAAACAAATAGCCTATCTAAGAGCTATCAAAGAGGCCTTCTTTCTCCTCGAGTCAAGCAGAAACGTGTAAGAGGATCCCGTCCACTCCAGATCTGGCGTACTTAGTATCGTCCAGCGCCAGGCATCGTTGCTTATTTGTCAGGATATAACACCACACACACACACACACACACACACACACACACACACACTTGTACGAGATTGTGAGAGACGTCACGATGCTGCAGGTATCTATTGGAAGTCGCTTCCCGAGCGGGTGTAACATGGCGCCTGTGCTCCTTGGCTGACACTTCATTACGGCCCCTCTCATTGCCGGTGGCTTTGCTTGGCGTCCGAGTTGATGAAACCTAATGGATAACAGCGTTTCAATTTGAGAGAGCCAGGGTTGTTCGGCGGCCTATCTTAATCTCCTTCAATTATGGCGCAAATCTCGTACATCCTGGAGCAGGCCAGCTACGGTGACCCATAAATAGGCTGGAGCTCGGCATGAAAGTGGGACGCATGTTTGTGTCTTCTTCTTCTTCTTCTTCTCTCTCTCTCTTTCTTTCATGATGGAGCGGTGCTGTTTATTGAATTAGATTGGCTACATCGGCGGTTCAGATAGGTGGAACTTGAAGCTGTTGTCATGTCCAAACCAATGGATGTCTGTTGCTTCAACTACTACCTCTCTTTTTTATTTCGCCCCTTTTTCCTTTTTTCTGTGGTTCTTCGTTATCTGGGTCCTGTCTTGACTAGTTGGGTCGCGGTTTCCACCCCAACTGCACAAAATAACACTTTAAGGCAGAAAGAGGCCTGGCTTTGGGTAATAGTCCCTAAACCACCCAGCCAAAGATGGAATCTTTGTTTATTACTTGTCCATTTGGAGCACCAGATCAGGCAAAGCATGATCAGATGCCGGTAGTAATAGAAGTAGGTACATTTAGGATTTAAATTCATTCAGACTTCGTTGTTTTGAGGGTAGGAGATGCAAAAGAAGTGCAAGAAGGCAGAGAACGTGGAAACTACAAAAAAAAATGATGTTTGCGCCCTGTCCTCCAAAAGTGATTTAGAACACGATGCATAAAAAACAGAAAATAAAAAACATCCTTTATTTAGGAATCTCTCTTCAGCATGTCCTTCACTCAAAACAAAGCATCCAGGTCTTATAGAGACCTTTTTATCAGAGCATGCGGGGCGGGGGGGTTGGGGGTTGTTTGTGGATGGGGGGGATGAAAAAAAAGAGTGCGAGAGAGAGAGATGAGGCACCGATTCAGGAGTACATTTAAAGCATGTGTTTGCGTTTATTGATTTCAGGTGAAGTGGCGTGCTTTTCATCAAGTCTCAATTAATCATCTCGTCTCAATGTTAATAGTATTTTAGGCATTCTAGAATGAGAACAGATGTAGAAGCAGCACATTACATCAAATGTAGACGGGGGTCTAAAGCAAGACGAGGGTTCTTTCAAACACAGAAAGCCCATTGAATATACGGCGCAGAGAATCATGATGCTCTGGGTTTGAGTGTGTGGAGAAGAGTGCGAGCCCTTGGGCTGTGCATTGAGCAAACAGATGCAAAACACTACAAAATCAAGTGAAAACAAAGCAGGAATTTGGTGCAGTTTGTACGAATGCAAGACGAGCAAAGACGCTGAAGTTCAAATCAATATTCTAATAGTGCTTTAAGAGGATTCGTGTGAAAAGGTTTTTTTTTTTAAAGAGTTGCTCAAGGACAGGAACTTTGTGAGCCAATGTATGTGTGTGTATGGAATGATCAAGACAACTTGAACCTGTGTGCCATGTCATGCATGGACCTCGGGGTGAAAGAAGGAGAGCCAGACCCTCAGGCCACTGAATTAAAAGGAAAAGTTCAAGATTTCTTTCAGGCAAACACAAAGATTGAAGCCGACACGTGACCGCCCGGGCCGCTGACCTGTAGGCGTTGAGCTTCAGCTTCTCCTCTGTTTCACGGATCAGGACCTGGAGGTCTGATTCACTCAGCATGCTCGGCACAGGCAGCTCCACGAAAGCATGCTCATGTGGAGAGTCACCCTGCCGCTCCATTCCTCTGCCTGCAGAAAGAAGGAAAGAAAAAATATTCTGTCTCAAACACATAAAAGCATCCTTTTTCAAAGAAAGTATCTTCACAAAGCGTACACATGCCCCGAGGGGAAAGTCCAGTGTAGGATAAAGGGAAATATTCTACTTGAAAGTTTGGCAGTGGAAGAGATTTCTTTGTACTTCGGACGGACGGTTTTAACCGTTTAACCGCCCGTGATTTTTAAGGAAAAGGATGCTTATCTGCATAACCCTCTGCACAAGAACACATTAAACCGTTAATTGTTGATATGGTGACCCATCTATTTATCTATCCATTTATGCATCCATCCATCCATCCATCGATTGTCTATACCCGCTTATTCCTAGGGGATCACAGGGAATATGCTGGAGTCTATCCCAGCTGTCATTGGGCGAAAGGCAGGAGTCACCATTGACATATCACCAGTCCATCACAGGGCCACATACAGACAAAACAACCACGCACACACACACACACGCACACACGCACACTCCTATGGTCTCCTTTTGGACTGTTGGAGGAAACCAGAGTACCTGCAATAAACAGAGGGAGAACATGTAAACTCCACACAGAAGGGACCCCTGCTTCATTCTAGTCGGACCATAATTTAAGTTATCAGAATGGAAGACTATTTGCAAAGAAAGATCATGTGTGATTATAGATGCTATAATGTAAACGTAAAATGAGCCTACAGGTTTTGCAGAAAACAGTAATGTGTGCTTACTAAATTGGCAAATTTTTTGTGACGTATAAGAAGTTTAGATCTTGAAATGATTCAGGAACTCTGCTTTGCATCAGGTCAAATAAATGCATCTTGGTTGTTGCTTACTTTGTTGTTGTTTACACATACCCCATTCAGTAATATTTCTCACTTAGCTTAGCAGTGTATACTGTACACGCTGTGCGCTAGTTGTAATTAAACCGTTCGACGATGTCTATGAGGGACTTTTAGTTAAACTTAATAATAATGTCACAGAAGTAAAAGCCTTGCATTGTAATAAATTCTTCCTAATAAAGTCACGGGCAAAATAAACAAATGATCGACTACTTCTGGCAGGATTCTGAAGTAGGTATAAGATGGACACTTTAATATCCTATGAGCCCACGGGAGAGACCAGTCGTTATAATAACAAAATGTCCGAAAGCAGCAACACGGCGCACTTCAAGTGCTTAAAGTAGCTGTAAAATCTTCAGGAGGAAACATTATCCAATTTTCACATTATACCAATTTTCACACTGTTCTGATGTCGTATGTCAGGTGCCTGTGTGAACATGGAGGAAGAGGTACATCTGAATTTTATTTATACTAACTATAATCACACTATTCAAAAAAAACACTTTTAAAACTGTTTGGAAGTACGTTCTAATTTGGACGCAGATTTTGGACACCAGTGTGCAATTTAGGTTTCGGAAATTTGTGGCCAAAACTGTTCCTGGAAGAAAAAAAATAGAAGAAGAAGAAGAAAAAAGTCTTTATTTATTTTGTCACATTTGCATTTTAACACAATGAAATGATTTTTTTTTTTCTATTTTAGAGATTTTGGGGTCAGAAGAGAAGTTAACAAGGGCCCGAGCCGGAAACTGGGTCGCTGGAGCACAACCGCGCATATGAGCGCCGACGCAATAAGTAGTAGAATTTAGCGTCAGACGATGTGTTTAGAGTTAGAGAAGAAAAAGTGTGCTTATGTGTGTGAACTGTGAAGTGCGTTCATGATTCAGTA
>VCAZ01000107.1:1532804-1542804 GCA_005784505.1 Bagarius yarrelli
CATCATTTTTTTACAGGGACCCAGACTAGAGATTAAACCCCAAAGAAACTGGGTTAATCAGGTTAATTGACACTATTTATATATTCATTTAGAAGTTATTGTGGAGTGTGTGTTGGTGTTGGCGCAGTGGTTAACATGTTGGGTTGCTATATGGAGAATCAGGGTTCGATTCCCAGCACCACCAAGTTACCATTTTTGGGCCCCTAAACAAGGCCCTTAACCGCCAATTGCTCAGTTGTATAAAACTAAATACTGTAACTGTAAATGTAACTCACAGCTCAGACACACGCACACACACACACACACACACACACACCCTTTCAGGCATGTAAACAGGGGTTTTTTTTTCCTTCTTGTGGCACTAGAACATTTTTCCAAATTGTACAATTATTTATTAAAATAAGGCTTTTTATAAAACTGTGCAAAGGCTTGCGTATATAACAACATAATAGATTATTATATATTAGATTAGATATTTCCTGTTGTTTTTTTGTAAACAAACAGATATACAGGAACAATCTAAAATTTATCTGAAAGTCATCCAGAAATATTTTCTTCTGAAAAGAGATTTTAAAATATAAGTTGGTTTATAATGTTTAACTGTTTTAATTAACATGATTTAAATAAGCAAAAAAAATGATCCTTAATACATAGAAGTCTTTTTGTCATAAACTTTATGACGTCACTCAGTTCAGTGGGCGGATCTTAAAGCTTATTGATGACCAGAATAATCGATTCTTCCATTAAATACAGTTAGGGTTAGTATGAAGGCCTACCTGGTCGAACCGTCAGTGTGGTAGAACAGATAATCCTGATCTTCAGGGTTTTTACAGTGTTTCGTGATGAAAATGCTCAGGTTACTGCATCAGGATGCTTGTGAGATACTGCTGAAGAGAAAACACACTGTCCGAATAATTTTGAGTTAAAGTCCTGGACTCACAGGAGAGAAAGAAAACCGCGGGACTTCTCCATGTAACGGTTTATTAGATAAATAAGTTGGTGGGAGACGCTAAGGAACTTTTGTTGCTTTAAGATAACAATAATAATAATAAACACACGGTAAAAAAAGGTTTCTCTGCTGTATATAAAATCAAACCAATAATAATACTGAATCTAAGCCACTATCTGCAGTATGGTGTTTGTAAACAGTGTAACCTCGCTCCTAGAAAGCGTCTCTGACAACCGGCAGGAAGTAACGCTAACTCTATTTCAAAATACTATAGATAAAACACATAGGGCACTACTTAGTGTGCATAAGGTAATGTTATACACCCTAGGTAGTGCGCTTAAATAGGGTTTGTAACTTGATTTGATATTAAATCCACAAAAACTTCCGCCTTGTGGAACAAACCAAAGCCAGAGAAATGTAGGGGGAGTCTCGTTTTTTAACTCGTAGCTTATATGTGATAATCAAACAATTTAGCAAACCTAATGATCAATATTTAAATGAAACATGTTAAATATTAAACAATATTCAAATAAAAAAAGTTTTTTTTTTAAGTTTGTGTATTATTTAAGTTTTAAAAGTATTACCTCCCTGTAATTGTACGTTAAGGCGGTCTGTGGCGCGGGGGGGGTTTCACTTTGATAGTATTTGTATTCAGTTCTGGTATTTTGGAATTTGTCCACATATTTTTATTTTTATAAACACTAATATGAAAATTATATTTGGCGTCTGTGTGAAATAACTTCTAGGAGAATGAGGTGTAGAAGAGAATGTGTGTGGATCTAGCAGGAGTTTTCTGGCGGGTTGTAACCGACGCAGATTATTGTGTCTGTAATTGTAACTGACTCATTTCACTGGTTTTACTTTCATTAAATAAACGAAACGCAGGTAAACAAAGAGTCTGAACACAGATTTATTTTCTTCCTCCTCTGTTTGCAGTGGAATGAATGAGTTAATTTATCTGATCTTCTATTTCACTAGTGAAAATTCTTTATCCCTTTTTTCTTTTTCTCTGTCTGTCTGTTTCAGTTGAAGGTTCAGGATGCTGGGGAATCAGTATGTGTTTCAGATCTCAGGTCAAAAGGATCTCCGGCAAAAAGCAGAGATGCTGCAGGCAATCCGACAGCTTCAGGGTCACTACATAGGAGGATCTGTAGGTGTTGATTTTTTTATTTAGTCTTATTATTCACCAAACAAGCAAATATATAAAAACAAAAACAAATAGACATCCAGGAGGACCGATGGACCTGTTAATTAAGCGTTAAAACAAAAAGCAGTAACAACAAAATAACATTACAGTAAAGCAGAAATACCGAAAGGATTTTACTGCTTTTAGACTGCTGCAAGTGGAAATAGTAACAAATAATATCTCAAATCTTTGCTAAACATACTAACCCTAAAAAATATTCACCTGGGTATAAAAAAATAAATAGATTTATTGAAAAATATTGATTATTTAGATTCTTGTCATAAAATTAAAATCCAAATAGGATATTCTTTAATTCCAAAGCAAAATTGTGTAACAATGCCACACATATCATCACAAATCATCACCATATCAACAATCACAAATCATCACCATATCGACAATCACAAATCATCACCATATCAACAATCACAAATCATCACCATATCAACAATCACAAATCATCACCATATCAACACAAATCACACCATATCACATCATCATATCAACACAACACAAATCATCACACATATCATCACAAATCATCACCATATCGACAATCACAATCATCACCATATCAATCACAATCATCACCATATCACAATCACAAATCATCACCATATCAACAACTATCACAAATCATCACCATATCAACAACCACAAATCATCACCATATCAACAATCACAAATCATCACCATATCAACAATCACAAATCATCCCCAATCATCATCACAAATCATCACCATCACAACACCACAATCATCACCATATCAACAATCAATCATCAAGCACCCATCAACAACCACAAATCATCACCATATCAACAATCACAAATCATCACCATATCAACAATCACAAATCATCACCATATCGACAATCACAAATCATCACCATATCAACAATAACAAATCAGCACCATATCAACAACCACAAATCATCACCATATCAACAACCAACAAAATCATCACCATATCGACAATCACAAATCATCACCATAACACATCACATATCATCACCATATCAACAATAACAAATCATCCCAATACACAATCACATATCATCACCATATTACCATAACCAATCATTACCATATCAACAATAACAATCATTACCGTATCGACAATCACAAATCAGCACCCATATCGACAACCCCACAACATCATCACCATATCAACAATACAAATCATCACCCATATCAACAATACAATCATCACCATATCAACAATCACCATATCATCACATAACAAACAATACAAAACATTACCATATCAACAATAACAAATCATTACCGTATCGACAATCACAAATCATCACCGTAATCGACAACCACAAATCCACTCACCATATCAACAACCACAAATCATCACCATATCAACAATATCAAATCAGCACCATATCAACACCACAAATCAATCACCATATCAACAACTCACAAATCATCACATATCATCACAATCACAATCACCATCACAATCATATCACACACAAATCACACCTATCAAACCACAAATCATCACCATATCAACAATCACAAATCATCACCATATCAACAATAACAAATCATCACCATATCAACAATCACAAATCATCACCATATCAACAATCACAAATCATCACCATATCACAACCACAATCATCACCATCATCAACAATCACATATCAATCACCATATATCAACACAATCACATATCATCACCATATCAACAATAACAAATCATCACCATATCAACAATCACATATCATCACCATATCAACAATCACAAATCATCACCATATCAACAACCACAAATCATCACCATATCAACAATCACAAATCATCACCATATCAACAATCGCAAATCATCAACCATATCAAACACACATCACAAACCTATCACCACAAATATCGACAACCACAAATCAGCACCATATCGACAACCACAAATCATCACCATATCAACAATCACATATCATCACCATATCAACAATAACAAATCATCACCATATCAACAATAACAAATCATCACCATATCAACAATCACAAATCAGCACCATATCAACAACCACAAATCATCACCATATCAACAATCACAAATCATCACCATATCAACAATAACAAATCATCGCCATATCAACAATCACAAGTCAGCACCATATTTGATTCAAATAAAGTTTAAATGAAGTTGTTACATGCTAATAAGAGTTAGCATGCTAAATGTGTCATGCAAAGACTGCTATTACATTTCCCTCGACCGCTGGGAATAAATTTACATTCAGTGTAAATAAATCAGCTATCAGGAAACATAAACAGCCGCCAAGCGATTCATACACGTGTTTATATTTAAAATAAAGCTGTGATCCACAGAACACCTGCCCCATATTTACCTGCCCCAAACCAGAGGCTGATATTTAAGCATGTGGTAGCTCGGTGGTTAAGGTGCTGGACCAGATTGGAAGATCGGTATTCGATTCCCAGCACCACCAGGTTGCACCACCCCTGAGCCAGGCCCTTAACCCTCAATCACTCAGTTGCATAGGAGAGATAAATGTAAGTTGCGTCTGCCATATGCCATAAATGTGAGCAATTATCATTCATAATGCTCGAACCCTGAACAGGAAATGCTCAGCAGCTGTAATTATTTTTAAAAAGTCTATTATTGTTTTTCTTTCTTATATTGCAATATTTTTTTTTAATTAAACCAGAAATATTGTGGTAAAGTTGTTTTTTTTTATATATTTTATGTTATATTATAACATGTTATGTTATATTTTATGTTATATTATATGTTTTTTTATATTTTAAGTTAAAGCCGCTGTGTTACAGGTTTATAACGAGGCAGTGACGCATCTGATCACCAGTAAACCGCCAGCAAGCGAGAAGTTTCTTGCAGCATGTGCCGCAGGTGAGTGACAGGAAATAGATGGGTCCATTTTACACCCTGGCTTTCTGTTCCATACCTGTACTGCACTGAAGACTCCTTTTAGTGATGTTAATAAAGCATATACCACATAGACATCATCACCATATCATCAATCACAAATCATCACCATATCAGCAATCACAAATATCACCATATCAATAATCACAAATCATCACCATATCAATAATCACAAATATCACCATATCAGCAATCACAAATCATCATATCAACAATCACAAATCACCACCATATCAACAATCACAAATCATCACCATATCAACAATCACAAATCAGCACCATATCAGTAATCACCATATCAACAATCACAAATCATCACCATATTAATAATCACAAATATCACCATATCAATAATCACAAATCATCATATCAACAATCACAAATATCACCATATCAGCAATCACAAATCATCATCATATCAACAATCACAAATCACCACCATATCAACAATCACAAATCATCACCATATCAACAATCACAAATCAATCACCATCATCACATATCAAAAATCAATCACCATATCAACAATCACAAATCAGCACCATATCAGTAATCACCATATCAACAATCACAAATCACCACCATATTAATAATCACAAATCATCACCATATCAGTAATCACAAGTAATTATCATATCATTCATCACAAATATCACCATATCAATAGTCTGAAATAATCATCATATCAACAATCACAAATGATCACCATATCAATCATCACAAATATCACCATATCAATAGTTATAAATCATCATATCGAAAATCACAAATCAATAATTACAAATAATCACCATATCAATAATCACAGATTATCACCATATCAATAATCACAAATTATTATCCTAATTGTCCACCACACACACACACCGTGTTTGCTATAGAAATTACTGCACATGTATTCTTATTAACCTGTTTAAACATTGTAGTATCTTTCGTCATGTGGTCTTCATGGTTTGAAGTCAAACATCTGGAAATTCTTGCCCAGACATGTAGATATGTTTAAATGTCTTCTCCTGTTCCCGTCTGTATTTTAGGCAAATGGATCGTGACTCCTCAGTTTGTTCTAGACAGTGTGAAGAACCGGGCGTGGCTACCTGAAGCTCCATACGAGTTGAACCTTATAGCTACCATTAAAGATCCTGTGACTACAAACCCTCTTCAGACATGGAGGGAGAAAGTAGCCCGAGGCATCACGTCTGGAGCTTTTCAGGTCAGGAATAAAGCTGTGCATAATTTACCAACCAGCCGAGGAGCAATTCAAGAACAATTATTTAAAGTAAAGCCTTGAAATGTCACATCATCTTTTGCTCTTCTAGGATTGGGTTGTTTATCTCGATATTAAAGACAACGCTAGGAGAGCCATGTTCGAAAGGTGAGAACCTGAACCAATAAAAAACCCCCACAAAATAAACAGCACAATGACTTCAGATCTCTCTCTCTCTCTCTCTCTCTCTCTCTTTCTTTTGTTCTCTCTTTCTTTTTCTCTGTCTTTTATCTCTTCTCTGTATCTCTGTCTCTCCTTTTTGTCAATCTCTCTCTTTTTCTCTCTTTGGTTTTCACTTTCTGTTTTTAACTCTATCTCTTTTTTCCTCTCTTTTGCCATCTGTTTATCTCTCCCTTTCTCTTTCTTATTTTTAATCTTTCGCTTACTCTCACACTCTGATTTCTTTTTTGTTTCTCTATCTTCACTTTCTCTTTATCCCCCATCTATCTCTTTCTCGCCTTCTTTCTGTCTTCTTTTTTTTATCTCTCTCTATGTATTTGTCTTTCTGTCTTTAACTCCATTCTGTCTCTCTTTTTCTTCCTCTCTCTCTTTCTTTCTTTCTTTCTCTCTATTCTTTCTCTTTATACCTCCCTCTCTTTTCTCCTCTTTTTTTCTCTCTTATTTCCCTCTTATTTCCCATCTTTTTCTGTTTCTGCAAATGTCCTGTTCTTTCTTCTCTCTCTCTCTCTCTCTCTCTCTCTCTCTCTCTCCCTCCATCTTCTCCATCTCTCTCTTCTCCTATCTCTCTCTCTCTCATCTATCTTCATTATTCATCCTCAAGATATAAAGCAGGGATATTTCCGTCGGCAGTAAATACTGTCCCCCCAAAGGTTCTGTTCCTCATTCTCTCTCTCTCTCTCTCTCTCTCTCTCTCTCTCTCTTTATTCATCCTGCAGAATACTGAAAGCAGGGAAGGCCGTAGTAAATAAATCAGTCACCCAAACTGTTACGCACGTGTTAACTAAAGAGGGATCCAAAACCTCTCCGACACTCACTGCACCTTATTTCAGCATCACCTACGTCGCTGAACATCTGTTTGGGGTAAATGATGCTTTATTTCAGTTTCTGTTTTTTTCTGAGGAGGAGTAAAACACAAAACACCAGACATCATATGCTGTTTATTCCTCACACAACCCTTCCTCATCCATAAAGCTGTGGACACATTTGAATGATAGAAATACGCTAGTTTGTTCATTCATAAATTTGTTCTCAGACTTGGCAGTGTTGCATCATCTCCAGATGTTCTGACCTGATTTGTAAGCCAGGTGTTTTTGTTCTCTTACAGCCGCTTTGCTCGAGTTTAAACTGGTCCATCCATTGGAACAAACCCAGTCAGCCGGCGAGTTGTGTTCGACCGGAGGTCATGGAGTGCGCTTCCATAACGGTGCAGGAGGAACCAAGGCATGTGACTGATAATTCCGTCCTTCTGCAGCTGGAGGAGACGCTTCTAGGCTACATCACCAGAATAGAGGTGAAGACTGATTTTCTTTTCACAGAGAATCCTTTTTGCATGTAATTACTGCTATTAAGGTGAACTTAAAGCACCAAAGGTTATTTGAATCCTGCCAATAATGCATGACCTTACGATCACCTCTCCGTGCAGGTGCAGAAGAAAAAACAGCTGGAAATCTCTGGTTTTCATGGCTACTACACTCCCAACATTCCAACCCAGGTAAATAACATTTTTAAGATCATATCTACATTTACAGCTTTTGGCAGACGTCCGTATCCAGAATGATTTACGTTTATCTCTCTCATACAACTGAGCAATCGGAGGTTAAGGGCCTTGCTCAGGGGCCCAGCTGTGGTGGCTTGAACCCCAATCCTTTAGGTTTCAGTCCAACACCTTAACCTCTGAGCCACCATTTCCCCGTCCAACATCTGCGAGTCTCACTGTTAGGCAAACATGAGCATTCGACTCCAGTCATTTAATTTCCTTTGTGTCACATGTAGTGCTATTAGGCACTTCCCTTTTCTTGTGAAGGATAGAATATATCCCAGTCATCTGATTTTAAAGAAGGGGCTTTGATTGGTGGTTTGGTGATTGGCATGTCCATTATAGAAACATCTTTGTCCTGTTGTCCTTTTTACCTTCTTCCTGGTCATTGTGAACTGCTTTAACCTGTATGACTGACAGAGTCATGCTGACCCTTCTGTTCCCTGGTCACTCTCATTTCCTTCCTTTTCTTCTCTCTCTCTCTCTCTCTCTCTCTCTCTCTCTCTCTCTCTCTCTATCTATCTATCTGTCTGTTTCTCTCTCTTTCTCTTCCCTTTTTCTCTCTCTCTCTTTCTCTCTCTCTCTGTCTTTCTGTTTCTCTCTCTTTCTCTCTCCCTTTTTCTCTCTCTCTCTCTCTGTCTCTATCTGTCTGTTTCTTTCGCTTTCTCTCTCTCTGTCTCTCTCTCTCTCTGTCTCTCTCACTCTTTCTCTCTGTCTCTCTATCTTTCTGTTTCTCTCGCTTTCTTTCTCGCTTTCTCTCTCTCCCTTTCTCCCTCTCTGTCTTTCTGTCTCTCTCTCTCTCTCTCTTTCTCTCTTTCTCAGGTCCCAGTGGTGGATTTCAGTAGTGTTCAGAGTCTGTTGGAGTGCAGTCTTTTCTCGCAGGCCCTGGAAGAGCTGCAGGGTTGGCTGCACCCTGGCGTTCTTCCTCCAGCCTCAGTGCTCCACGAGTGCATGCAGCACGCACTTCATGTACGTACACACACCCCGGAGCTCCACACCAGATTTAATTTTTTTTTATTTTTTTTTACGATTTCATTTCGTTTAGGATGCAACAGCGTGATTAGATTTTTTTTTTAACCTTTAGTAATATTTGCTTAAGCAAATACGTCACATTCAAATGTCTTGTCTCGTGTTTACTTTGGGTGAGACTGTGGAATCGTTCGTAAAAGGGTAAAGGACGATAAAGGAAGAGAGAGAAAGAGAGACGTCACCAGGACATCCACTTTGTTAGGATTTTATTAGAACCCGTGATTTTTGCAGTTATCCGATTAGCCAATCATGGTGTCAGCAGTGTCGGTTAATTTAATAATAAACCGTATAAATGTTTTTTTTTAGTTTTTTAAGTTTAATTGTTGGTAAAAGATCTTTTAGAAACTGTTTGCTGATTTTAAACCCTGGGTGTTGGAAACCAAATTTTTCACACAACAGTACAAACCCCTCGTCTTTCACCAAACTAAAAAAGTCTTTAAGTGAAGTCGGAGGAAATTTTGCGGTCAGACTGGTTTAAGCTGGCAGAAGAGGATAAAGTAACTGAATAAACACTCCCACAACCGAAAAGCATCTCATTACATTCACATTTACGGCATTCGACAGACGTCCCTTATCCAGGCCGACTTACATTTTTCTCATTTATACAACTAGTTAATAAGTAAGGGATTAAGGGCATCGCTCAGGGGCCCAACAGGGGTAACTTGGTGCTGCCGGAATTCAAACCCACAGTCTTCCAATTAGCAATTCAACACCTTAACCACCGTGCTACCACCTCTACTAGGGTTTGTATTGCATGACCAATATTATTACATTAATGGCATTTGGCAGGCTTACATTTATCTCTGAGCAATTGTGGTGTTTAAGGGCCTTGCTCAGGGGCCTAGCAGTGGTAACTTGGTGGTGCTGGGAATCAAACCCACTATCTTTGGGTTAGCAACCCAACACCTTAACCACTAAGCTACCACCTCCACTAGTGTA